>OY992508.1:7295863-7740754 GCA_963921215.1 Scoparia ambigualis | reverse complement strand
AATCATTCCTTACACATCAGGTGGACCGAAGACTCCAGTGAAGCCGTCAGCGCAGAAGGGTGCTGCCAAGACTGCGCCCCCGAAGGCGGCAGCGGCGGCGGCGGCGGCCGTCAAGACCCCCCAGGGCAAGAAGAAGAAGGGCCACAAGCACCAGCAGTACGAGCTCATCGTCACCATCAACTTGGTAAGCTTATTCGTAGCTTTTTTACGATTACCTCTATCGGACGAGAAAGAGTGGCAAGACGATCTGAACGACTCACCAGACCGATCAGCGGTTGGGGATAGAAATGGATGGAAGAACTTGGAGGTGGCCCTTTGCCCATCAGTAGGAAAGTCATGGATATAGGATATAGAAAAATTTGCATTAAAATCATATAAACATTAGAGTTCGTATTCTAAAACAAAACTCACACTCAAAACTCTGCTTCAGTACCTACAGTTAGACAGGAATGGTGCTATATTCGTCGCATATATTGCCATCCCTTTCTAACTGTACTCAAGCAGAGATTTAAGTGTGTTTTTGGTTTTAAAATACGAGCCTAACATTATAAGTTAAGGATAGCCCAAAAGAATATAGGTAGGTAGGTAAACTAGGTATATAGGTACAGTAATATTAATTTTTTATATTTATTTTACTTTATTTATATAAAGTTTATAACGACAATTTATACTCATAGTAGCAAGAAAAACTTATATTTTTTTCCGTGTGCTTACTTAGGTACCTACTTACTCTTATATTAAAAGAGTAAATTAAGCAAAGGTTCAAGTGCCCTAATAGTTTGCTGCTGCTCTATAGATCTCTTGTCCTGACGCAACTCGAGTATGCATCCGTAGTCTGGTCGCCTCAATATAACACTTACGTGGACATGCTCGAATCTACTCAAAGGCGTCTTCTCAGGGTTGTCACATTGAGGTTTGGTAGGAAAAGGGAGCTCACATCTTATGACGCACGTATGCGCTATTTTAATATTAAAGGTTTGGAGGTCCGGCGTAAGATGCACGATTTAACTTATCTGTACAAAATATTGAATGGCTCTATTACGACATATCTTTTGTAGGATATACGCCTTAAAATCCCATATAAGTCGTCTAGACATAATTACTCTTTTTCGGTGCCTTTCTGCAATAACAATGTTTCCTTTCACAACCCCATATACAGAATGTGTCGCGAATATAACATACTACTGAATAGAATGGATGGATCTCTAGACGCTTGGAAGTCTAGTCTTCGCAAAATTATTTGAATTTATTGTTTATTGAATGTTATGTTTTTGTATATCCCTATTTAATTTTGAATTAGCGATTATTAATGTAAAATTAGCAATTTTTATGTTTTAGTTTTAATTTTGAATTTAATTTTCAATGGCAATTATTAATGTAGTTTTTTTGTAATTACTTTGGAAGTAATGTTTTATACTCAATTATTGTTGATCTCGATGTATTTTATGCATGCTGTCTGCACATACCTTGGAAGTGCAGTCTATCTATGTTTGTACAAGCCGAAAATTACTTTGTAAACGCTGTAATTCCGTTTTTTGTGGCTAATAAAATCAATGGCAGTGAAAAAAGGGCACTTGGTCAATTCAGCGGATATCGCAATAAAGTGCGATTCAGCTCGCACAGCGCTTAATGTTTACTATGAGGCGTATCTTTCTTTCGCATAACTATCTCTTGTGACGCGGTTAGGGTTCACTAGCATATTATGTGAAGTAAAAAGCTATAACCACAGTTTAAAATATAGTATCTATAACCCACCACACTGACCCATCTTAAGGAAGAAAAAGAATAAGAATAAGAAACATTTATTGACTTGCACAACATGAAATGAAAACGAAATGAATGAAACATACAAAAATCTCAAAAAAAAAATAACACTTGGACGAATATTAGACAGACGTAAAACAGATCAGACAACAGGTACAAACAAATTAACCTAAATAAACAAATTTTACAAACTAATAAGTAAATCGGCTGTGCAAGGCCAACGGATAGCTGCCTCAGCAATGCTTTTGTGGCAATACGCAGAAAGCCACAGAAGCGCTGGTTTTTAGACATCTTACTACAACCGGGAACGAATGACTCAGTGTGTCTTCTGAAGTAGCAAGAGTTTAAGACATTTTAATTTGGTCATCCATCTGCTGACCCTACATTGCTTGAGTTGCTTAGCTTGCGAGATGTTACACGGACGTAGCTGTACTTCATCTAAGGTGAGCAGAGCGAAATACTTAGGTCACTATGAAAAAGTCCAAAGCTAATGTCAGAAGATACGGAGTTTTATGGAACCTTGTCGCAGATTTTTTGCCTTCTCACATAAATTATTTTTCTTGTCCCTGTTGATCATGAACAGTCTGATATTAGAAAAGTGTATTATAATAACATAATCACAAAATATAAAAAAAATTAAATGAGGTTTTCGGTGTTTTGGTAAGACAACTTTAAAAGCAGTTTGATTACTAAATAAAGAATTTGTTACAGGACCGAGGCGAATGGCATAAACAGAGAGAGGCCTAAGTTATTAAAGGCTTAAAATGAATAAAATCGAAAGTTACACAGCAACAAATTCTCATTGCACCGATACAGAACGTGCCATTCCATAATTGAGTTAAATAAGTATCTTTTTCTCTAATCAACGAAAAAACAGATTGATTCGTTTCCCCCGCGTAAGCCTCGTACTAATGACTGAAGTAATTAAGTTGGCAGCTTTACATCAAATTTTCCTTGGAGTGGCCATAAACTCTTAATGAGTCCTACAATCTGGGGGCAACGAGCTTTGGAGAAACAGTGCTTCGTCATAAAGTATGACTATGGAAATCTTAATTAACAGTTTCAATTAATAAATAACGTAAATGTTAATATTTACTGTTAAAGGCAATATAACAGGCCATAGATACAAACTAGTAATATAACACTGTATAACTTATACGAAGGGCTTAGCGTTTATCTACGATTCTGCCCAGAGACCGATTGGATACTGAAAGCTCTAATAAATGCAAAAAAAGATGTGAAATATTTCTATATCCCTCCCTCCTATAATCCCTCTGGATTGTTTATGTTCCTCAATGATAGCTTTACATGAAGTGAAACATTTATTAGACTGATGATGATTAAAAAGGAACAGTAAAAGTCAATTTGTTTCAAAGGGGAAGACAATCTGTCTTGGAAGCAACAGAATAAATATAATTATCAGAAGAAATAATAGGCGTAACAGGATGAGTCACAAAGCGAACAGTATGTATGTATGTATGATATCTCACTTCGGAACAGTCATATAAATAAAGACACCTCTAATTATGCTTTGAAGACTTTTACGTTCATCCTTGCATGATGTCTTAACACCTACGTTGTTGTAAATTTTGTTGCCACCAATAAAAAGCGCTCGGCTAAACAGTAGTAAACGTCAAAACAATGTTCAAAACATGTTTGTAGTGGTAAACTCTGGTCGTTCCGACGATAAATAGTTCTTTTGTCGAGATTCCTGACATTGTTTTCGGATCTTTTAACGCGTTTAAACATTAATAACTGTACTATGAGGATATCTATACGTTATATTTCAAAAGTTTTCTGTAGATTTATAGCTGGTTGCATTAGAAATTTTAACGTCAGATGTTTTTCTTCTCTTTTCAATAAATATCGATATAAAAATTCTTATGTCAATGTAAATTGGCGCAGGTACACACATACATACATTTATCCCCGAAGGGTTAGCCAGGGACTAGGCAATGAGGACAGCAAAAGCAGTCCTCTACCATAGTCCAATTTTCACCAAATAGCGGCTGCACACGTGCTCAGCGTGACAGGTGCTAAGCCCATCGCCGCTCTATGCTGTTTGATGTATATGCAGTGCAGTCTTTAGCCCGTTAGTCGCCTTTTACAGGGAAGAGTGAGTGGTGGTGGTGTAGTATTCATTAACCGCTACGTGACACGGTTAGGTTGGCGCAGGTAAAATGCCATTTTAACGTCTTGAGCATTGGAGGATAATATGACATACAGTACTCATCGTTTAGCGTTTACCACCTACTGCTGTACTTAGGCCTCTCTCTTTTATGCCATTCGCTTCGATTGTAAGCTATGATGATAAATAGTTTCGTCGTTAAAACGAATTAGAAGTTTTCAGGCTTTCTGTTCAAGGGCGGATTTAGGGGGCACGTGCCCCCATACGATATTTTTGTGTACTGTAGAGATTCCATCACACTAGGTACATCCATATAAGCAAATCAAATTATCATAGTTGTTAAAATATAAAAATAATATATCAGAACGGCAAAAATGAACGCTAACGAAGTGCTGGACATCTTTAGCAGGAAACAAAAGAAAACTGTCTTTATTAAACATTTAATTTTACCATTAAAAATGGTTATCAGATGCAAATTGCCTGACACGTATTTTTGGCCATAACTCCGAAGATTTTGAGAAACTCGAGATGGTAATAGTACCAAAAGTTGAGTAAACGAGACACGTGTGAGCGTTTAAATTTTGAAAATCGCCTTATAACTTTTATTGAAATTTTGAAAAATGTAAAAAAAAATATCGGTTTTATGGGGTGTTTGTTTAGTAAATTGTAACGATATAAAACAAACACAGACTTAAGAAAAAATTAAAAAAACGGTCCCTGGGTTTAGCTACAAAATGGCGAAACAATTTTGAAAATCGGTTATTAATTGTGACCTGGGTGGTCCCTTTAGATTTGCAATTGTAGAAAACCAGGTAATACCCGTTTTTCTGTAATGTAGGTAAAAGTGATGTAGCTTCTATAATTATTGACTCCCGTTCTCAGGCACCAAAGGCGTGATGGAGTGTGCCTATTTCTCGGGTTGCAATCGGCCAACGTGGCCCAAAATATATAAAAAACATTAATCTATAAACGCAGCTTCATCTTAACCGAATGTTATATTATTTATTCTGTGATCAAGCACTAACAAATTTCGACGGGTGAAAACCAGAGCCAAGTGGTTAAGGCAGCCGCCCGGAATGCGGAAGGTGCGTAGTTCGATTCCCGTCCGAGGTGGTCGTCTTTTTTCAGTGTTTAAAAATTTTACTAATTCTTTTTTTCGTAAAATGTTTGATTAATTTTCAATGCTCCGTTTCTAGCGGGGACTGCAAAATCCGTGAATTCACTTTCATAAACTTTCCTACCTACACACACTTGACCTTGTAGAAATGAACTTGAAGTATGATACTTCAGTAACTGTTATTTTTGACTTTTTTGCCAGGCCGCATGTGCCCCCCCCCCCCCCCCCCCCGAAAAAAATCCTGGATCTGACCTTGTTTCTGTTTACACTAAAATAAAATCGTATAATATTGTTTCGACAGGTTCATGAAAGTACTTACAAAGCTGATTCACCAAAAGTGTGTAATCAACTAACGTTTTTACGTTAGTTGCGTGCTTATTGGTAATTAATGTGTTTGCTGCGTGCTTATCACGTTTATCTATTTATTGTAAATAATATATACATATTTCTAATATCACGTGATTCGTGCTCAATCCTAATAAAGAATTTTGTCACGCATTTATGTTGTTATTTACATACTCAAGAAAATGCTTTTTTCTTTCGTTTTTACTAATGTTGATTGAACTTTTGAACTTTCGTAACTTCATTAGACATTCAGCAAGTAAAATGAAATTAAAAATGTCACAAGATAAGGTATGAGTAGGAAAATTGCTACACACTTACTTAGACAGAAAATGACGGCTACATATAACTTAAAATAACTTTTTTTTCTACTAACTGTTATAAAACTTACTGGTATAGGTTCATGTAAAAGGTAGATACACAGTGGTCATTCATACTTCAACTGACAAACCCTTTCCTACAGAGTAAGATAAGGTTTTCCGTTTGTATAGAACTTTATTTTTCTTGTTAGTCAACCCTTTATCGGAACGCTTAAACGCACCATAACGACGTCAAAATGGCGGACGATCTGCGAACCCCGAAACATATTTTTTATTATAACCTTTTTCGTCGGTTCTACGTTGTACCTACTTAGGTTTGTATTTTTTTACAATAAAGGTTTTGAACTTCGAATACCTATTAGGGTTTTGAATAAGTTTCTTAGGTTTGCGTTTCGGTTTTTATTCTTATTTAAAATGAGTATTGAATAGAATAAAATGTTTACTAGAAAAAAACAGCCAGTCTCAGGAAAGATCGAACGGGATTCGAACCCGTGACCTTTGGATTGCCGGTCCACTGCTCTAACCGCTAAGCTACCGCTGGGGTCTCCCAGAAGACTCGTTGAATTTTTTCTAGTAGTTGATACGCTGCAAGCCAGCGGTATTTATTTTTTTCTAGTAAACATTTTATCCTATATCTATATAGCATTGTAAATGCAAAAATTTTAACAATTAAGAGTATTGAATATTTTGTATTAAGTTAAAATTAGCTCGATGGCGCAGCAGCTAGCGCGTTCGTCTTGCGATCTTGCCCGCTAAGCAACTTTCACAATGCCGGGTCGCCTCCTCCGTGCTTCGGAAGGCACGTTAAGCCGTTGGTCCCGGCTGTTGTCGTAAGATGGCAGTCGTTAAAACCCACCAACCGGCATTGGGCCAGCGTGGTGGGTTATGGCCCAATATCCCCACGTGCTACTCGTGGGAGGCTTGTGCCTAGCAGTGGGACGTTTATAGGCTGATGATGATGATGATGAAATTAAAATTAACCGTGTTGGGTAGCGGTGAAAGAATACTACCACCCCCTTTCTTTCCTTGGGTGTCGTTAAAGGCGATTACGTAACTAAAGACTGTACATACATCCAAACAGCATAGAGCGGCGATGGGCTCACCACCTGTCACGCTGAGCACATGTGCAGTCGCTATTTGGTGAAACGTGGACCACCTATATCTGAGGACTGCTTATGCTCTCCTCATTCCCTGCTCTGACTAACCCTTCGGGGATAATAAGTCGTGATTATGATGCAAGTATTAAAATTTCCTGTTTTCTTGTTTCCCTTTCTCTTTTCTATTACACCCTTTGTTAATAATGGTTAATCCGACAGCTAATCTACCGACAGTCTCATCTTTACATAGTTACAATATAATATGATATAGATGTCATCATAATCTTCTATAGTAACTTCCTGTATGGATCTTGCTAAAAGACATGCAATATACATCTTCCAGTGACTCTTATACAAGAGAATTGAATCGATATCAAAGTTGTTTAATTTATTAACCGAAATCTAACATTCTTCCTAATAAGAACCCGCTTTTATCAACTGTATATATAGCTGATTTTTCATTCTGACACAAAATAAACATACGTACTTAAATAATCACGACTTTATCCACAAAGGGTTAGTCAGAGACTAAGCAACGAGGACCGCAAAAGCAGTTCTCTACCAGTAGTCCACTTTTCACTAAATAGCGACTGCACATGTGCTCAGCGTGACAGGTGGTAAGCTCATCGCCACTCTATGCTGTTGGATGTATGTGCAGTCTTTAGTCCGTTAGTTGAAGAGAGGGGGTGGCAGTATTCTTTCACCGCTACACGACATACAAAACCAACCCAATTTACAGATAGATAGGCCCCAAAAAGTAACTTCAAACTTGCAAAACTAGTTCCACAGGAACAAAGTAGCATCCTCAAACGCTGTTACAACAATATAAATGATCGCGGCCGCGGCGGGCGGCCTCCAAAAATTGATACTGTCGCAGAAATTTAACATATTATGAAAGGGCTCTCAAATTATTTGCGCCCCAAATATTTCATCTGGTTGGGCCAAAATAATGCCGGGATTTGCGGTCCGTTAAAATGCTTCATTGTTTGCCCCAAATATCCATTACCTTGGGATATTACCTTTTTTTTTTATTCTCCCGAAAACGTAATAATCATGCAAAAACCACCTTTGTTGCCGTCATTTCTAATATGGGAATGCAAATGCCAACAATGGATTTATTTAATGCGAACTCCTTTTGATGATCTTTCCAGAATATAATACTTACGCGTATAGGTACTTACATACTGACATCTCAAAAGCGCTTTCGTAACTTTTTTCTTTATCTTTCAAGTGGAAATTTGTTTAACTCGGTACCTCAATTATTTATTAACCGTATCGCGTGGCGGTGAAAGAATACTACCACCCCCTCTCTTTCCTTGGGTGTCGTAAAAGGCGACTAACCGACTCAAGACTGCACATACATCCAACAGCATAGTGGCGATGGGCTTACCACCTGTCACGCTGAGTACATGTGCAGTCGCTGTTTGGTGAAAATGGGTTATATGGCAGAGTGGTACAGCTTTTACTGTCCTCATTGCCTAGTCTCTGACTAACCCTTCGGGGATAATAAATAGACGAGATTATTGTATGTATGTCAATTATTTATAGCGTGCACCCGGAAACCCCTCCACCGACCCGCAATGGACTAGCGTGGCGGGTTATGGCCCATTCACTGTGCTGGGGGGTTACTCTCGAACGCAAACTCAATCTTAATACAATTCCAATGCGATTAATATGTATCGATATTGGGATAAGTAAAGATAATTCCGGAACGCCATCTTGATAATAATTTGTTCTATCAATTTCCACGCAATTTAATTCCAATGTGGAGCTATTGTCGCTTACAAAAGTGCTATTTGAAATTTTTTAGATTTGTTATTGGAAATTGATTAATGCAATCCTGTTTTAAGAGTAGCCTACCTGCCCCCTTACTCCTGAAACCGCTCGCTATTGGATCGGATTGGTATTGTGAATTATCTTACTCCTAAGTTACGACACCAGAGCTAATATGGATTCATATTGCGTGGATATTGAGTGAAAAAAATACAAAACTCAATGCCACTTAGTTCACCCAATCTGAATCCAAATTAGCGCTGGAGTCGTCACTTAAAAATACGAAAATTCACAGTACAAATCCGATCCAATAGCAATCGGTTTCGAGAGTAAGGGGGCTGTTGTGCTTGTGGGAAGGCCTGCACCCAGCAAATGAACGTTTATAGGCGAATGATGAGTGAAGTCTACAATATTGTTGTTGCTAGTGAATAATGTCACTGCCACACAACTGTTCGTTGTTATGCAATTTTTTTTAACTACTTAGATAAAAATCTTTATTAAAAATGTAGAATGGTTAAAATCAAGGGCCTCAATAATAATAAAAATATTAAGACTAACAAGTTAGAAGTTATTTTCTTTCTTCTGCTCCTAACTAACTATAAGTTTAAATAGGTTGGGGTAAAAGCATTACATCAATGTGAAAAACCCTTCAATTGATTAATTGGGGCCGCTTTATCTTAACTCCTTGCTTTAATCTCATCAGTTGTTCGCAGTAGAGTTCAGAATCGATGGTCCTGCCTGGTGGTAACAGCTCATAATGAATAATGCCCTTCCAATCCCACCACACACACAGCATCTTTTGTTGCGAGTTAACCCAGTTTCGCCACGGTCTGTGAAGCCTGACCGGCTTTGACCATGACATTTTTCGCAAGTTCTTGTCGTACGTGATCCACTTTTCATCACCAGTTACCATCTTCTTCAAAAATGGTTCGGTTTCATTGCGTCGTAATAAAAATCAGAAATGAATACACGGTTCATTAGGTTTCTTTCAGTGAGCTCGTGAGGTACCCAAATGTCGAGCTTTTTTGTGTACCCAGTTTTTTTCATTCTCCACTTTTTAAAAAATGGCATCCATTTTATTCGTAATAGGACGACCAGAGCGACGTGCATCTTTGTCATCAAAATTTCCAGATTGAAAACGCTTAAACCAAAGGACAACATCCAATATGGGCCCACCCCCCTGAACAATCATATTGTGGGTTAAGTAATTTACAACTTGTTTTGTAAAAATATTTATTGATTATCGATCACAATTTGGGAGTATCAAAATAAATTTTAGTAAAAATGAATTTTAATAAAAATGAATTTTACCCGATTGTTAATTGACTTCCTTTAAAAGGCGCGGTCATCTATGACTCAACTGTGTGTTGTCAAGGGATTTAAACATTGAGCCAAGTTGTAAAAAGCGATTGAAAATGTAAATCCTGGTTTTAAAATAAGAGCTACTTGTTAGATTATTTACTTTTATTACTTTTTACGTCTTTAATTCCTATGAGGTCAAACGTATTAATAAAAAATAATAAATAGAAGTGTCTCGAATAAGTTATTTTTATACTCTAGCAACACTATTATATTAAATCTGTGATTGCTGTCATCCTACTGCCCAATGTACTGTTTGTGTTCTTGGGTTTTTAACCTATGTTGCATTATTTAGCCAACCTGATAGAAAACTTTATTTATTTATGTTTTCTACATAATATAAGCTACTCAAAACAATCAATAACATTAAAATATTTAACTGTTCATATGAGAGGCCCAAGGACCTATATAAAGTGGACGGTGTCCTTTGTACTACTCTCACAGACACTGAAATAGGGTCCATAAACATCGCAAATTTTTTTTCTCGGCTTGCGTTGTATTTTTACCTTTTTTGTCAATGATATTATAATAAAAAGGTAGATAGATTATGTCAGTACTAATGTGATGTCAATAATGGACCAAAACTCGTACGAATGTGTGAGCAAGATAGCATGACAACCAGTTATAGCGTAAACGAGACAGATAATGATGTTGGTGGCCTAAGGTAATTAGCATAGTTTTCTGGTGCCTTTTTGGCACATGTAACGCATTACTTACCTCTTTTTATTGTAACGTCGTTGTTTTTTGTAGTAAAATTTTAAAATGTAACGAATGTTTTAGATTCACTCATTTTGACAGTAAGAATAACAAATGAAAATCACACATTTTCCTAATTTGAATTTGGAATTACTTATCTTCTTAAAAATTTAAACTTTTAATGATGCCAAAACCAGCCTGATACAAATAGTATAGCCAAAGAGATTTTATTACAAGTTCATACATACTATAATATGCGAAAAGATTTTTTCCCAAACCTAATATTTCTTTCTTTATCTTCTATTTTTCCGTATTTCGTATTTAATATAGTATAGATAGGGGAACGGGTACAATGATTGGCCCTTTAAGACATTTGCTAAGTTTGACCTCATGTTACCTACTGTGTATTGACGTATAATTCACTGCCGAAATATGTAGTACCTATATATTTATTTTTCAATCCTTTCTTTCTTTAGACGCACCCACTCTCCCTATTATTCTGTAATATTCTCTCTCTTCACCCAAGGTTGCCTGGAAGAGATTGCTTTTAAGCAATAAGACCGCCTGATTGTACTCTCTTTTTTATAATTTGTCCTGTTTTTGTAATTGTTGTTTTTTTCTTTTTGAGCAAATAAAGTGTTTATTATTATTATAGGGCCTTACTTACATACATAAGTACATAACCACGACTATTATCCCCGTAGGGTTAGTCAGTCAGAGAACAGAGACTAGGTAATGAGGACCGCAAAAGCCGCAAAAGCAGTCCTCTGCCATAATCCACTTTTCACCAAATCGCGACTGCACATGTGCTTAGTGTGACAGGTGGTGAGCCCATCGCCGCTCAATGTTGTTGGATGTATGTGCAGTATTTAGTCCGTTAGTCGCCTTTTACGACACCCAACAGAAGAGGAGAGGTGTAAGTAAGTATTCTTTCACCGCCACGCGACTCGGTTAAAAGGCCTTTAAATAAACACTAAGTACCTACCTATTTAAGTATTATTTAGTTGAACATTGTTTTGACTCTTTTGCTCCAATTAAAAATGACCTTGTGTGACGTAGCCAAAAAAAATGTTAAACTAAAAATAATACTTTAAAACTTACCTAGTGTTTATTAAGTAAGGTTAAGAGGGTTTACTCATTTCGGTTTTCCATACAAACTTCCAAGTCAAAATTTTTAAAAACCAATAAGCCAATTTTAATGAAACTTTGCATACTAAAGTAAAACACATTGATCTAAATAGTTTGTGGAAAACATTTTTAAAAAACGTTTATTTAGCTGCGTTATTGTGATTTAAAATCTACTATAGAAAGTTTAAAATCGCAATAACTCAGTTAAATAAAAGTTTTTTAAAAATGTTTTCAACAAACTATTTAGATCCCTGTAGGGTTGACTTTTGAATCGAGTCGCCTGAATTTGAAGAAACTAACACTGTGGGGGGGTCTAAGGGGTTCTTAAATAAAGGTTTATTAACATTTTAGCTGCCGCCGTTGCGTTAAAATATTAAAAAAACCACTTGAAAGTTTTGTCAAAATCGGCTATAATCACGAAAAATTACACGTTTTTAGGTTATACAGTACCATAGTAACAGAAGAAATTTACATAACTTAAAAATTACTTGTCTGTGGCAGGAGGGGTAAGTGGGGGGGCACTCCTTATTCCTACCCTCCCCTTCCCCCACCAATTATGGCGACTCGATTCAATTTTTTTACTACGATAACCTCAAAATACAAAAATTATCATAACTTAAAAACTACTTGTTGGCGGCAGGGGGGGGGGGGGGTAAGTGGGGGAGTACTCCTCACCCCTCCCCCTACTTTCTCCACCCCCACCCCACCCCCACCCCACCCCCGATTCAGGCGACTCGATTCAAAAGGTTTACCGTTTGTATGGGAAATCGAAATGCGTAAACCTTCATAGCATCGTCACATTTTATAATAGCGCTGCTGTTGACAGCTTTTCAGTAGATATAAGAAAATAAAATGGCTGCATTACGAACGCATATACCTACTCGTTATATGATTTTATTGCCCATGATTCATACTAGTCGGACCTGAAAGATATAAAAAAAATACTGGACGAATGTCATCATTCCGGCGATAAAAGCCGCAGTTAGCTGTCGATGTTTGGAAATAGTTTAACGATCCGTTGACGGAGGTACGGGATGCCGTGTCATCATTGTAAACTACTTCAGTTTTAATAAACAAACTCTATTATAATGATGGTACCTACTACATTTTAAGGTTAGGTGTTAGTGATAAATTAAAATAACACGTTCTTAGAATTCATTTTTGAAGTAGTAAACAGTAAAATTCAAAACTGCGAAAATTATGAAATATTGTTAATGCTTTATTCTCTAGAATACACCCGATCGAAACACGATTTGATAAAGTTGGTTTGATCGAATAAATTCACAAAGTTACATATTTTTGTGTCATTTTATCTCCTTTTCTAGGTTTTATTCTTAAAATAAGTAATTTGATATTATGAGTCATTTACCAAAATGAAGTTCATAGATAACTTGAGGGATTATAACCGATCGTTTTTTGTTTATTACATCTATAAATTTTTAAAAATATAAAACGCGATTATTCGCGCGCGCGCCGCTTCGCTGTTATAACCGTCCCTTGCCGTCGTACCGTCGAGAGAGCGAGAGAGAAGCGCTCGAAATACCTCCCCTTAACTACGTACATAGCAAACCGCTTGTCGCGCCGCAGCACGCGCTTGCGGCCCTGACCTCACTCTGTGGCGGTCGCGATGGCGTAACGTTCCGCTCCACCGGTTTCTTTAATCAGTTTTATTGCCCCGAAACTTCGGAGCGACTTGTTGTCTTTGACGGAAGCTATTTTTGAATGCGGTCCTTGGCTCTGTAAACAAATGAAGAAAGAAATTTGTGGTAGCCGCACATTAATAGAATACTACCTTCTCTTCCCACGGTCTGTGGTCCCAGTTGTTGTTGTTAGATGGCAGTCGTCAAAACCTACCAACTCGTATTAGGCCAGATAGGTGGGTTATTATGACCTAATCTACTCAAGAGCTGTTGCCCTACCATAAGTATATACCATAAGTAAGCATAATAGATATACCAAGTATGACAAAGTGATATATCTACGAGTACGTATCATGTTTATTATTAACAAGCGGCCGCTCGCGGTTTCACCCGAGTGGTTCCCGTTCCCGTGGGAATATCGAAATTAAAAGTATCCTATGTGTTAATTCAGGTTATAAAATATCTGTAAGTATGCTGAATTTCATCCAAATCCATTCAGTAGTTTTTACGTGAAAGAGTAACAAACATCCATCCATAAATAAATCTTTCCTACACTCACACCAATTATCTAGCCCAAGAGAAGCTTCGAAGAAACTCGTAAAATGGTTACTAGACAACGGATAAACATACTTAAAATACTTAAATACATACTTATTATACATAGA
This sequence comes from Scoparia ambigualis, assembly GCA_963921215.1. Lineage (NCBI taxonomy): Eukaryota > Metazoa > Arthropoda > Insecta > Lepidoptera > Crambidae > Scoparia > Scoparia ambigualis. The sequence goes on along the minus strand of OY992508.1, from coordinate 7,726,725 downwards.
AAACACCCAGACCCGAGACAATTTAGAAAAACAATAATTTCTAAATTGACCCGACCGGGGATCGAACCCGGGACCTCAAAGATGGCGACACCATGAAAACCGGTGTACAAACCACTCGACCAAGGAGGACGTCAAAATCCATCCAATCCATACTTACAAACTTTCGCGTTTATAATATTAGTGGGGTTATGTGAAGAGAATAAAAAGAACTATAGCTGTGTAGTGGCGGGGGGCTCATTATTAAAATAATTCTACCACCCATCTCTTCCCCTTGGGTGTCGTAAAAGGCGACTAACGGACTAAAGACTGAAGAAAGACATAAATCAATCAGCAAAGAGTGGCGATAGACTCACCACCTATCACGCTGAGCATATGTGCAGTTGTTTTTTTGTCAAAATAATATGGACTATGACAGTGAAATGCTTGCGGTCCTCATAATAGTCGTATGTATGTATAAGTATAGTTTATGAGGGTTTACGCCATTCGGTTTCCCATACAAACTTCCAAGTCGAAATTTTTAAAAACCAATAAGCCAATTTTGATGAAGCTTTGCATGCTAAAGTAAAACACAGGGATCTAAATAGTTTGTTGAAAACCATTTTAAAAAAATGTTTTTTTAGCTGAGTTATTGCGATTTAAAGTCCACTATAGAAAGCTAAAAATACCAAATAACTCAGTTAAATAAACATTTTTTTAAATGTTTACAACGAACTATTTAAAGATCCCTGTGTTTTACTTTAGCATGCGAAGTTTCATCAAAATTGGCTTATTGGTTTTTAAAAATTTCGACTTTGATGTTTGTATGTAAAACTGAATGGCGTAAACCCTCATAAGTGCATGCTTCCGGTCTGTTAGGACCGATTCCTATATTGTACTAATCTCATAGGTAATGAACAAAATCAAAATCACATTTTCCCAAAATAACTGATTTTCTAAATGTTTCTTAGTTTAAGAACGCCGGAAACTTTTATTGTCTGACAGAAAAGGTACATTCGTGATATTAAATCAAAAACTATGTTTAACCAAAAAAACATACCGCTTTCCTTAGCGGTGCTACTAGGCACAGGCGTGACATTTTATTCGACAATTACTGCTACAAAAAACAGTTTCTATGAGTTACAATGCGGAGATAAAAGGAAATTCAGTTTCTACAAAATATTGCAACTTATAAAAAAGAGGATGCACTTATTTACTATTGACGTTTTTTAACAATAATTTCGTTTTGTTTCCTAAAGAGAATATAATTTTTGTTATTTATGTAATTATAAGATTTTAAAATAAAGTTAATGACTGTAAGTACATGAATTTGGCACTTTTATTTCCGACGTTCTAAAACAAAGACATTTAGAAAATCAGTCATTTTGGGAAAAGAAAAAAGATATCGATGCTTGTTCATTATGAGATCAGTACAATACAGGAATCGGTCCTAACAGACCGGGATCGACGTCATTATCTACATACAAACAAACATAGGTATACATTACTCTCGTTCCCAGAGGGGTAGGAGAGACGACAGCTGTAGATTCGCTACGATCCGATCCTGCCTGAACGCTTCTTATATCGCCGATTTAGGGCACTTGACCTTACCTTTAAAGAACGTCGCCGATCTTGTGGAAGTACCTAGGTACCTACGAACTCAACTCTAGAAAGTTTGTCAAAGTCATGATTTTAAAAGCATCTCGCAGTAAGTACCTACTACAGATTGGCTATTTAAGTGGCCTATTGGGAAAAGCAATTGACTTTTAAGACCCCTGAGGGCTGAGGAAAGCGGCCTCGTGGGAGCTCTAGTTCAAAACAACCCTTAAGTCGCCACTCCTTTGCGTCACACTTATGTGTATGTGACATAAAAATCTAAGAACGAAAATGGGTAGAAAGAAAGAATAATTGAATGTTAAGAAGTAAATAAATATAATGTATTGAGACTTTCATAGTATGTCATACATCATTAATAATTGTGTCTTATTAGGAGCGAAATCCTGCATTATTTTACCAATAAAAAGGCAAATCAATACCTATGCTAATAAAATTAGAATAAAAAACAACTATTAAAAGTACCTAGGTACCTACGTAAGTTAACTCGAATTCATTTGTCTAAAAAGTTTATTAAACACTTACTTACTTAAATTGATTTGTTTATAATTTGTAAAATACTTAAGTAATATTTTTTTAATGTGACACGTCATTGTGACTACATCCTGCCTGATGGTAAGCAGCCGATGCAGTCCAAAATAATGAGAGAGCTCCTCACCGTGGAACAAGCACGGTAACAAGCGCACCCATTCATGACGGCCTGCATTAAATGCCGTTTCACGGCCCGTTTAAAAGACCCGGGATTATAGGAGCTGGGAAACACATGCGCCGGCAGAGAATTCCAAAGCCGAATGGTCTTACAGAGGAATGACTTGCCAATTTTTTTAGTACGTGTGCTGATATTCTGCACAGTATGATGGTGGTTCCTAAGACCAGCACGTGTAGTCCGCGACAGAAAAGGAGAGGGCGGGATTAGATCAATAAGTTCTGCAGAACACTCTCCGTAGTAATTTCGGTAGAAGACACTGAGAGAAGCAATGTCTCTACGCAGCTGGAGGTCCTCAAGAGAGGACCTCAGCATCTCCAATAATGCGTACCGCTCGCCTTTGCATTCTATCAAGTGCATCGAGGAGGTATTTAGCGAAGCCGTCCCATAGATCCCATATTTTACAAATTTAGTTCAGTAAACAAATAGTAGACGACAAGAAGGAAGGAATGCCATTGCCCTGCAGTCGGTCATATTGGGTTGATAACAAATAATAATGAAAGAATACCAATTTAGTTGAAATATTTGGGATCCCTTTCGTTCGACTAATTGTTTCTGTCCTAATGTTGTTTGGCATAACGACTTTGGTAGGTATATATTTATTTGGCTAACAATAAATTAACATAATTATTATTAGGCATACTATTTCTTTAGACATAACTATAATTTAGGCTATTTTTTGTTGCTCTAATTTTGATTGGCATAAAGTTATTAGGCATATGTTTATTTGCATAAAAGTAATTAAGCTTAAAAATCAAAAAGCATTATGGAAACAGTTTAGTTGATTAAACGTATTTACTCATATTTTCTTTTCTTTGTCGTCGGGGGACCTGAGGCCCCCCAAAGGAAAACTATGTTTGCAAAACTACAGTTCTGACGGTTAGGTTATATAGGTTAGAATTGTGACAAATAAAGGTTGGGGCGCCGCAGGCCCCCGTTCCCCCGTACAGTCTATAGTCTGTTAGTCGCCTTTAACGTCACCCAAGGGAAGAGATAGGTTAGTAGTTTTCTTTAAGTGAGCCGTTATACACGGCACGGCGGCCAAAGACGTCTTCTAAACTAGGACAAATATGGGAAAAATCCAGACGGATGTTGTACTTATGTAAAAACTAATAATGTTATTGTTTAGGCATATAATTTTAACGCAAATTTTGTTGCGACCAAATTACAAATTGAAAAAGACAATGTCGAAAAACTTTCCACGAGCAGGATTCAAACCCGAATCCTTCTGGCAATCCGGGCCAGGTGCTCTTTTTTTCAATCTGTAATGTAAAAACTTATTAATGCCTAATATGTTAGCAGTTACTTATTCTGCGTAAGAATGTTTATGCCTAAATTATGGTTTTGAATGTTATGCTTAAACATGATGATGCTGATAGTAATTATAATTTAAACAATTATGCTTAATTTGTTATGATTAAATAATATTATGCGTAAGTATCATTAATTAAAATTACAGTTTGCCGAGATACATTATTATGGTTTAAAATTTTATGCAAATAGATAGGGAACCGAAATATTTACCAATATTATTAGTAAATATTGCATCTGATGATTGAATATTCCGATTGAGCAAAGTTCAAGGCTATTAATAGAACGCTAAAATAACAGCGATTAGCAGCAATTTCCCGCCAAAACTAACTCTCTAGCTCCATCATTTACGCGCGTGCCAAGATGAGGGAGCGCATTAAATGTGTTCTACAGTGACTGCATTAACTAATTAAGATAAGTGTACCTATCTATGTATTCCATTACCATTTGATTACTAAAATATGTTGATATTGACAATGGTAAAAGTTTACATGCCTACCATGTAAAATCACGATTTTTAAAAAATTTGCTACCTAGCGTTAATAATAATATGCGCACAGAATAATCAAAAAAAAATAACTTTTTTTGTAGCGGAAACGCTACAGTTATTGGTCATTTCAACTTTGATGTTAAAAAACTAGCGAAACCGGTAGATTTAAAACGAGAACAACGGAAACACTTTAATTACCTCTCAAAAACTTTCAACGAAATTTGCTAGGTGGATTGTTTATTTTCCAATTTGTGATTTTTTGCAGCGGGAACAATAGTAGTAGGTATAACAAGGTACCTAATAAGTTTGTTAAAAAAAATTTAAGACTAAATTTTTTTTTGACAAGATCAATGATATAATTTAGGTGTGCCCAATAACTGTCACAATTATAGAATAACTTTTATTTATTGGCCTCTTATGCCAATTACTGTATTTTAATAAAAATACAACTGAAAGCGTTATTAATAAATAAAACGTCTTCTAAAACATATTAAAAGTCATATGCAATTAGCAGAAATTTTAAAACATTATTAACAGTTAACGTCCTAGGCCAACAACTGTCTGGTTGGTCAAGCTATCACATAGAAAAAGTAGGCCAATAACTATTTTTTTAATTTGTTTTGAATAAATTAGCTTAAGTATAGTTATTTTCTTGTTTAAATCAGGTTCGTGAGAAGAAATAATGGCGAAGATACCCCAGTATACAAAAGCAGGCTTGACGAGGCATTAGAAAAAATTAAAACCAAAACAAGTCTTTGAAAGCAGTCACTTTTTCCTGTACAGTTTAAACTAAAAATCAAGATTAGATCTGGTTACTTGTAATAGGTAATTAGGTACGTGCCGGCGTCTAGCTGCTAGCCGCGTCTAGTTTTTGTAAAAAGTTTTATTGCATCGTCATTCCTATTCAGCACCAACAGCATATTCCAGATGACGATGAGCTTTCTGGTGTCATAACTGACATGTTTATGATAATGATTCTGAAGCTTCTGAGGATGAAAATCATCATGAAGAGAATATGTTTTAGCCATAACAATTTTTTTTTATAAGTTTAATTTTATATTATACTAGCGGCCCGCCCGCGACATTTACAATTACAAACACAACAAAATAAGAATTAGCCAGATAGATACAGCCGTTCTGAAGTGATGCGCGTACAAACATTTCGGCAAATGATTTTATTAATATAGATTTTTGATGTGGCCAATAGAGCAGCTGTATGATCTTAAGGCCAATTACTGTGATTTTATGTTTTTATGTTAATTTTATTCATTAAATGCTTAATAAAAGTGTGTGTGGGGCATTGAGTTATAATGTACTACGTACTAGAGAAGACGTCACAACCAGATTGTTTGCTACACGCGTTAGAGCCAACTCGCTCCAACTATAATAAGTCTGTGGCAGGCGCTAGACGCAACAATACGTGTGTATTCTAGGTTCTATTTCATTAAAATATGCCTTCAATTTTATGTGCGCTAAAGTACCTACTTACTTACTGTTTAAAGAATTCAGGAAATACAAATAAAACTAAGAAACGATTCATTTTTCACCTGTAAATACGCACTAAATTATCGATATAACATACATTTTACTAATTATTTTATCAAATCGCCGAGACATGAGCGGCGGCCATGTTTCGGCGCTTTAGACCGTTTGGTTCTAAGCGCAGCGTTTTAGCGCTGTATCTTTGGATTGCTCAGAAAGACGATGAAATATTGTTTTAGCGCTGCAACGCACTTTTGTTTTAACCTTTAAAAAAATAGAACAAGACTTTTGCTTGGTATAGCTCCTCTAGTACCTACGTAGTACATTATAACTTAATGGTGTGGGGTGTCTTAACTAATAATTATACTAAGATAAACCTATGCGGCATAAATTTTATTTATTTCTAACTGATAAGTTTATTTATAATGGAAGTTTTCGATCTTGAGGTCGCTTAACTGGCCAATAACTATGCCGTTTCCCCTATATAAAGTTACCCAATATTCAAGTGTAATTACTTCTTTTCTAATATTTAAATGTTTGTTTCGTTTAATATTGATTTAGAGTTCCGTCAAACACATTTAATTCTAATTCTAAACTTCCGACGATACATACCTACTAGTTATTTTAATAAAACAATGCTACGGACAAAATATAGTAAAAGTGTTTATAATACTTACAAGAAAATCATCTCAGTTTACATGTCTGTTTTGTATCCATTATAGAACGACCCACGTACCTAGTCAGTTGTAGCTTGTAGCGCGCAAAAATCTAATTTAAATATAGAATCCTACAAATCCCAGCTGACAATGTCGCGAGCGCTTGTCAATGCCGGTTTGTTTTGTTTCATCAAAAAAAATAAAGTGCATCTTTTTAAATTGCCTATGTTTAAAACCTCTTTATGTGATCTGCGTACTTATGTATTTTTTTTAACTTCCGATGTGTAACCTTCTCGAGTGACTTACTTTAAAACTTTTGCTCGTGTCAGACATTTGACGTTTTTATTCTGGCGGTAAAAGAAAAGTGTTGGTAGCTAATAGATCTAGATAAAAGTGTGGTGTAACTCCGAGTAGCGGAATAGCGCCTATAAGTTTCAAACTAGGCAGAGTTAATGTGCAAGGTGTCCTTTGGTTTGGTTCGCGTGTTTTAATTCTTTTTTTTATATTTTTTTAAAGTTTGAAATGGCCAAAACTATGGCGACAGACAACATTTACAAGAAAGAGTATCGCAGGTTGCGAAGACTGACTAGTGATTTAGCAGTTCGACAAATTTCAGTGGGTTTATTTTTAATATTACTGTAATCATCATCATCAGCCTGCAAACGTCCCACTGCTGAGCACAGGGCTCCCACGTGGACAATAGCACGTGGGGATATTGGGCCATAACCCACCACGCTGGCCCAATGCGGGTTGGTGAGTTTTAACGACTGCCATCTTACGACGACAACCGGGACCAACGGCTTTACGTGGTTTCCGAAGCACGGAGGAGTTCGAGATGTTTTTAATTTGGTCACCCATCCAGCGACCCGGCATTACGAAAGTTGCTTAACGGTCAAGATCGTAAGCCGAACGCGCTAGCCGCTGCGCCATCGAGCTCCTATTACTGTAATATATAGTACAAAAAAGAAAACTCTAATTTGTTTTTTTCTTTTTACAGTCGGAATATGGCCTCACGGAAGAACAAGTTGCAGGTAAATATAATTATTTAATTTTATTACAAATATTAGATTAAGACTGAACTTTAAAATGTTCAAAATTTGGAAGCCCGCACTTTAAAAGACGCGTGCCGGTAGAAGAATACTATCACCCCTCTCTTCCCTTGAGTGACGTAAAAGGCGACTAACGGACTTAATGCTTGTATATCCAACAACTTAGAGCGGCGATGGGCTCACCACCTGTTATGCTGAGCACATGTGCAGTCGCTATTTGGTGAAAAGTAGACTATGGTATAACTGCTTTTGCTGTCCTCATTGCCTAGTCTCTGACTAACCCTTGGGGGTTATAATAATCGTGATTATATAATGTAGTAAAAAGTTAAAATTTTGGGGGTCAGTGGGGTAAATTTCAAAGGAGGCGGGAGACCCCTTTTGCTATGATACTAATCCTAAGTTGGTGTTAAACCTTATAAAAAAATATTTTTTAAATGGAGCGCAAATATTTTAACAGCGTGTATGTGGCTCAGAGTCAGGTTAGAGATGGGTGAAAGAGCTTGAGGGAAGCCTTTTGTGCCTTTGCCAAGCAGCAGGACAGTATTTTATGCTAGATGAAAAATATGTATTTACAAGCGGCCGCTCGCGGTTTCACCCGCGTGTTTCCCGTTCCCGTCTGAATATCAAGATAAAAAGTATTATATGTGTTAATCCAGCTTATAAACTATCTGTATGCCGAATTTCATCCAAATCCATTCAGTAGTTTTTACGTGAAAGAGTAACAAACATCCATCCATACGTTCCCGTGGGAATATTGGGATAAAAAGTATCCTATGTGTTAGTCCAGGTTATAAACTATCTGTATGCCGAATTTCATCCAAATCCATTCAGTAGTTTTTACGTGCTAGAGTAACAAATCCATACATACTTACAAACTTTCGCGTTTATAATATTAGTAGGATTATCTGTACGCTGGTGAGCTCACTGAAATAGCTTTTACTAGGTACAGTAACTAGATTGTAAATAACTACACTATCGCATTAGGTATAACATGTAAGAATTGTGTTTGTTCTTTTAAATAAATAAATGTTACAGAGTTCAAAGAAGCCTTCATGCTGTTCGACAAGGATGAAGATGGGACCATCACGATGGCGGAGCTGGGCGTGGTCATGCGGTCGCTGGGGCAGAGGCCTTCAGGTAAACAATCTTTTATTTAATAAATACCAACCAATCTCTTTCCTTGGTCGTAAAAGGGACTAACGGACTGAAGACAACAGATAGACGGCAGATACATCCAACATTCGATCACTAGGTACTTATAGTCAGTCGGCTAAGTCTCATTCATAATATCGTGTTCAAGTTCAAACAGAACAGTAAGATTATATTACTACACACTCCTGGATCAAATTTCTTGTGGTGCAGAGTTCTTATAATTAAAAGATCTACTTAGTAGTTGTTTGATAAGTATTTCATACCTACATACATAGAGATATATATATATATATATATATATATATATATATATATATATATATATATAATCACGACTATTATCCTTGGAGGGTTAGTCAGAGACTAGGCAATGAGGACAGCAAAAACAGTTTTCTACCATACTCCACCCTTCACCAAATAGCGACCGCACAGTAGGTACTCAGCGTGACAGATGGTGAGCCCTTCGCCTCTCTATGCTGTTGGATGTATCTATCTATCTATCTGATCTCTCAACATTTAGTAAGAACGTTGCGTAAGTACGTCACCCGGAATCCCTAACTTCATATAAACTGTCTATCTAAACTCTAAAACTGTCGGAACACTACAATAGTTTAAAATAAAGATAAAAAATAGCTGGAAAATAATAGCTTCCTGGTGGTTAGCCAGGAGGACTTATAACAGGCCACCAATCCATGGACATTCTTTTTTAATTATCATTATCATTTTTTAATTATCATAAATTGTTGTGAACTGTGTCTGTGGCGGGCGGCTCATAAAAATAACACTAACAACCCATTTCTTCCCTTGGGTGTCGTAAAAGGCGACTAACGGACTAAAGACTGCACATACATCCAACTGCATAGAGCGGCCATGGACTCACCACCTACACGCTGAGCACATGCGCAGTTGTATTTTCGTGAAACGTGGACTATAATGGCAGAGACCTGATTTTGCGATCCTCATTGCCTAGTCCATATATTACATAACTCTATGGCCTAGTTTCTGACTAAGGGTGGATTTGACCAAACTGGAGTAAGACTTACTCCGAGATTAGTCTATACAAATTCGGCGTTTAATCTAGGTATAAGACCTAATTCCAATTTGGTCGAATCCACCCTAATGCACGATTTACACGAAGCCAATACTTGAGACAATCCAATATGCCAGTCCAATAAGCCAATGCTAATGCTAAGCTAAAATGGCTTGAGGACAATCCAATGTAGTGGACTGTCTCTATTTACACGATGCCAATATTGGACTGGCTTAGTGGATTGTCTCAAGTATAGGCTTCGTGTTAATGCAGCATGACTCTTAGAGGATAGTCGTGGATATAATACCTACGTGTTTGTTTTGTACATCTGAGTTCCCATTTAATTTTATAATTGAGACACGCATACACATAGGTACTTACGTGTAAATTGGCCGAGTGTTTGTCAGAAATGTTGCCAAACGGCCGCCTATGCTAATGAAACTTATTTACACTCAAATCTATATTTAACACGAACAATGACTGTTTTGTTTCGTCTCGTTAAGATAGATTTTTATTAAACTCTGTTACTCTTAAAGAAGTTAATTAAAATAAAATACCCAAAATACGTCTGTCTGCTTTATTTACACTCAAATCTATATTTAACACGAACAATGACTGTTTTGTTTCGTCTCGTTAAGATAGATTTTTATTAAAGTCTGTTACTCTTAATGAAGTTGATTAAAATAAAATACCCTAAATACGTCTGTCTGCTTTATAGCTGTGGAGTTTCTTGCGTCCATTCTTTTCCACAGCTTGTCTGGGTGGTGTTAAACATCGATTTTGGACGATTCTAAAGTTAATGTTTTATTTTATTAACGCTTAAATATACTTAAGTAAAATTTTCATTAATCATTTTCATTAAACATTAATCTATAAACGCAGCTTCATCTAACCGAATGTTCAAATATTTGTAAAAATATTTCATTCGGATCTCAGAGGTGAAAACTTCTAAGATTTGATGAAGCAATGTTGACTAAAAACATAAGCATCAAGCACTGACAAATTTCGATGGTTGAAAGCTAGACATCGGTAGCCAAGTGGTTACGGCAGGCGCCCGGAATGCGGAAGGTGCGTGGTTCGATTCCCGCCTGAGGTTGTCGTCTCTTTTCAGTGTTTAAGATTCTAAAGTTTTAATTAACTAAGTCTCCTTGAATAAAATTATTTGATTTGGCTCAATCCGAGGTCATCATCATCTTCAGCTCATACTTGTCCACTGCTGGACATATGCCTCTCTAAGAGCACGCCACTGAGCACAATCCGCTGCTAGGTACTCTCATCCAGGTCTTCCCAGCTACCTTGCGAAGACAGAAAATAGATATGTCGGTGATATGTTAAAAACGGAGATTTGATCAATTCCCTAAAGGATTTGATCAAACCACGGAGGATGTTAAAATAACAACACGATTTTATCATTTCCCTAAACAAATCTAGGGATTTGAAGAAATACCAGAACTGGTTCCGTGAAATGACAAAACAGTTTTTCTATGGTAAACGTCGTTTATTTGTAATTACATGCATAATTATAATAATTAGTAAGTGTAGTACAGAAACATTGGTCTCAAAAATTACCACTAGAACATGATTTGCCGTACTCCTGTAGGTCACGTGATAGGTTAGAAATCTTCAAACCAGTTCTGGTATTTCTTCAAATCCCTAGATTTGTTTAGGGAAATGATAAATCGTGTTGTTATTTTAACATCCTCCGTGATTTGATCAAATCCCTTAGGGAATTGATTAAATCTCTGTTTTTATAATATCCCTGCAACAGATATACTTACTTACAGTAAAAGAATATTTTAAATATAGGTACTTATGTAGGTACATAGGTACCTACTTTATATTAAAATTTAATAATATTATGTCCTCTACTCATATGAATGTTTCTGTGCCCGGCAGAGTCCATTTTGTTTCTAGATTAATTTTTTAAAGATATTTAGTGCATAATCATATCGCAAAGCAATAAAGAAATTGAAAAATTTAAATAGATTGGCCAGAATCACCCTTTTTATTATCATTGAAAAGGGTTTCACTGTCCGCAATATTGCTTAATCGAATTGCGAATAATCCAGCTTGAATTATTTATATGAAATCGCTACGGGCAAATGTTTGTTTGAATACGAAATGGAAACAAACACAACGTGTGAGATGAACATTTTGTTTTGAATGTAGCTTATAGTTAGTAGGTACCTACCTACATAACACCACGCCGTGCATGGTTTATAAATGTAATTTCATCGCCTGCTTATAAACGTCCCACTGCTGGGCACAGGCATTTCCACATGGACAGCAGCACATAAGAAGGACTAATCGGCCACTCGGGCTCGGCCATCGAGCGAGCCGAAATGTTAATAAGAGGCCTATATACATCTCGACTGTGATTTTTGCGTAAAATGCCCATTTTTGCATTTTGTAGTAATTTTCCAGTTGTAGGTACTTATCGTTTTTATCGAAATAGGATAATAAATTCATACTTACTTAATATTAGATACAAATCTCCACTCTGCGTAATAATGCCCCCTCTTTACATAGGCAGACGCATCCGCAGACGTCATCTGCGGATGCGTCTGCCGACGTGTAGGGTTTCGGACCAATATTTGGTCCGAGTGTAGGGGGGTGATTTGCGCGTCTGTGGTAGGTATACAGAGTCTGCAGAGTCTGCAGACGTTAAATACCTACCACAGACCTGCAAATCACACGTAGGCAGACGCATTTGCAGATGACGTCTGCGGATGCGTCCGCCTATGTGAAGAGGGGGCTTAAGGTGAGTTCGGACGGCCGGCGCATCGCATTTTGTAGTAATTTTGCAGTTGTAGGTATGTATCGTTTTTATCGAAATAGGATAATAAATTCATTATAAAATCTTTATTCCTCATGAAGTAACAATTATTCTGGTACCTATACATTTTGCTTAATAATATTATCGTAGATAAGAGATTTTCACAGTTAACTTAAAGCGATTTTCGAAGTTTTTTGGTTTAGAATAAGATTTTTTTTTATATTAATAAAATCAAAGATATCTAAAAATTCCGAGGCCGCTACGGACTATACGACTAATATAAGAGATAACATTCTATTTTTTTTTATTTCATTTGTTTAGAACAGTACTTAGTTCAATCTAGGAGCTCAAAAAAGTGCCTACGCGCATTTTATGAAAATCTTCCTCGGCAAACGAGGCCGCTACGAACTATGCCAATAGCTATTCTAAACTTTTCAATAAGTAAGTCAAAAATGTTACCTAATTTTATTTTGTTTGAGATCAAGAACGCCAAAATTGGTCATTTTACGCAAAAATCACAGTCGAGATGTAATAGGGGTTTTATTAACTTTTCGCCTTGCTCGGTGGCCGAGTGGCCAAGCGGTCGGCTCGATATAATTAATAAATAATTATTACACACAACTGTCACACCAATCATTCAGGCCCAAACTAAGCATAGCCCGAACTATGGTGACTAAATAACGGATAAACATACATAAATACTAATTAACATCCATGACTCGGTCACAAATGCTCATGCTCGCCACACAAACATTTGCCCCTACCGGGATTCGAACACAGGACCGTAGGTTGCGCAGTCAGGTTCGGTGACCGTGACACTCTACCACTCTACCCGGCCGTCATCTGAAGGTTTGTGGATTTTTCGATGGATTTGTTGATAGATTTGATTCGAGCCCGGTTTTGTGTCACCAACCCGCATTTTTATTGGCAAGCCGTGGTAATTAAATAAGCCAACGCCCATCAATTAGCGAAGACTTGATTTTAATGGCCCTGCAGTGGTACAGTATAGATACAGGCTGTATATTACTTTTACTTTACCTTTGTTCCTACCATGCTATTCAAAGTAAAAAAAAGTTTGTCCAAAATGGCATCTTGTATTATTCAGTTTTTCGTAGCGAAGCCCCGTGAAATGAAGTGTCTTTTGCGACCGACAGGTGGTCTTTTTGTGGTCGGTGCGCGTAATAGACGCTAATTACGCTAGGCTAAATAATCCTGTTCTACAAATAATTTATTTCGTGTTGTTGCAGTAAAATTTTGGTTTTGCTAAACAAACTTCATTTTAGTACTTATCTGCAGCGATTTAATACAATCGAAGTAGCATTTATTATTGGAAATTAAATAGGTATAATTATGTAGTTGAAAGTGGTATTTGTCAAATTGAAAACGCTATACCTAATGTTTCTCTTTTCGTACTGCATATTTAATCTTACGTAGGTAGTATTTAGGTATATATCTACATATTTATCTGGCCCCTACACGTACCTACCTATTTTCTATCATCAAATTCACATTTATAACCGAGTTGGTAGATCTGATAATATTCGTCTATCTCACGAGTAAAAACATTAAGTATTATTAAAACAGAAGGTCGGTGTGGTTTATAATAATTGATTGTTTCTCAGGAGTGTAAAACTGTCATCACATAAATCTATTATCACTCTTCGTTGTCGCGTACAAAAGACAGAGACAGAGACATAAAAACAACCTTACCCCCGAGGAATAAAATTGCATATAGTGCTATTCCATAATCCATCTAGGTATTTTCGTCTCATCGCGCATCGCGAATTACAACTTTTTAATATTCCAGAGACGGAGCTTCGAGATATGGTGAAAGAGGTAGACCAAGATGGCAACGGCACCATAGAGTTCAACGAATTTCTCCAAATGATGTCCAAGAAGATGAGAGGGTCTGATGGAGAGGACGAACTTAGAGAGGCATTCAGGTAACATGACTACTTATAAAGCTTCGGTGACGTGCCGTAATTGCTAGGTGCAGCCATCAGCTGAAATAAATAGATGAACTTCATGAAGAAGAAGGTGAAGCGTCTTTTAGCTCGAGAAGTTTTTAATGTGGTCACCCATTTAGCGAGCCGGTGTTGCAAAAGTTGTTATTTTTATACGAAGCATGGCAGATGACTCCACTCCACCTGATGTTAACTTAGATTAAAACAAAAAGGGAAGATACGGCATAAGCGTCTCGTGAGTGAGCCGCCAAAATTAGGCCTAAAGGCACAATTTCACTTCAGTCACAATTTGCCGAGCGAACAGGCTACATCGCACTATTGCGGATATTCTACTGTGTGAAAAAGAGAAAGACGCTACTCCGCAGTGGCGTCGGAATCGGTCGTACGTACTCGTCTGCTGCGAAGCGACCGCGCGCTGACGTTGAAACTTACCGCTTTGTCTTTCTAAACACTTTTTAGGTGTGCGTGTGTGAGTGTTTGCTTAAGTAGTTGAGTAGGACTATATTTTGAATGACTACAAGTAGGAGCATGCCGTATCTTCCCTTTTTGTTTTAATCTAAGGATGTTAAGTAGAAATGGAGTCCAACTGATGCAGCGGTAACAAGAGAAATCACCAGTCGCCCTCACCTTTCCGGTCCACAAAGTGCCTCTTCACGCCTAGTTCGAAGTACCAAAAGTGGCAAGCTTAACGGCTCTCTTTCCTTGGGTGTCGTAAAAGGCGACTAATGGACTAAAGACTGCACATACATTCAACAGCATAGAGCGGCGATGTGCTCACCAGCTGTCACGCCGAGCACATGCGCAGTCGCTATTTAGTAAAAATAGTAGAGGACTGCTTTTGCTGTCTTCATTGCCTGTCTTTGACTAACCCTTCGGGGATAATAGTCGTAATTATATGTATGTATGTATTTTTTGTTAGCCTATACTGTCCTACTGCTGGGCAAAAGCCTCCCCCAAGTCCCTCCATCTATCTCTATCCTGAGCCATCTCATGCCATTCAGTTTTTGTTTTTTGTTAACAAGCCTTAGCCGCTGCTAATCGTCGTGCTCATCTACGCCATCGAGGTCCGCTTTCACTTTATCATAGGGTAGAAATTCTGGCCCATCCCTCTCCCTACACAATCCCTACTTCTTCCTCATAGGTCCTATTCCTTCCTCGAAGCCGGCACCGCATCTGAGACTCCTCTGGTTTTGTGGGTGTCCATGGGCGGCGTGAACTTCCCAACAGGTGACCCGCCTGCTTGTTTTCTTAATTTGTCTTTTTAACACAAAAAAGTGGAGTGGAGGTACGGCTCCCCCCTACTACACACTTTCTTAGAGCTTAGAGTGTGGTAGCGGTTCATTATTAAAAGAATAATACCAATCCTTCTCTTCTTGTGGGTGTCGTGAAAGGCGGCTAACAGACTGAAGACTGCTCATACATCCAACAGCGACGATGGGCTTACCACTATCGCGCTAAGCACATGTACCGTGGAGTGTGGCAGTAGCTTTTGCGATCCTCGTTGCCTAATTTTTTATAGTCATAGTCATAGATATTTATTAAGCGCGCCAAATGACTTCACATCACCTGTACAACTGGTGAAGCGTAAAGGGCCACACACACGATCAGTTCGCCGGCAGACCTACAACGCTCGGCGGCGGCGGCGGCTAGTACTAACTGACAGGCTGATACCTGCCGGCGAACTGATCGTGTGTGGGGCCGTCAAGAGACGTAGCATCAGTCACCCTCACCCTGCCGGCCCACAAAGTGCCTCTTCACGCCTCACGCCGTTTGAAAGACCCTGTGTGATAGGTAGGAGGAAATACGTGCCTATAGTCTCTGACTTACCCTTTGGAGATACTTAACCCCTCAGTCTTGGATTTTTTTGACAGTTTTTTGACACTAACTGTCAACGTCAAATTTGACAGAATCGAGCATAGACTATACGATATTTTGCGATAACAATACATAAGATGACCACAGAACCGAAATAACCAAACTTGTTCATACTAAAGTAGTCTGTGAGTCTATGAAAACACGGTACAAAGTCAAGAGTGTTTTTGTAGGTGCGGTCTCATGCGACCGCTTGGGGTTTGAGGGGTACTCGTAAGTGTATGTTTGTTACTTCATTATCCTATCTCATCTGTATTGCAGGGTATTTGACAAGAACAACGACGGTCTGATCTCGTCGGTGGAGCTGCGCCATGTCATGACGAACCTGGGCGAGCGGCTCAGCGAGGAAGAGGTGGATGACATGATCCGCGAGGCAGACCTCGACGGCGACGGCATGGTCAACTACGACGGTCGGTACCTATAATAATAATAATATGTAGATATGCACATAATAAATTATTTTATTTTTCTGTAACCGTGGGGAAAGAATACTACAACCCCCTCTTCCCTTTGGTGTCGTAAAAGGCGACTAACGGACTAAAGAAATCACTTTTAGTGATAAGACCACCATTTGTACGTCTACTTTTATAGAATTGTATTTTTTTCTTGTCAAACATGTTCTTAAATTTGGTGTACAATAAAGTATATTTATCTTTATCTTAAAGACTGCACATACGTTCAACAGTATAGAGCAGCGATGTGCTCACCACCTGTCACGCCGATCACATGTGCAGTCGCTATTTAGTGAAAAGTGTTGTAGAGGACTGCTTTTGCTGTCCTAATTGCCTAGTCTCTGACTAACCCTTCGGGGATAATTTAAGTAATTATTATGTAGGTATGTATGTATTTTTTGTTAGCCTATACTGCCCTACTGCTGGGCAAAGGCAAACTCAAACTCAAATGATAATTATTCAATTAACTCAATTAATAAGTACTTTGAATCGTCTAAATCTTTTTTAACCTACCACCCATTCAGGACGTCATTTTTAACTGTAGCAAAGAACAGGCGCAAGAAACCACAGCGAGGCCTTAAGTCCCTCCATCTATCTCTATCCTGAGCTACTTTAAGCCAGTCAGCCTGGTGTGCGTCTAAATCAGTGGTTCCTAACCTTTTTAATCTTGGTACCCCTACCCTACGATATTCCCTATAGGGAAACTGATTTTACCCCTCCGTAAAAAATCTTGCAAAAATGATCTTAATATTGTGGTGAAACCACTTACCTTTTCCACTTCCCAGGTACCTTTTTATTTCATGTTATCATCTCATATTTTAACATTTGTCTTAGTTATATATTTGCCTTTATTTTTCCTCGCTTCTGCAACGATACATAATGATTTAGTAACTACACACTACACTACACACATCGCAATTCCTTTATCTAAACACATTTACTTACGTGATCTAAATCACGAAACTTCGGACACTATTTTTGGACACTTTTACGTATCCCACAAGTTTCGGATTACTTCGATAATCTTATTATGCGTTTTTCCTTGTAATATTTACATTTATCTCACCTTAATTGTTTTCTATTTACTAAATATTGTGTTTTGGTTACGTTTTGACGTATCTGACAACTTATTTTTGCTTCGTTGCTATGCAACTTATCAACATAATTCAATCAAAACTTTTTGACTTTCTTATTTTCACATTTGGCCATCTAAATTTCAGCGTTTTAAAAATATTATTTTGAAATTTATGCAGAATTCAGAAACCGCCGTTTCATTATAAAGTTCAGCCGACGACTAATCATTACATCTCTAGCTTTGGATACAAAAGGATTAGTCTACCAAGACGATCACCAGCTTCCGAATTGGAAGGTCAAGACTCCTTACTTTCCTCTTCCAAATTGGAAGGACTAGTCTTCAAATACAATCACCAGCTTCCGAATTGGAAGACTACAGCCTCCAGACATCGCGTGCGCCTACGCCTGCCTGTGCCTGTCTCGCCTGTCAGCCTACACTTTCGCCTGCCTGCGCCTGGTGGCGCCTGCCTGCCTGCACCTTCGCCAGCCTGCGCCTGGTGGCGCCTGCCTGCCTGCACCTTCGCCAGCCTGCGCCTGCTGGCGCCTGCCTGCGCCTACCTGCACCTACCGGCGCCTGCCTGTCGGCGCGTGCCTGTCGGCGCTTGCCTGCCTTCGCTTGCCTTCGCCTACCGGCGCCTGCCTGTCTTCACTTGCCTGCGCCCTTCGACGACTGCCAAGTTCAGCGCTTGCCTCCACACCTTCGCCTGCCTCCACGTCAGCTGCACCTACCCCTTCACTTTTTATATCATCAACCTTCATTTTAACCATCATCACCTCCACACACACCATCATCACTCACTTACTTTTTTAACTTTTGTTTGTAATTTTTTTTGTCTCATAAATATTTGTTAATTTCTTATCATCTTTTCTTTTTTAAATGTCGCTTCACGACAATATCCAAGAGTTGGAAAATATTACTCAAGTTAATCTATTACCGCAGATAAATTCTAATCCACACAATTTTTCCTATGCCTTATTACCTCGCAAAATAACTGTTTTACCCCCAGGTTCGAAGTCCAAGGTCTAGATCGTCTCGCCATCTCTCTCTGGGCCGACCCCGGCGGCGTCGTCCATCTTCAGGAACCTATTGTGTAGTGATCCTTGCCCAGCGGTTAGGATGCATGCGGCTAATTTGACCAGCCCAAAATAAATACTTATACAGTGTGTTCGGGATAGCGTTAGCGATATTTTAAGGACATGTTATACAATCAATTTTGTGTAGGAAAGCATCTCCCCTTTGAGCATTTATGGACTTCTGATAAAATGGCCGCTATTTATATTTTCAGGATTTTTTTTCTAAAGCAACAGAAAGAAAAATCCTGAAAATTTCGCTCTGTATAATAATAAATATAAATAACTTTTCCACTTTCACACCACTTCTCTAGCCTAAGAAAAGCTTTTGAATCTGTTTTTATATGTTACATATACATACATATAATCACGACTATTATCCCCGAAGGGTTAGTCAGAGACTAGGCAATGAGGCAATGAGGACCGCAAAAGAAGTCCTCTACCATAGTCCACTTTTCACCAAATAGCGACTGCACAGCGTGTGCAATTGCGCAGCATGTGCACACCGTGACAGGTGGTGAGCCCATCGCCGCTCTATACAGTTGGATGTATGTGCAGTCTTTGTCCGTTAGTCGCCATTTACGGCACCCAAGGGAAGAGAGGGGATGGTAGTATTCTTTCACCGCTACGAGACACGGTCAATCCTAATATTCCGCCTTGTGCCCCTGGATCTGCCACTGGGGGCACAAAACGCGCCCATCTGTCAGGCTGTTTTATAAGTTTAAAAAAACATTCTTATTATACAAAGTGTAATGGCGTTGGGACGGAGACCCGAAATGAAACAATGTCTTGCGTTGAATCAATAATCTTTATCCTCTAGTGTATCATCTTAAATACTAATTAACATCACATCTATACGTGACTAGAGGAAGGACGCCTTGTCACTCAGGAAGACCTTAATTATCACGTACTATTGAGTACGTGCTGATAGTGTAATTCACTATATCACACCTCCCCTGAAAAGGCTAGGCATCCCTTCCCTGAAAAGTAAACGCTTATTTTCTAAATATCTTAGTCCTATTCTTATGAACTATATATTCTTTATTATTCTTTAATATTTTTACATTAGTACCTAGCTCTTCTAAAACTTCAAATGGACCTAAATACAAGTCATTCAATTTATTATAATTTTCATTCTTATACAAGAGTAGATCACCTTTTTTGTAGTGTACTTCCTTACAATCTAAATCATAATTAGTTTTTCTACTTTGTTTTGATATTAATAAGTTGTTCCTGGCATCATTATGAGCTTTTTGCAATCTAAATTTTAACTCCGATGGATAATTGTCGTATACATATAAGGGATCAACTTTACTAACTAAATTACTAGGTACGTTACATGTTTTCCCAAAAACTAGTTCATAAGGGGAGTATTTGGTACTAGTATTTACAGAATTATTATAAGCAAAGCACCAATATGGTATCCAGGTACTCCAATTTGCCGACTGATTCTGTGTTTGTATTTTCAAGTAACATCCGAGATGTTTGTGCCAGTTTTCTAGCGAACCTATACTCTCATGATGATAGGGTGTTGAATTTAACTTATCAATATTTAGCAATTTACATACTGTTTCTAACGTGGAATTAATAAATTCCGTTCCACAGTCAGTCGCAATAACCCTGGGAGTACCATATCGTAAAATAAAATTTTCAGTAAAAACCCTAGCAACAGTTTCAGCTGACTTATCAAGTATTGGGTAAGCTTCTACAAACTTTGTCAATTCGCATTGTATTGTTAATATGTATTTATTACCCAAATTATCGACCTCCAACGGCCCCACAATATCTAAATATAATTTTTCAAAAGAAGTAGATGCTGTAGTGGTTATTACCATTTTCTCTTTATTATTTTTATTACAAAATTTCTGCTTTTGGCAATCTTTACAGCGAGTCACATATTCAGTTATGTCTTTTTGCATATTACTCCAAAAATATTTTTTTCGAATATTCTTAGTCATTTTATTTATGCCTACATGACCACTTGTCGGCAATAATGATAATCATTTAGTATAACACGTATCAAGTCTTTATTTGTAACATGTTCAACTTGGTTATTAATAATACATAACCGCGGTAATTCTTTATGTTTCATGAAAGTTTGGGTCAAAATTTTAATAAACTTTATTAAACCCATTTTTAATCACAACGACTTCTACAATATTATATTATTTTACATAATGCACTCAGTTCTCCTATCGTTGCGTCTCGGCGCGCCTCCGTTAGTAGAGATTCCTGATTTATGTAAATAGTAGAGTCACTAAATAACATATCACCCGTCTGTGAGACGTATCTTTTCTTTTTCCTCAACTTCACGAAGTTTTCATACGAACAAATATCTAACTTTACATCATTTTGTGATTTCTGCATAATATCTACCACTCTTGGTTGCCTATGATCAACAGGGGGCTCAACCCTGCTACTTCCAGAGGTAGCGGGTTCATTATTTTGCTCCATGGTTCTTTTCATTGAACGGGTTAATACCCCCAAAAATTTGAATTTAGATTTTTTAACTCGTCTGATGTTATAATGACTCTCGATAAGGCATCTGCCGTTACATTTTCGGAACCTTTTATGTATTCAATATCGAAATCATATTCTTCTAAACAAAGTCTAAACTTAGTTAAACGGCTACTAGGATCTTTTATGCTAAATAAATGAACCAATGGTCTATGATCTGTTAATATTTTAAATTTTCGTCCGTATAAATATGGTCGAAAATGTTTTATAGCCCACACTACCCCTAATAACTCTTTATGAATGGTTGGGTAGTTTATTTCTGAACTGTTTAATTGTCTGCTTGCATAAGCTACGGGCTTATTATTTCCATTTGATAATACAGCCCCCAAGGCTACCCCTGACGCATCGGTTTGCAACCGGAAAACATTATCTTTTCCAAAATCTGGATAATCTAAGACAGGAAATGAACTAAGTGACTTTTTTAAGGTCTGAAATGCCACGTCACATTCTTCCGTCCACTGAAACTCGACATGTTTCTTACAAAGACGGTTTAGTGGGTACACTATTGTGGCAAAGTTTTTTATGAATTTTCTATAAAAGTTCGCAAAAGCCACAAAACGACGAATCTCATTTACATTTTTAGGTACTGGGAACTTTTCCAAGACCTCGATTTTACTGTTGTCTGGCAACACCCCGTTTGGCGTAATAACATGCCCTAAATAATTAATTTCTTTCCTCAAAAATTCGCACTTACAAGGGTTTAGTTTTAAATTAACTGACCTAAACCTCTCAAATACACTCATTAAATTTGTATTATGCTGCGATAGGCTTTTCCCGAAAACTATTACGTCATCGAGATATAGAAAACATATCTCGTAATTTAAACCCGATAGAGCCATAGACATAAGTTTAGAAAATACGCTAGGACTCGTTTTGAGACCCATAGGTAATCTTTTCAGTTGATATTGCTTATCAGCTGTAAAAGAAGTGAATTTCCTACATTATGGTGATAACCCTAGCTGGTAATAACTAGAACTGAGGTCTAAATGAGAATAGTATAAGCATCCCGAAAGTGAGTCAATAATTTCTTGTATATTTGGTAACGGGAACTTTTCGTCTACTATTTTTTTATTTAAAAGTCTATAATCTATTACGATTC
The DNA here is from genome assembly GCA_963921215.1 of Scoparia ambigualis. Lineage (NCBI taxonomy): Eukaryota > Metazoa > Arthropoda > Insecta > Lepidoptera > Crambidae > Scoparia > Scoparia ambigualis. Next base: position 7,704,434 of record OY992508.1, on the reverse strand, counting down.
TCCACTTTTTTTCACCGCTACTGTCAGCTTTTTTCGGAAGTAATAATAATGGAGAAGACCATTCGCTGGTACACTCTTCGATAATATCTTCTTTTAACAATTTACCTACCTGTTTTATTAACTCAGCCTTCTGAGCGTGCGGTATTCTATACGGTTTGACATAAACAGGAGACGCGTCATTTTGCAGTTTAATGTTGTACTCGTATAAGTTTGTAACGGATAGCTTATCACCCGGCATATGAAAGATATCTGCATATTTTGCACATATTTTCTCAATAGACCGTCTCTCTTCATCACCAAGATATGTTTTTAATTTAAGAAAATCGAATAGTTGTTTAACCCTCTCGACAGATTTTCCGTTTTCCGTATCAAAAGAGCATACGAAATAATCCGAGTATTTTCTAATTTTCGGGCTAAAGTTATTTAATTTTACATCTTCTTCCCGTGTGTTTAAAAATCGCACCGGAATCTTTTTCCCGTCTCCTACTACCACGGCGCCTGCTACAAATACGCCTGCAATAACTTCCTCCGCTAAAATGACACATTCGCCCTTTATCTCTGACGAAACATATTTTACGACCTCACATCTCCCTGGAATAGTCGTTATTATGTTTTTACCTAAGCCTAATTCTAGACTTATCTTATCCTGTAATGTAACCAGCTTATTTTCATAGTTAATTTTACAACTATATTTTAATAAAAAATCTTCTCCTAAAATTCCATCATTTTTACAGTGGAAGTTGCTAAACACATAAAACTTATGCCTAAAATTATAATTGTTAACACATAAGTCTAGATAAACATAACCTATTGATACTAAATCCCCACATACTCCTTTAATCTTAATTTCATCCCTTACTAGCTTTGCGTCGCGGGACACGCTACGGAGTTTATTTAACCAATCTAACTTTAAAATTGAAATGCTTGCTCCTGTGTCTACTAATAGAGAAATTTGAGTTTGACTACAAGTAAAACAAACGTAATTACCACTACCATAACTACAAATATCTACCTCAGCGCTATTCAGAACGAAAAAAATCATCGCTATGATGTTCGTTCTGACGTATACTCTGACGTTCACTTTCGTTCTCGTCATTAGACTGTTCTGCTGAGTCAACTAAGAAATGTACATTCCTACGTTTATTATGAGGTGACGTAAACCTGGTGTTGCGCTGACCCTGAAACCTATTCGAGTTATAGTAGGCACGACCCCGACCTTGCTGACTCGTCGCGTTGTTGTTACGTGACTTATTATATTGTTGATGATAGTTTTTATTTATCTTTTCAAATCGCTGGTTCGAAACATAGTTAACATAATTGTTTATTGGTGGTTTCACTACCGAGTCTTCTTGTTCTAAGGCTATAGTTATTGCCTGCCTAACTGTGCTTACGGACCTAGACGTAACTATAATGCTTGTACGAGCATTGTTTAGGCCGTCAGCGAAACGCTTGATAGCCATTTTTTCATTAATCGGCTTTAATAAATTATATGCCGACTCGTCTCCATTAGCCTGTGCTGTACTTAAATCGTTGGACATTTTTTCGATTTCACTACCAAACACTTCTATGGTCTTGTTTCCTTGCCTACATCGTAGCATTCGGTCTAAAATGGCTGTGTATGATTTAATCGGAATTAAAACATTTTTTATATCTTTTATTAGGTCTGCCACAGACACATAAGACTTATTAATTTTTGTTTTAGCACTGCTAGAAAGACGAGTTTTTAAAACAAAATTGATTAACAGAGGCTGGTCCTCGTTTCTAAGGGTACTACTATAATACTCTATTCCGTCTATTAGTTGGTTAATTTGCGTTTCGTCGCAATCTACTACTGGGAGGAGCGTGCTGGCTTACACGTTCTGTGCTGGTCCAATTGCCCGTCGAACCGCTCTGCGTTCTACCTCTTCTAATAGTCGTGCGTTGAAGTAACGTAGCAGCCTAAGTACTATATAGCCCGCTAGTACAACGACGATGGTCAGTAAAAAGATCTCTGAAAGTTGCATCCCAACGGCCAAGGGAGTTGATGCTGCCGCCGATTGAGTTGGTGATTGACTGACAATAATATTGTCTTTAGATTGTGGGTTTCCCATAGTTAAACAATTTTGGCTTACAGTTTTTCTTCTTATTTCCTTCGTCCTTCTTGTAGGCCCGTGTAGCACTATTTTCCTGATATTTTGTAGACTTCAACTAGCGATTTCGCGGCGCGGACTTGTGACAGTCCTGTCACGGTCGCCATGTAATGGCGTTGGGACGGAGACCCAAAATGAAACAATGTCTTGCGTTGAATCAATAATCTTTATCCTCTAGTGTATCATCTTAAATACTAATTAACATCACATCTATACGTGACTAGAGGAAGGACGCCTTGTCACTCAGGAAGACCTTAATTATCACGTACTATTGAGTACGTGCTGATAGTGTAATTCACTATATCACAAAAGGAAGCACACGCAGACCTGAAATCAATTTTAAAATGAGTTATTTTTAAATTGAACCGACCGGGAATCGAACCCGTGACCTCGGAGATGGCGACACCAGAAACGGCGAGCTAACCACTCGACCAAGGAGATCGTCAGCATACACATTCAAAATACAGCGTGTTTGTCATCATCAGCCGAAGGACGTCCACTGCTGGACAAAGGCCTCCCTCAAAGATCTCCAATTTCCGATCTATCGGTCTTGTGCTGCTCGCATCCTGTGGTTACTATCCTATTTTATATCACCTACGAGTAAGCACTTCATCTCACCTGCTATCCTATCTGCTAAAAAATATGAATATGTATAATTTGTCCTTATATGGGCATATTATGGGCTTCAAATGTCAAATGAAGCCCATATTCATATTTTTTTAGCCGATAGACCTGCTGATGTTAATTGAAGATAAGGCCGATCGGCACTCGTACCAAAAAATTTGGCAAGTCGTTCCTATCCCTCAGGCTGAGAACGTCAACTTCCTAAAATGACAAGTTCCGAAAACGACCACTTCCTAAAACGTCCATTCCAAAATAGACAATTTCCGAAAATGACAAACTCCGAAACAGTCAAATTCCGCAAATGTCAAATTCCGGCAAAATGACAAATTCCGAAAACGACAAATTCAGAAAATGACAAATTCTAAAAATGACAACTTACTAATAAGGGGGTACTTATAATGGGGTGTGAATATCGGCCCTCAGTTGTGAAATGTTAAAATTAGGTCGTAGCGTAGGTATTTGGCGCCTGCTAGAAACCGCAAGAAACTTCAAGGGCTGTTAAAAATGTGCATATTTTTCTTATGTTATTGCTTTAAAATAAATTTTCAAAGACTATCCAATTAATATTCGCAAAATGAATTATTTAATTAAAAATGAAAAAAACATAAGTACCTATTTCTTTCTTGTCATGTTTAAAACACTTGACCTGACCAGCCCTTAAAGTTCCTTACGGCTTCTAGAAGTCGGCTTATATAGCGTATTCGTAACTTTGAATTACTTTCTTTGTTTTTTATAGTGTTTGTAATAATGACAAAGTTGTCGTATTTAAATGTTGTCATTCTAAAATGTTGTAATTTTAGGAAGAAGGCGTATTCGGAACTTGTCATTTTAAGAAGTTGTCGTTTTTGGAAGTTGTCTTTCTAAACTGTTATTATTTTAGGAATTTGTCGTTTTCGGAACTTGTCATTTTGGGAAGTTGACGTTCTTAGCTTGAGGGGTTCCTATGTAAGACCATTCGGCTTTGGAATTCTTTGCCGGCGCATGTGTTTCCCAGCTCCTTAGTCCCGGGTCTATTAAGCGGATCAGGCAGGATGTAGCCACTTTGACGAGTCACATTAAAAAATAAGCTGGAAAAGCGCTTTACCCGAAACCTTCAACTGAGAAACTGGCTATCTTATCTCTTCAAACTGTCGGAACACAACTATGCTATTATCATTGTTGTTATGGCGCCAGACTTTAGATAACATGATGGTATTTAGTCAGGCGGACTTAAAAAGTCTTACCACCAAAAAAACCAAGTACCTACACAAAGATGTCTCCCTCGCTGGGAATCGAACCCAGGACCTCCGGGTCTAGGACCGGTGGCTTAATCACTACACCAGAATCTGTTGGCAGATCGTTCGTTAACGGAACCTTCACCAGATCGTCGGTCCACCTTGTTGTCTTGTGCCTACGCTGCGGCTGCGTGTTCCGATGCGCGGTCGCACAAGAACGCAAGAACCGTTCTGCCCCAACGGCCGGCGGTCGGTTCTACGAGCGATGTGCCCTGCCCATTGCCACCTGAACTTGGCAACAGCATTTGGTAATTGGTATAAAAATTTTGCAACGGGGCCATCCAAGTGCAAAGAACAACTCTGAATTTGCGAAAAATAACCTGTAGGTACAAAACTGCAAAAATACTGTTCGACTAAAATAAATGGAATAGCAGTTTTTTTCGTAATTTCAGAGTTGCTCCTATAGTTGTTCTTTGCACTTAATAGGAAAGCCTAGTTGCGGAATTATTTACCTATTACCAAACACCCTGCAAAATGTGTATCCGTTACATCTTCCTATTCGGTCCCATACTGCTGGGGGTCTTGGTACCTACGTGGCGTAGGTACCAAGATTAATGGTATATGTATGGAATGGTACCTACGCCAAATCACCAATTGCACCAGAAATTATGCAGTTAAATGACTGAGACAATATTATGTGCTTTTGTTAGTGTTACTTTCTTTTGTTTCGGTTCAGCATTACAAATTCGTACTCTGGTAGGTACGATAAGTCTAATAAAATGTATAATAAGTATACGTATTTAAGTATTTTAAGTATGTTTATCCGTTGTCTAGTAACCACAGTTAACGAGTTTCATAAAGAAGCTTCGGAGGTGTGAGAGTAGGAATGATTATTTATTTTAAAATTATTTATTTAGGTATTTTCTTCTGTTCCAGAGTTCGTGACAATATTGACTTCGAAAAACTAGTATGCAGAGCATAATCCCGAGAGAGACCTCCCCCCACCGAGCCAGTGCCCTTACCAGGAATTGTCCAAGTTTGGAGGGAAAGAAACTCTTATATAGTTCCAATAAGTGTTAATAAACCCGTAACGTTAACGCTATTTCGTTAACCGTTCAACGTTAAACGATAATAGCGCGCTTGGTGGCAGTTTTTTACGTACATTAGTTGGATTTTATTATGATTTTACCCTCGAATTTTTCACTAAAATTTCACTTTTGTTTTTTGGTGAAATATTCGATAGATTTGTAGTTAGTTGCCTTGCACTCCCCTATATTACCAACAAATGTGAATAAAAAATGTTATACAAGATTGTCTTGCAAAAAACAGAAGAAATTAAATAATGGCAATACTGTGTCGTATTGGTGGTCAGCGCTCCCGATCCAAAAGTCCTGGGTTCAACTCCCAGGTCAGAGTGGTTCAGAGTTTTCGATGCGTAGCCCGGGTTTGGGCCTTTGCCTAGCAGGAGGGACAGAATATACAATATTTAGTTTTTTTACTATTAACACAGAATAACTAGCTATCAAGACTTATTTTTTTTACTTCAATACTGTTTTTGAGTGCCTTTCTTACAACCGATGTAGTATTTCCACTATGTTATTTCAACTTGTTTGTGCCAGACTATGTACGGACGATGGTGTCGCAAGAGACATAACCAAAGTTAAAACAATGAGTTCCGTTACCATCTATTCGTAGGAGTTTTACTAAAAGATGTCCTATCAAATGGGTATTGTTATACTTATTGTAGGAGCACGAGAGAGCGTAGAAGTGTTGGATTCTGATTTCGGATAAAAGTCAAGTTCTTGGGAAGTGGCTCTAGATTAACTTCTGTGAACTTTTTACTTTTTATAAAGCCCTAAAGTGTCTACGCTTTACGAAGTACGTCGTCTTTTATAGTTGTAGCATATAACACTTGTTATTACATTGTTAGCGATATAATGACAAGGGCTATGTTATTGGAGAATTAACATGAAAGTACAGACGACAGGTCAACTTACCACAAAGTTATAAATTTCTTTATTAATTTTTTGAACATTATTGCATAGGTATAAGAGTCAATATCGAATAGAGAAATTTGACAGTTTTAAATAGGTTGACCTGCTGGCGTGTGTACCTAGGTAATGTACTGAATACAAAGAATAAAAATGTAAGTTTAAGCAATAAAGAAATTCTATTCTATTTAAAAATGAAAGCCGGTCATGTACTATCTATTATAATATTGATGACACATTGCTACATACAACATTTACAACTAAGCAAAAAAACTGTGCGAATGATGTACAAATTCATCTTCGCGATTAAAAAGTAAATTTAAACCCTCCATGGTCAAGTGGTAAGACCGATCTCAGTGTCAAAGGTTCCCGGATTCCATTTCCGGCTTTTGCTTCATTGGTGGTAGGGCTTGATAAAAGTCGACCTGGTAAGCTACCACCATCGTATCTAAGTCAAATACAATATAGTAGCAGTGTTGTGTTACGACAGAACTGCCGTACTCAGAGACGTCAATTAAGTTCTAATGACAATTCAATAATCTTTCCTTCTCTATTTAGCACTATACATAAGAAAGTGACAGCAAGAGACTTAATTCTCATTAAAACTTATTTGACATCTCTGAGTACGGCAGTTAGAGACAAGGAGTCGATTCCTCGGTTGTTGCGGTTTCCGGGTGAATTGCGCTTCCATCTTCGACTTTATTGACACTAGCCATAAGGTAAGATGGAGGCAGGGGATTACATATTAAACATTCCTTAAAAGCTCAATTCATCTAAACTAAAGTCACAGTACATTCACCTACAATATCGATAATTCTCCATAAATAAGTACTAAATTAGTATTTCCTCTTAGTAAATATACCTTTTCAATATAATTTGCCACGGAAAGCAGGGTTGTCTGCCATCTTTCCTCGTATCTCAAGTATATACGCTATTATATATAAAAAATATATGTCATAAAATTGCTACTAAGCCATATAAGTTACACTTGTTTAAAACAATTAAGTATGTTTTCTACGATGTGGCCTATTTGAGGTACTCTGTATAATAAATTATACGTATAACACATATAATTTATTATACATTGTATAATACGCAAGTGTTATCTTTGATTTGCATCGTCTTAATAAGTACCTACAGTTAACGTTCATTAATATTTATACAGCAATAAGTTCGAAGTAAGTATATGTAAGCCAATTATATTTTAGAATTAACTGCGCTTGTTTAGTGTGGCTTTATACTAAAATAAGCTAAAATTATGTATAGGTACTTTATACTAATTGAAGCTTAAATTATGTGTACAAGACCATCAGATGGTTAAAAGCAATAAAAACGCGGTCATATGTCTAAGACGTCTACAGAATTATTGCATAAAAATTAATACAGGAGCTTTTGCATAACCATTTGGAAAATACTCACATATTTACGTTTTTCTTTTTATAATATTCATTTATAGTGTACCTATACATAATTTTATACATAATTTTCAGCCAAACAAAGGTACTGATTATTTTAATAAATATGGTTTCATACTTAAATTTTAAACAATAGGTTGTGTATACATATTAATGCACGTGACTACACCAGTACTATCTTAAACTATCCTTAGAAATGTAAATTAATGGTCTTATTACTACATCATAATGAATTATATCATTCATTGATAAGTTTATAAAACCTGTACAATACTATAATAAACACTATTATAGGTTACAAAGACAAATGTTCTCATTATAGTGGTTATATTAGTAGTAAACATGTGTTTAGGTAAAAGTGTACTTTTAGAGACTATAATATTAACCTAACTAACTACAGAGAAATAGCTCGACAACCTAATAACTAAATTACGCATTGGAAATACTCGAAAAAACCAAAAAACTTCGGTTGTGTATACATTTTGTAACAATTAACGTTAGTGTATATTAACCACATCACATTTATAGAGACGTATAGCTCCCGTGCGTATACACGTCGTTGGGATATTGTGTAACTAGATCTAGTGTGTATTGGAAGTAACGTTCACTTTCTTGGTTAGTCTTCCAACGTGCGAAGGTTGACTGAAAAAATGTTGAGCCAAATTTTCAACAGTTCACTAATGTTACGAGGAAACGAAAATTTTATTATTAATGATAGGTACCTATATTATAGAGAAAATACTAGTCGTGAATTTAAATATTAAGGTTTTATTTCGTTCTCAAAATGTCGGTGAAGTTTTAAAATTATTATAGGCACACGAAAAGGGTACTTTTAATTACGGCGATCTAGTGAAATTTCTACATTCGCTAAGCTATTGGAGACTTATTTTTAATTTTAAAACATTTTAATTGGGATACCTGCCCTAAGATTTTAATGATCGTAAGTACATAGTAGCGTTTTTATTATTCACCTACCTAGTTGTTCCTCGTATTGAATATTAATTTAGGGAAATTTACGCGAAAGATCTGTGTTAGTCGAGGCAAGAGGCCTTGTGAGATAGATAATATATGAAGTTAAATTAGTAATTTAAATCATTAAACTTTGCAACAAGAAATTAATTAAAATGTGTATAACGTGCTAGTATAATAAAGCATACTTACAGAAAATAATCTTACTTTTATATGTTACATTTTGGTGTGATGTTGTGTTTGAAAATGTATTTTATTGTAATGGAGCATAAGATAGTTTCAGCTTAATTTTAAAATCAACAAATATTAATATAATGGATAGAACGTGCTGTAATTTTGCTAACAAATATAAAATAATGAATTATTTGAAGTTACGGGCTTCCTTACGATATAATAAAATGTACTTATTTAAAATGATTTACCTAATTATTTACATAACGGAGGAAGTTGCTTTTAAAGTAATTAAGTTATATTATCATTAATGGTCAAATACAAAATAGATAAGACAATAACAGAGAAATATAACTATTGTTGAAAAAAAGATTACAAATAAAGATTTGAAGTTTAAGAGAAATTATTTAAATATTTTACTGTAAATTTTAACATCACATATCTCAAGCAATAAATAAAATTATTTACCCATTATTGCAGATTATATTTACTTACTTATCCATAAATTGTATACTTAGTATTGTATCAAAAATTATTTTGAGATTATTCAAAGAGATTATGATATATAACACAAGACAATTATTAAAAAAATATAAATTTTAAAAACAAAATCATATTTTATCAACACTATTAGACTCAATACAAACATATACAAAGAATTTTAAATGGTGTAAGTATATAATGTTTACATTTATAATGTAACAACCACAGATATTGTTGGCATAGAGATTCATTTTTATTTATTAAACTGTCATTAGAATGGCATATAATGACTGTTATGGAATAATTGTTTATCAATACTTATTTAATGCTTTTGAGGGAACGCTCAGCTGATTCTGTTGCAGACTTTACTTGTACTTTTTAATAAGCATCTGCAATATAATCAGTTTTAAATGTATTTATTTATTTTGAATACTTTAATCGTAAATTATGGTAACGCATGATTATTCTATTTAATCTTATTATAAAAACGTTTGATTGAAGTGACATTGTGTGTTAATATTATGTATTTTAGTCAATAAACGTGTAAAGAAAAATATTATCTGCCATCCCATATTTTTTAAATTTAAAGCAGTAAGTAAGTACAAATGTAACTACTTAATTATTATCGTAATATTTTTTTCTATATTTGTTATGAATAATAATTTTGATTAATAATAGAAAATGATAACATACTATATTGTTTATTAATACTAATAATTTTCTATAAAAGAAGAGCCACTTGAATTAATTTGCATGTTTAAGACATTGTTATTATATAAAAGTCGTGTGGTTATATATGATATATATGCGAGTTAGGTGTTCGATGTAACTAGATCCATATACAAGCTTGATATGATATGAAACAAGGAGATTTTAATAAAATTGATATGTGAAATTGAGTGGTTTTAATGCAATCATCATTAATAAAATGTCCAACTAATACTACTATTTGTAACTTTTATTATTATTGTTTGTCTTCCTATATATTTTCAATAGACGATTAAGTTGTGCAGACGATGGTAGTGCTCAATAAGAAGTAACTTGACGCTTATCATAATTATGACTAAGAATAAAAGATAATTTAGTAATTTACACCATATATTTTCTTTGATTTCTTACACAAATCTTATTAGGTACCTACCTCACTTTTACTTGCCTACCTACTTATGAGATGTAAATAAATAAAGTATCTAACAATCCAAATGCTTATAGTTACAGTAACTATATAACATACAAGTAATAAAACTTAATATTTTATGTGACGGGAAACTTAAGTATTACAAAAACGTATAACAAAATTTAACAAAATATACTATGCTATCCCAATACTCGTGTTATAAACTCTATATGAAAGGAAGAAAATTGTATGGGAGACAAAGCGAAAGTGCGGTTCTAGTACGTCACAGGCTTGCAGCAGCGGACGAATTTTTTTTAAAGTATTCTATACTGTGGGTACCTACCAGCAGGTACAGACCAGTGTACAGACCAGCTGACTGCCAGCAGGTCAACATTTTTGCATAAACTGTAGTGTTTTTGTCTAAATGTGGTATTTTTGTCAACAAATCTTAACATGACAACTTAAAATGCTTTGTCGTCTCTCGTCCGCGACATATCTCGTGTTGCGCATGCTAGGCTTACTGGACGTTATAGAATCAGATATTGGCTGCACTGTCACTTTGTCTCTTTCGAGTGGCCCGATGATATTGGTTCAGTCCATTAATAACTTATGACATACTTTACATACCTATGCGCAATTAATGAGACAATTAATTTGAAAATATTACACAGTGCAGGTTTAACGTCAATATCATCTATTCACATAAACAACACCGACCATTAATTTGAGAAAATATTAAGAGAGCTAACTTTTGGAATTATTTTCAACTATATTATTTATTTATTTATTAAAACTTGCCTACAGTAGGAGAATCACTATCAAACTAGAATAAAATAACAGTTAGAAATGAAGATACATAAAGAAAAAAACTTACATACAATACTTATATAAAAAAGCATAGTATTATTCTAGACCATACTTACTTATGTAACTATAAATTTTCTAACTTGAGGTTAAAGTTACATCGAAACAGGCAATTACAACTAGACAATACCACAAGACTTAAGAGAAAGACCTTTCGTACACACATAAGTCTACCAGAGATACATTGGTCATAGATTAAATTTTCAATGTGATGAACTACTTACGCATTTCATTTTAGTAAATAGTTACTTAACTTAAGATCCAGAGCTTGTCCACATCTTACTTAACATAAAAGTATGATAGGAACAAATGTTCCAAATAGACAATCTGAAACTTTACAGAAACAATCATAAACAAATCTACAATTTGTCACATAGCTACATTATAATAAAGTTAATTATGAAGTAGGTATACTATGTCTATCACGACTTCTATGTTTAGTTCGCATTTTATTTGTACATGTTTATCTCTAATCATTAAACAATCTCCTACAGTTTCTGGAATGATTTTGAAGTAGTGACTAGCAGAATAGCTAGAGCGTTATTGGGTAACGATTACACAAGCCAAGGTACAATCGGCCTCTGTAGTAGCTTATCAATTTAGTACCATGTCATACCACTACTGCGAATAGCGGTAGACATTTAAACGAAAAGCGCTTATAATTATATATACGCTTTCCACTTTAAAAAAGTGTTAAGGGGTTCCTGCACGAAATTGTGAAAATTTACGTATTTTAAGTCACATGTACTATGCGCTATGACTCCTAAAAACTTTTTTTCTCGAAAACTTTCTTAATTTTACGCATGAAACAATAATTCATACATGAAAATATTTGTATTGATATACCGCAAGTCGTCCTCATCTTTAAAAAGTAAATTTTAATTTTTAACACAGTCGCGTGATGGTTTTCACATTTCGCGGAACAAAAACATTGCTCTTACTAAATTACAAGGTCTGAAACTTCAAAGCAGAATTGTTCTAATTTTAAATATTATATATTTAAAATTAGAACAATTCTATTAGAACATTAATACTAAAACACTTAAAACCCTTGTAAACCCTTTTTTCCCTTGGCTGTCGTAAAAGGCGACTAACGGACTAAAGACTGCACATACATCCAACAGCATAGAGCGGCGATGGGCTCATCAAAATAATACTACCAACCCCTCTCTTCCCTTCGGTGTCGTAAAAGTCGACTAACAGACTAAAGACTGCACATACATCCAACAGCATAGAGAAACGATGGGCTCACCAAAATAATATTACCAACCCCTCACTTTTCTTCGATGTCGTAAAAGAGGACTAACGGACTAAAGACTGCATTTACATCCGACAGCATAAAGCGGCGATGGGATCATCAAAATAATACTACCAACCCCTCTCTGCCCTTGGGTGTCGTAAAAGCGACTAACGGGCTAAAGGACTAAACAGGCTACAGTTGTTTCTTGCTGAAGCGTGGACTGTGTGGGCGTGGTCTGTGTTGTCCATAGATACAAATTTTTACTAATTTTACTTTTTCGTTTTTGTAGGCTCATTGTCATGTGATGTGACAGACAAAAATTTAAAAAAAATACCTTTTCCCCTAGGGTAAGAAAAGCTATTTTAGTCGTTAGAGAGTGAACCTTCTGTACGGTAGTACTATTAGTTATTCTGTGGCAGTGCACCTCTTTTGCGGTCCTCATTTCTTAATCTCTTGACTAACAATTTGGGGATAATAGTCATAAATGTACAGTGGAGGAAGTTCCCGGTCGAGCACTTTCCAGCGATATTCGCTTGCGCTGCATCCCGATAGCGCACTTGAGAAGTGAGCTCTTATTTTATTTAGTTCGCTTGAAACACGGCCAATGTAAATACGTTCACGATGCCGCAATGTGTATTTAAAAGTTGCAAAAATTATGTCCGAAAAAGCTATTTAACGGCCGGAGTGTCTTATTTTCGGTAGGTACATGTAAAATAAATTATATTTTAAGCTTTAAACTAACAAATAATATTAAATTTTGAACAAAATTACCGATTTTAACCCACGCTACAAATGTTTGGCCAACGTTGACTAATAGACGCGCCAATATTTGTGTAACAGAACAGTTGATGCTAAAAGCTTTGTGCTTAGAAGATTCGTGACTTTATTACTGGGTGCCATGGTTGTAATTAGGTTGAACTAAAAACTGTTTTATAATGTTTGTCTCAGTTCGTTAGTAAAGAAATGTATCTGTATAAGGCGACTGCTAGAAACCGCAAGAAACTTCAAGGGCTGGTCAGGTCGAGTGTTAAAAATATGCCAAAAATTAAATTCGTGATTTTTTCATTTTTAATTAAATAATTCATTTTGTGAATTTTAATTAGATAGTCTTTGACTATCTTATTTTTTTAAAGCAATAACATAAGAAAAATAAAATAAAAAACAATTAAAAATAACGATTATTTACAACGCGCGGGCAGCGGCCGGTCGTTGACCCAACCGTCTGTTGACCTGTCCGCATCAGGCGGGCGATAAGTACCTACGTTAGTCTGCAATGAGACCCCATTTATTTTCCTATTAAGAAATGGGCGTATTTTCTTATGTTATAGCTTAAAAATAAATTAGACACTCAAAGAAATCATGATATTTTAATTGACAAACTAAATAGATATGGCATTCGAGGTAATATAGCACAATTGATAAAATCCTATCTAAGTAATAGAAAACAATATACCTCAATAGCACGCATTAACGTAAAATCTAAATTGGAAGAAGAATATACCTCAAATAAAAGGCTTATTGAATATGGAGTACCGCAAGGGAGTGTCTTAGGCCCGCTACTGTTCATAATTTACATAAATGATCTACCAAAATCAACAAACCACCCTATGACCCTCTTCGCGGATGATAGTACTCTGACAATAGCACGTAAACAGGGGGAGATTTATGAAGATGACATTAATAATGGCTTGACATCAATAATTTCATGGTTGTATAACAATAATTTGAGAATTAATTTATCTAAAACACAAGTGGTTAAATTCCGACAAAGAAATAAATATATATAAAAAAAAAAAAAAATATACCTGACGTTAATGTAGTTTATGGAAACGAAAAAATATCTGAAGTCGACAGTGCTAAATTTCTTGGAATATTTATAGATAGACAGCTGAATTGGAAAAGACACATAGAGTATCTAAGCAAAAAAGTGAGCTGCTCGTCTTACGCATTATATAGGTTGGCCCCATTCATTAACACCGATTCTCTGCTCTTGGCCTACCATGGCTTAGTTGCGTCGAATTTAAGATATGGCGTTATTTTCTGGGGAAACTCAACTGACAAAGAAATTATTTTCAAAATGCAAAAACGATGCATCAGAGCAATGTTTGGACTAAAACCAACTGAGAGTTGCAAGCCCTTCTTTAAGAAACATAATCTTCTTACAGTTCCGTCCATATACATTTTAGAAGTGGTATTATTTATAAGAGCCAATCCACAACGGTTCCTTCGTTTAGAAGATGTTGTTAGTAGAAATCGACGAGACAACACAAGATTATGCATGCCTCTCTCAAATACAGCTCTTATGAACAAAAGCATTTTATGTATGGCACCAAGAATCTACAATAAGATCCCTTTGACATTTAAAAGATTAAATTGCAATCAATTTAAAATTAAGGTTAAGAATATGTTAATTGAAAAATGCTATTATACACTGACGGACATTTTAAATGATAAATTTTAATTTTTAAATACTGACTGACTTAAATTATTAAATAAATAACTGTTTGACATCATATAATGTTATATAATTTCAATTGTAATAAGTGCCTAATTAATTCTGATTTTATTTGTGTTTGTTTAATTTTTATCTTATTCACGTTCATTTGATTTTTTTAAATTTGTACACCGCAAAGGTACGACATGTTGAAACTATGAATTTAACCTGACACCTATGTACACATGACTCGAACAAATAAAGTATCTTTATCTTTAAATAAAAAAAAATAAAAAAAGACTATCCAATTAAAATTAACAAAATGATTTTTTTTTATTAAAAATGAAAAAAGCACGAATTTCTTTTTTGTAATTTTTGTCTTGTCTAGAACACTTGACCTGACTAGCCCTTGAAGTTTCTTGCGGTTTCTAGCAGTCGCCTTATATAAGGTGACTGCTAGAAACCGCAAGAAACTTCAAGGGCTGTTCGTTCAGGTCAAGTTTTTTTGATTATGTACGTGACGCGGAACGAAGGCGCTTACGTACAGTATCGTGCGCGTAGATAGCGTGCAAGCGATTATTGTCGAAAAGTGGTCGATCGGGAACTTATTCCTCGACTGTATGTATAGGTTAATAAAGTGGTAGACTTTATTACACCTGCATTCACACGACCATCGCCTCATCAGGATCCACCAGCTCAATCTTGACGCTGACGAAGTCGGACGTAAATGTATGAATGGTTAAAAAAGGCTATAGTCTGACCGCTACCGCTGTACCGCGCCTTGGGTATGCGAGCGGCGAGGCGGGGGGGCGAAATAATTGCTCCATTTTGTCATTCTGCCGTCATCGCTCACGGCGGCAACTAGTGTGTCAGACGCACATGAGATAAAATATCTAAAAATGGGTCGTGCATTATCTCGAGATAATCAAGACTGTCATTTTTAAAGTGGCCGAATATTTTAAGAAAAGAAAAGCAAACAAAGAAAGTTTATATTATATATTTCCAAGAATTTAAGATTTATTTCATTTATATTGGTTCTTTAATTGTAAGTACTTATCTAAAAATCATACTGGACAAAAACGGATTGGATGTAATTATACTCGTAAATATAAAGCTTCAATAAACTGTGCTTCGATATCGTAAGATTTGTCTGACACTACGAATCTCATGTGAGTTCATCCTCTTTACTTCCCACTCCCCCCACCACCCGCGCATACCTAAGGCGCGGTACAGCGGTTGCGGTCAGGCTATACCATACCTGCATTCACGCCACCTCCTACTTATCAGTATCCACCGGCTCAATCCTGACGCTGACGAAGTCGGCCGTAAAAGTATGTATGTATGAGTTAAAAAGTTTGCCACACCTGCATTCACACAACCTCCTCCTCGTCTTCAGGATCCACCGGCTCAATCTTGACGCTGACGAAATCCGTCGGCTCCAACTCCAACATGAGCTGGTCCTCATCTTTCTCGTCATCAGTGGCATCGTCCTTACTATCGCTTTCATCTGTCTCAGCGTCATTATCATTCTTTTTGTTTTTGGCAAATTTCTTCAACGTCACGAAGTTGGCTAGCAACACATCATTGACCTTCTTCTTGGGTGGACCGAATATGTCGTCCATGATCACGTCGTCGAGGCCGAGGTTGCAGTCGCGAGGGTCGAGGGTCTGGAAGAAGTCCTTCAGCACCGCGTCCACTCCTTTCAGATAGTGACGTCGGCGCAAATGTTTGACGAGGGTACGCTTCACGGCATACGACTTCGGGCAGAGTTTGCACTGTTGGAGAAAATATGGAGTCAAGTTCACGTTCGAGGTGATGTTGACGAGTCTCTGAGATTGTGGGAGTTATGTAGGTCTTGGAATGTGTAATTGTTTTTGATAAGCTTGCATTCGATTACGATCTCACCTAATAGTAAGTGACGATGTAGTCTACGGTGTAACATATTACTGCTAACAATATAGGCTAGCGCCAGCCTATATTGTCCTACTGCTGGGCGAAGGCCTCCCCCAAATCCTTCCATCCATTTCTATCCTTTTGCTCTGGTGTGCGTCCATGTTTGTCAATGATTGTTACGGTTGAAATGACCAGAGTTGTCTGACATAGCTGCTGAGTCAAAAGTACATGACCGTCACTATAGGTAATTACAGAGAAGTTATAATTATGAACACTAAAAAATGTCATATAATTCTGAAATGTTAAATGATGAGCATATAAAGACACTAACACGTGACTATTGTTTTTGTCTAGCTACTTTTGATGCTGACTGTACGTAATTACTCACGCGGAACATGTTGAGGTCGCTGTGCGTGACCACGTGGTGCCTCAGGCCCGCGGCCGAGGTGAGCGCCTTGCGGCACAGCGGGCACGTGAACCGCGCGCTCGTGTGTATCGTCCGCAAGTGACGTAGCATGTAGCGCTCGTCCTGGTACTTGCGCGCTGTTGGAATGCCGACATACAGGGTTCATTTTGGACCCCCCGCCAAAAGTAAATATGAAGTAAAAAAAGTAATACCTAATAAAATATTTGACATACAAATAACAAACGTTTTCTTTTTTTAAATACAAGTTTTTGCCTTTTTTTATATCCTATAGTTCTAGGTGCGTGCGCTCACCCTCGCGGGCTAAGCGACGGCGGCGCGCTGCCATTGGTGCACGGGGTGAATAATAGCGGTCACGCGCATGCGCATGGGCTGCGTTCCGTCGCTTCACTGGAGTGCACTCGAGCGCATGCCGGCGCGCGCTCTAACCGTTCCGTGGCTTGGTGAAATTTTACTCTGATGGCTGTCAGAGCGTAGTTTCATCCGTTCTGTGGCTCAGAGCGCAGCAACCAAACAACCATCAAATCGGGTGGTTGTTTTTCACTCTGACAGCTATTTGACGTTTATATCATTGTTAAAGTGTCAAATTTTGCAATTTAAGTCAAAACGTCTCGAAAACTTCGGCCTGTTTGTTTCGTATTGTTTTACTTTTTAATAATTTTGTTTAAATATTGTATAAAAGTGGAAAAAATGTAGACAAAAGAAGAATTTTCTCTCGTTTTGGACAGAAATAATTCAGAAGAGGTTATAAAAACAACTCGATCGTTCCGTGGCTCGGTTGCAACTCAAACGAGTTAAACTTTAACCAAACAACTACACCCAGAACGACGGAACGCACTTCAAATAACCGCGATAGGGCGCGCGCTAGGTGACAAATTTTCTTAAGGAAAAGTTGAGACAAAAATGTTTTTTTATTTCATTATTTGGTTGTACTGCTTCTATAGGATCACGTAAAAAAATTTGGCGGGGGGTCTAAATTAACCCTGTATGTTGTAACATGCTAGAGATAAATAAACATTTAGACTGGGATTAACGCTAATTACTCATTAAAGGCATCCTACGCATACCTTTTTATACCCGACGGTCGATGAGTGCCTTTAATGAGTAATTAGCGTTAAGAGGGTTTACGCCATTCGGTTTCCCATACAAACTTCCAAGTCGACATTTTTAAAAACCTCTAAGCCAATTTTCATGAAACTTTGCATGCTAAAGTAACAAACAGATATCTAAATAGTTTGTTGAAAACATTTTTAAAAAACGTTTAAATAACTGAGTTGATGCGATTTAAAATTTTCTATAGTGGACTTTAAATCCCAATAACTCAGCTAAAATGAACCTATTTTAAAAATGTTTTCAACAGACTATTTAGTTCCCCGTATTTTTTATTAGTTTATTAGTTTTTAAAAATTACGACTTGGAAGTTTGTATGGAAAACCGAAATGCGAACCCTCTACTCTAGAGGGTTTACGAACAATTTTGATGAAACTTTGCATGCTGAAGTAAAACACAGGGATCTATATAGTTTGTTGAAAACATTTTTAAAAAAACGTTTTCCTAGCTGAGTTATTGCGATTTAAAGTCCACTATAGAAAGTTAAAAATTGCAATAACTGAGTTAAATAAACATTTTTTTAAATGTTTTCAACAAACTATTTAGATCCCTGTGTTTTACTTCAGCATGCAAAGTTTTATAAAAATAGGCTCATTAGTTTTTAAAAATTTCAACTTGGAAGTTTGTATGGGAAACCGAATGGCGTAAACCCTCTTAATCCCCGTCTAAATGTTTAGTCATAATGGAACGCGAAAGTTTAAAAATGTTTAAGCTAGAGATAGTCTAATCTAAAACGGAACGCTTCCCCACTGAATGTAATTGTTTCAAGATGTGACTGGAAATATTTATTGCAATACTTTACAGACAACAAATAGGTCAACTAATCGTGCGTTTGAACATCTATACTTTGTATGTGATCGTAAATATACATGGAGGGGCATGCAGTTTTATCTTACAACGATTTCTACAATCTTTGCTTTGTTTTTTTTTCATAAATTATATCTTGGTGCAGTCAACACATTTAGCCAGTGTCAATTAAGTGAGATAATAATAAATATTTCTTTGCTTATAATAAATAATAGTAAGAGATAATATGAACGTTTAATGGTAAATTATATTTTTGTTTCAGTAAAGATGTATGGGACTTTAATGAGAACTTACACGCACTTTTTGATAGAATTTGAAAAGTGATGTTGCACTGATAACTATATAGCGAACGAAACTTAATTAGCATCCGTAGTTAGTAAGCAAAGAAATAAACAAAACATGTTACACTACTCAACACAGATATGTTTCTGAATCAGCTGCTAAAGCAATATAGACTCTATGCTTACCACACAGCGGGCAAGGTACCGTGTCCTTCTTCACGTCGTGTATCTTCATGTGCTCGCGCAGGGAGCACGCGCTCGTGAACAGCTTGGAGCAAACGGTGCACGTCTCCAAATCTATACATAAACAAAAGGATTACTGCTTCGGTCATCTCAACACAGCATTAGCGCTCTTAAAGTGACGCCTCGAGTGCTCAAACCAAGAACGAGCATTGGATTGCTCTCACGTTGAGCACGTGTACGTGGACTGCAGTCCTCGTGAACCTATGTATCTCTGAGCTCCAACGTGCTGTAGGACGCGTAAAATTATTGGTTCCAATTATTGTCGCAAAATTAGTATAGTTCTAGCTTACGTCACTCACATCTGTAGCGAAGCAATCGAGAATTACGGTGAAACGCTTGACGTTT
Source organism: Scoparia ambigualis (assembly GCA_963921215.1). Taxonomy (NCBI): domain Eukaryota; kingdom Metazoa; phylum Arthropoda; class Insecta; order Lepidoptera; family Crambidae; genus Scoparia; species Scoparia ambigualis. The sequence goes on along the minus strand of OY992508.1, from coordinate 7,684,680 downwards.
CCCTCGACATCTCGAAGACTTTAGACAGAGTTTGGCACGACGGCCTTATTAGTAAACTTAATTTATTTGGCTTACCTGCTAGTCTGTGTGATTGGATTTCAGTCTTCCTGCGGGATCGATCGATTCGAGTAGTCATTGATAGCCATCAATGACTACTCGAGCAACCGCTCATCCGATCAACTAGCGATAAACACTGGAGTCCCTCAGGGGTCAGTAATCTCTGCGACACTTTTTTGCTGCATAGGACCTGTTGAAACCCGGTATACTTGGGTATGCAGATGACAGCACTGCTTTAGAGAGTTACACATCCAACGCACGAACTAGCGGAGCTGAAATTCGGTCTCTAAGAGAGGCCATGGTCGAGCGATTCAACACATCCTTGAAGGAAGTATCCAACTGGGGTGACGCGAACCTGGTCAAGTTCAATGCCACCAAAATACAGGCGTGTCTATTATCCGCTAAACGGAGTCCGTTCACCTTGACTCCTACTTTCCGAAGTGTTTCTGTTACTATTTGTGACCATCTGGATCTTCTTGGTTCATACCAACTGACACTGTCGTCGACTCTGTACTTTAACTCCTACCTGGAGTCTAAGTCACAACTAGCCTCAAAAAAAATGGGTATCCTCTCAAAGGTGAGAAGGTACTTCACACCGGGGCAACTGCTTACTTTGTATAAAGCACAAGTCCGGTCGTGTATGGAGTATTGTTCTCACCTATGGGACGGATACGCTAAATACCAACTTGTGGCACTGCAGTCGATTGACAGAAGAGCCAAAAAGCTCACGATGACAACCTTTGTGACGCCAAGCTGCAGAGCTTAGAACATCGGCGCCAGGTCGCATGTCTATTAGTTTTTTATAGGATACACTTCGGAGAGTGTGCCATGGAATTATTCTATTAAATTCCTCCATCCCCTTTCTACAATAGGACGTCATAGATTCACAGTGGAGATTCCGCATATGCGTACGAAGCGCTTTACGTCTACTTTCATCATTCGTACTGCAAAGCTGTGGAACTCCTTGCTAGAGTCGGTGTTTCCTATTAGGTACAATATTGGGGGTCTTCAAATCACAAGTGAACAGGTTCCTTCTAGGCAAGCGTGTTCCACCGTAGGCAATCACTTACCATCAGGTGAGATAAATGCAAGCCTATCACAATATAAAAAAAGTCTGCAAACTTACCAATAAGTACACACACATTGCCTCAGATTTAGCTTAAACCTTTAGTATTAACCATGTCATAGTAATCAACTACTGCGTTCATACATTTAAAGGTTGCACGAGCGCGACCGACGTTCCTTATAAGTTATTATGAAATGGTACTAAATTGTTAAGCTACTTCTAAGGCCGAACATACCGGAGTGGTGGGTTCAGGCCCTTTAACCCTAAACGATATAAGTTAGAGTCCAAAAGTCGGACGCTAACAGACTGATGGCGATGATGATAGATGCCAAAGGATCGGATGTTGATGACGTAGCTGTTGACATCGAATGGGCGCCTTTCAAAGTACCTAAAAAGAGTGTTGATAAGGCCATGATAGCTTAATTGAAAAAGCACTTGACCCGGATTGTCAAAAGGGTGCAGGTTCGAATCCTGGTCGTGGACTTTTTATCAACTTTATAAATTTGTAATTTGTTTGCAACTAAAACGGCGTTTAAATTAAATAAAAAAGATGGTAAATTAACTCACTCTCTCCTGTATGCTTCCTGATGTGGTACGTCAGCTTAGATTTTTGCACGAACGTCTGCCCGCAGTAAAGGCACGCGTAGGATCTGTCTTTCGTGTGAGTCCTGTGAAATAAGCATGTTAATTGGCATCAGGTCAAGGAAAACTTCACTACGGCACGGTTGATTCCAGCCGAGGTCCTAAGTCTGAAAGATAGAAAGATCTCGGTTACAGCCGCTTGAGGAACTATAAGGCAGACAAAATAGGCAACCTCCATATGGATTCTAGGCGGAATTCTACCACCATGCAGTGTTTTTATAGACTAATGGGCGCATACCTCAAATGTGAAGTGCAGGCTTGTCAGAGAAGTTCCTTGGCGGTTCCTTCAGTCGGTTTCTATACTCAATATCTACCACAAGCAGTACCTAAAGTGTGAGGTGTAGACTCTCTTGTCCAAGAAGGTCCTTGGGCAGTGTGCGCAGCCATAAGGTCGTTCTCCCGTATGCCTGCGCTCGTGCTGTAGCATATTCTAATCTCTATGATGAATACCTTGAGTGTTGAAGAGCAGACTTCTTTGTCAGCGAATGTTCGTTGACAGTGTTTGCACCATACGACTCTTTTAAGTGCCTTCAGTCGGTTTCCACATCCAATGTCTACCACAAGTAATACCTTGCGTGTGAAGTGCAGGCTCCCTTGTCCAAAAAGGTCCTTGGGTATTGTGCGCAGGCATAACGCGGCTCGCCCGTATGCCTGCGCTCATACCGCAGCATATCGATGATGATGGATACCTTGAGAGTTGAAGTGCGGGCTCCTTTGTCTGTCAGCGAAAGTTTGGCACCCTACGGCTCGTTTTTATGCTTCAGTCTTTAGTCGGGTTAGTGTGCTGTCAGTCGGTTTCCACATCCAATGTCTACCACAAGTAATACCTTGAGTGTGAAGTGCAGGCTCCCTTGTCCGAGAAGGTCCTTGGGCAGTGTGCGCAGCCATAAGGCCGCTCGCCCGTATGCCTGCGCTCATGCCGCAGCATATTTGAACGTTGGACAAATCGCTTGGGGCAATACGAGCAGGCGTGCTGTGGCCCTTCGTGGATTTGGACGTGCTCGCGGAACGAATCTTTTTTCTGTCGACACACAATTTACATTGTAATGCTAGTAATGTAACACTGTACACGGATTAACTTCTAGTTAAATCTCTAGTAATCATGTCAGACACTCTGACGTGTCCGTCGTAAACTTTAGAAAACAATGCTAAGAGAGTAAATGAAGTCTAAGGACTGTGTTAGGATCATAGAAAATGGAAATCTGTAGGTAGTATGTACGTAATTAAATGTAAAATTCGATTCGTTTTAGATTTATTTTACACAATCTGAAGGGACTGGCTGTAAGACCGCCCGTCTTAGAACCAAAAGTACAGGATAAATTCCCATGACATGACATGTTTTGTGCTCGGTTTGTGTAACAATTACCGCCTTATCAAATTCTTTCAGCATAACAACAATATCAACATTTCTGTGCTCCGTCAGTTTAATATCTAATTTTAAAATAAGAGTTAATATCCAATTTCTCAAAGGTGAAGGATTCCGGGTGAAGTTCGCTTTCACCTTCAGCCTTATCGTCATTTTCCATAAAGAAGATGACTCACCGTTTTGAAACACAAACAAAAACACAATTCAGCACATCAAACTCACCGAAAACACCTTCCCACAGTATGTGCAAGTGAAGCTCTGCTTGTTCGGCGAGTGTTCCTGTTTGTGCATGTAAAGGGAAGATTTGTATTGGAATGATTTTCCGCACTCGCTGCACGAGAACGGATGGCGGCCAGGGTGACGGATGAGGTAGTGGAGTTTCCTGGCAACAAAATATAGTAAACCGTCAGCGGACTTCTTGGCGGGAAAGTGAAGCGTCATGTCTGCAGTTTTGTTTTATTTTCTAACATTTGTGTTTTTTCGAATATTAATGTAAAATAATAGTGGATTATTAACCGTTAAGTGTTTGTGAACGTGCATGAGTGTTGGCAAATGAAACAAAACAGTGCAACATCACTTTTCAAATTCTCTCAAGTAGTCCGCGTGAGACCTCAGTAAAGTCCCACATCTTTACTGAGAACTCAAGGGGTTTGGGGAACATCATTTATCATTCATCTTAATCACCAATCATTATCATCAAGGGAAAAAAACAAATAAAAAACTAATGACTAGGCAGTATGGCTCAGACCTTAGCCTGTTCCTTCATGGAACAAATATCTATAAAAAAAAAGTAAACCGTCAGCGTTGGGCGAAGATAGTTGATAAACAATGTCACGGTGGATGAAGACTGTCGCGCAAACAGAGGCGTAACAATCACAGGTTTTGCATTGCATTTCCATGGGCGGCGGTGATTACTTACCATAAAGTGACCCGCCTGATCGTTTCCCTCCTTCTCATACATACATACATACATACAATAATCACGACTATTATCCCGGAAGGGTTGCGGACAGCAAAAGCAGTCCTCTACCATAACTCACTTTTCACAAAATAGCGACTGTACATGTGCTCAGCGTCACAGGTGTTGAGCTCATCGCTGCTCTATGCTGTTGGATGTATGTGCAGTCTTTAGTCCGTCAGTCGTCTTTTACGACACCCAAGGGAAGAGACCTCCTTCTCACACACATAAATAAATAAATTAAATAATAAATTAAATAAATTTTTGTTTACGCTCACACCAATTATCTAGACCAAGGTGAGTATTCTTGTGAAACTCGTTTATATGGTAAGATAACGGATAAATATACATAAACATAGAAAAAACACCCAGACCCGAAATCTATTTAGAAAAACAGTTTTTCTCTAAATTGACCCGACCGGGGATCGAACCCGGGACCTCAGAGATGGCGACACCATGAAAACCGGTGTACAAACCACTCGACCAAGGAGGTCGTCCGCGCATAAAAAAGCGCTTCCCTGCTACAGTACAAAGAAGCTCACCTCTCATCGCTGGTGTGCATATGCTCACGGCACAGCTTGCATTTAAACTTGCCGGGGCCGTGTACTTGCGCCATGTGAGCGCTGCAAGCGCGAGCCGTCGTGAAGTCACGCCCGCATATCACACACGTGCTGCTGTGCTCTCGCTGCGTCGAGTCGGAGTTGTGGACGGACTGGTAGGATGAACTTGCGGTTAGATGTCGCAGTTGGAAACTAGATGGCGCTGTGTAGGTATATTCTAAATAGCGGTGATGAGATTTTTATATAGGATTGTTTGCTAGTATTAGACTCTGGACATCATAGTACAAAAAACAGCAACTGTATGCGGTGTGTCCAATAGAAATGTTTATAATATTGAAATCAAAATGAAAATGAAAATTTATTGTATCTCATTTAAATTTATTATAAATTTTGATTTTAGACATTTAAGTGTTTTTTATAAGCCATTAAAGTTAATCTTTAAAAATATAATTGGTTTGTATTAGGAACACCACGGTGACACCTTTACCCTGCAGTTCACTGATGACGTCACTGCATTTTTAACGCGAACGTAGTCTAAGTCATTATTTAACTTAGATACAAGTATTGCACCAAACCGCCAGTAATCTATTGGTTAGTTTGGACCTTGTGGTCTAATCTAACCACTCACTGAGACCCAGATGTCAAAGATGTGAAATATATCAAGAGTTCCAACAGTTATTAGCGTCATTAATTAAAAAGAATAGGTAAAAGTTAACCAAGTCAGAATAGTGAAATAATACACAAAACAAAAGAGGTGGACTTACCCTAACATGAATTTTGAATGACTTCTTGTTGCTAAGAGGCTTGTATGTGCATGGTCCTAATGAACAGAAATACTTTATGGCGTGCGGATGTTCAGATGTAAAATGGCTTCTCATTTCACCAATTGTCGGTAGCACTAGACTGCACAAGCAGCACTTGAATAGGAATATGGTGGTGTCCGATGTACTTTGGTGGGTCTCTAAGTAGTGGTGTGTAAACCAAGCCTGAAATCAAATAAACAGATTTTTTTAGTAGACATGATTTATACATTTTGGCTTAAATATCTATCATAGTGCAAATCTGTTAAAACTATTTCATTATTATCGGAGGGTACAGACAAGTGGCATAATTACATATGGAATAGAATGTATGGGATTTGACTCATGTCAACAATATGCCTTTTAGAGAACTCTAAATGGTAATTTTAAAAGTTCAAAGAGCTTATTTAAGTACATCATAATTCTTTATTCATTATTTAATTACATATTATGTAGTACTGACTGACTACCATTAGCTTTCGTCAAGTATCTGCAACTTGTCTACGCGATTGTGCTGTATTAATATTATATTAAAAATAAATATTTTATTATACAGAATGTCCCAGAAATCAAAGTCAAGCCGGAAATGGGCAATAGGCCAAGTCATGTCAGTTATTAGAAAAATATGGAAAAATATCTTGGTCTTGTATTTCTCAAATAGATTTAAAATAAATCCTAAAAATTTCCATCTTGTTGATACCACATGTTACCGTAAATGTTCAGTGGCACTTCTTCCAATAAATCTGGTAATTGTTTCTGTAAGAAGTCCAAATAAGCCTGCGCATCAGCTCGATTGAACTAATAAACATTACCATTCAAAATTCCCGTTCACAAGTTTACTTTAAACCGGTACTGCGATGTGTCGCAATTCTTTAAAAAAAAATTTATGAACCGATGAATCAACATTAAATTTAAAAAGGACGGTTACATGAACCTTCACAATTTGCACGAATAGCATGTGGAAAATACAACTTTGATACGAGTATACAGATCGCAGTACCGGTTTAAAATAAAAATGTAGAGAAGACACGCCCGTCTTATTATGCGATCATTTTTAAAGAGATGCAAAGCTTGCATTGCAGCTGAAGGCAAACAGCTCGAACATTTGTTATACTAAAACCTTGTAAATCTGTTTTAATAAAAACCATAACTAAAGGAATCTAACAATTGAATTTTATTTTTTTCTCAACTAAGAAGTAGCAATTAGTAAATGTGATACCATTTTAGAATCTAGACTAAACGCGCCATCTTTTAATGTTACTTGCCAAAACAGTGTAGTACATTTTGTTTAAAGTACAGTCGGTTAAAGTTGGTTGATGAAATTATTTTGAATCAATGTTGGGCACTAATCTAATATTTTATTTAAAACTGAAGCAGATATGTTTCAACTTTTAAATGCAATTTACAGAAGGGTTATTCATGGTTACATCACACAAAAACAACAACAACAACTGACGTAAAGTTAATATATGTAGTCACAGGACTAGAAAGATCATCACAGGGTGTAAATTTTTAGGATTTACTTTTAAATCCTTATAATTTGAGAAGTACATGACCAAGATTTTTTTCCATATTTTTCTAATAACTAACACGACAAGTCGTATTAGTTATTAGAAAAATTATCCCTATTATCCATTTTTGGCTTGACTTTGATTTATGGGACATCCTATATAATAAATAAGCATTTTATATTAATATTTTGTTATTGTTTTCGTTTTTTTATAGTAGCTTGTATAAGTTGTTTTTATTGTAACCTTAAAAATTTAATACTTATACATAAAATGATTTTGTAGACATAAACTTAAATTTTAGTTTATGTCTGGAGCTACGCCTCCCTCTTACTGGTTCCACAGAATACTAGCGCCAAGGCATGTAAATGTCACGGCATAAGCTGAGTGGTGACCATTTCGGTTGCATAATGCCTACGTTTTTTTTTATATACATATATGTTCAATTGCGCGAAGCAGATGTAGAAACGCGCATCAACAAAGCCAGAGCCGCATATGCGCAACTGAAGCCTGTCTGGACGTCTTCTGTAATCACTCGGCGTACAAAGATCCGAATATTCAACTCTAATGTCAAGCCGGTTCTCCTGTACGGATGCGAGAGATGGCTCGTCAAAAATGAAATAACCAGTCGGCTGCAGGTGTTCGTCAACAAATGCTTGCGGCGCATATTGGGGATTTACTGGCCACGAACCATCTCTAATGTAAAGCTGTGGGAGATGACTGAGCAACAACCCATCGACAAGGAGATCCTGACAAGGAAATGGTGCTGGATTGGACATGTGTTGCGGAGATCTGACAACCATCTATTGCAAGGGTTAACGTGGGAAGCGTATGGAAAAAGAAGGCCGGGCCGCCCCCGTGCCACCTGGAGGCGTTCAGTTGAAAAAGAGGCTGCAATAGCTGATATCGGCTGGAAGGACCTGGAGGTTGCCGCACAAGATCGATAGCAGTGGAAATCTCTTCTCCGAGCCCTATGTCCCTGATGAGGATAACAGGATTGCATCATCATCATCATGTTCAATTGTCATATTTATGCTACAAATGAATATTTTTCATTTCATTTCAATTTCTTATCGACAAATGCTAAGGAAAAGACAGGGAGCATTTGCAACATTGTCTAGGGGGGCAGGTATGTATTGTTTTGTATATAATAATAATATTAATAATATTAATAATATTATTATTAAATATATAATAATATTCCTCACTCTGCAGCCCTAACCACCGATAGCTTGGGTCAATCCCCGCTGCCGGTCGCAACCTAGGTTAAGTTTTTTATAATATTTTATATTATAAATATGTTTTTCATATAAAATATTGTAAAAAAATTTTCGATATAATTTAAATAAAGAGAATAATGATATTATTATAGACAGCAAACATAGAAATTACCAGTATTTTAACTTTGTGTAATTTTAACGCAATTTTTGTTGCGAACAAATTACAAACAGAAAAACTGGAAAACAACTGGAAAGAGCACCCTGTTTTGTACCAGCAGTAAATAGGTGTTGTAACAGTAGACTTATGTATATAACAATGTGACAATGTTACTCTTACCTTATCACTAAATACCTCTAAGCATATAACACATTTATAATAATCTCCTATGTTTTTTTCATAATGAACTCTGACTTGATGAGTCTTCCTGTCTGTCTCATTCCAAAACAACGTCGGGCAGTACTGACACTTGAATCCTAAATGTGGACTGAAACAGTTATCATACTCCAAATCATTCCAGTGTTCGTTCAAATGATGTCTCGTTGCTTCTCTATTGTCAAACTCTTTTTCACAAAACTGACATATCCATAAGTCTTCAAACTCCTTCATTTCCTCAGTCACATGGTATTCTAACTCTTGTAGTGTCTCAAATGTGGTTGCACACACTCTACAAGTGAATATCGGATCTGCTTTCACCAAATGCATTTTCCCTAGATGAGATGTGTAGATTTGCAATGTTTCAAACTTGTTTTTACACAGTGAACAGTGTATTTCCATCAAAACATCATTTTTTGCGCTTTTATAGTCAATTGTAGATTGTACAGGTAACGTTTTAGCTTGAATTTGGCTAACTGTTTGTTCAATATAATTATAAAAACATTTGTGCAGTACAATTAGTTCCACTGAAGTAACATCAAAATCTTCATCACCACGATAGGTGACAATGGAATTATCTATTTTATTCTTCTCAGTCTCATCTACTTTGCTTTCCTTTGACTCTTCATTATCAAAAAATACCTCTTGTTTAATTTCTGGTTCTACAAGGACATTAACTATGCCTTTCTCCGCATCAATTGACTCTTGGTTTTCTTGAGTTTTCTTTTCTAAATCTACGTAACCAATCTTCATTTGACTTCTGAGCTCCCCATCCACAAACTGAGAGCTAATGTCAGCTCCATCCACAGTGAATGGTATCTCCCTTCCCGAAATGATACTTGAGAAACATTTCAGTGTGAAATGGTGGTAGCCCATGTAGTGATTGAAGAAATTTATCGACAAGGTATTCGATTTTGAACATAATACACAGAGGAACTTGGGGCTGCCATCGTACTCATGTACCCAAAGAACTTCATCAGCTTTGCTTGCCATGTTAGTAATGTTATGTTTTTGAAATAGGTGAATGTTGTATTGTTCGTCGTCAGATAATCTAAAGTGGCATAGTCGACAGTGAACCAGGTTATGCACTGCACTGAGGTGACATCTCATTTCGGATTCTGTTGGGAAGCTTTCACGGCACTGAGAGCAGGCCCACGGAGAATGAAACAACGAATGGTTATCCCATGCCTCTTTATCTGTCACAAAATATCTGAAAAATAATTAATACTTAATAAGTACATGTTTAAGTAGAGTTCAATAAGAAATATGAGGGCTTAGCCCAGTGGCATAATAGTAACATATGAAATAGATAAAAGTATGGGAATAGAGGTTGTCAATGCTCTTAATTTCCTAAATAAGTTATTTTAGAATTGTACATAGATCCATATAATCACGACTATTATTTCCGAAGGGCTAGTCAGAGACTAGGCAATGAGGACCGCAAAAGCAGTCCTCTACCATAGCCCACTTTTCTCCAAATAGCGACTGCACATGTGCTCAGCGTGACAAGTGGTGGTGAGCCCATCGCCTCTTTGCTGCTGGATGTATGTGCTGTCGTTAGTCCGTTAGTCGCCTTTTACCACACCTAAGGGAAGAGAGGGGGTGGTAGTAGTATTCTTTCACCACTATGCGACAAGGTTAAATTATAAATTCTATATTTATCAATCATCTAGTGTTAGCATCCACCAAGTTACTGTAAACTTGTCTATCAATTGACTATTGAAAAACGCTAAGGAATAGATAGGGCATACAATAATTTACAGTACCTAGTGGGTCAATACACTTTATGTGATTTGAAATAGGCAAACCATAAAAAAATAAGGTACTTGCAGTGTGTGTACTGTGTTTAGGTATGTATATAGCATTAAGGACATCTATTCTATCTTATAAAAATCCAACTACTGACAGGTATTCTTATAAAAATACCACATGGGAAAATAGGACTATTACTAACCAAGCTGGATCGGGGTCACTCCAGTTCACCAAAAACTACTTGACAAATTTTCATTTTACAACCAACCATTAACATGATGTGTCATTTAATTATTACACAATGAAACAATTATCAAACAATTTGGTTATTCAAATATTTACCTGATTAACTTTAATTTTACAAACAATTAACTTAAAAAAAAAAGTCATCTGACACACTTTCATTCTATATTGAATGATTTGAAAAAAAAAATTATATTAATTTTGGGTGTCAAAGTATTTTTTAAAGCCATATTGTATATTTTCATGAAATGCCATGTGCTGGCAAGCAAGTTGAATTCATGCTGCATGTTTTTTTTAAATACTGCATGCTTTTATGCATGCTCCATGCTCATGCTCCGCAGGCCCCCCCACCCCCACCCGGGCATACTAAAGGAAGGAAATCTTGTCAAACTAAATTAATTAAAGAAAATATTACCTTTTGTATAAATAGAAAATTGCCTAAGGATCAAAATGTTAAATGAAAAATGTAACTATATACAGTAAAAGCTCTTTATTCGCGGGGTATATGTTCCAAAAATATGCCACAAATACAGAATACGGAATGGTAATTTATATGGGATATGTTCCTAGGTGACAAAATGTTGCTATCATTCTGTTTGTTTACATTCTCAAAAACACCGATCGGGGCGAAGACAGCGATATCATTTAACAACATACTTTAGGCAAAGTTGTAATAAGATCTATTTTACTTTTTTATTAGTCCATTTGATGGCATTTACAAAGAATATTGGGTAGTGTCGGTAGCGGGGTGCGGCATCCTTTGCCAAGAGGCAGCAGTGCTAAGGCGGCGAAATCAATTAGATCCGCGAATAAAGAAATTTTTAGCTGCGAATATAGGAATTGGGTCGCATTTTTTTAATCCGCGAATAGTGAAAACGCGAATGAAGGAAGCGCGAATAAGGAGCTTTTACTGTAATCAAATATAATCGAAAACATTTTATAGGAAAAGATTTGCCCAATGTACGTTTGTCAAGTGATTGTTTGTAAAATGAAACATTTGTGGAACAAGTTGTTATTCAAATGCATAGTACTTAGATAAAATGTTGGTTGTAAAGTAAAAATTTGTGAACAGTGTTTTGGTTAAACATTAGTGATCCAGCTGGACCATTATGGTTTAGTAGGTTAAAACGATTGTCATCTTACGGAAGCAACTAAGACCAAAGACTTATAGAATCTAGCCTCTAACAGTATTTAATGGCACCATTTGTCAATAATTCACAATGGTAAAACTACCTATAATAGGCTATTTTGGAGCTAGACTAACAACAACTAAATACGTTGCTTACCTGCAAATGCCACAGAAAGCTCTTTTGTGATTTATAATGTAATGTACTATCATTTTGGTCCGATTTATGAACCATTCAGGACATAGTAAACAACTATACGGTCCGGCAGGGTTCAAATCTTTCATATACAGCCAAACGTCGGCAGGGCGCTCCAACACTTTGTTTTCATTATCATTTGAACACAATTTAATGGATAAAGACAACTTTTTGGCATTCGTCGGCTTTTTCTTTTTCTTCTTCACATCGCTGGTTTTGACTTTCTTGATTTCGAATTTATCGGAACTAAGCCGCTTTGTTGCCGCCAATATGGATAGCGGCTCGTCATCGGAATCGTCTGAAGTCATTACGATTGTAAAGAAACTGTTTATATTTCAGTAATTTTATTTATTTTGTTTATAACAAAAATATCCACAGTCCGCACAGTTGACACAATTTATTTTTTTTAATTTTCAATACTTTTTTTTTATAATCACCCTGATGGGGGATACAAAGGGATCTGGTTTATAAAGTCTTAACCTAGGTTGTTCACAGTTAACACAGTTCGCACAGTCCTGCTAGTAAAAGAGAAGTGTTAATTTGCTTTTAGCACAGACATATTTTAGCTACTTTAGTGCTTTAGGTACTTAGGTATATAACTTTAAAATAATTAAACTATAGGATTAAATGTTTACTATCAAAAAAAATCAACCAATCTCAGGAAAGTTCGAATGGGCATTCTAGCATTAGCATTTTATCATTTACTGGGGTAAGTGCACCAGTAAATGAACAGATAAGGAATTCCAGAACTTCAAAAATATAAACAACATATCTTAGATAAAACAATATTATTGTATGGTATTCCGAATTCATTGAAGAAGAATGCAATTTCTCCGTTTTTGAATGAAACTCTTATTTTTAGAGTATTTGGAACATTTATGCAAAAAGACCCAAAACCACTAGTGAATGAACGAAAATCTTCAGTAAATGAACCACCAGAATTCAAATAAAAAAACTACCAGCCAAATTAGGATATCTTTAAAAAATAGCTAATTTCGAAAGAAAATAATGTATTTCCGGTCCGAAGTGGATTATTTATAACTTTCCTAAATAGAAACACTTCAATTTTATTATATAAATCAAGGTATAAAAAAAATTAATAAGCGTTATGTACACTTTCAAAGTCCCGAAATTAGTATTGTTTTTAAATTATTAAGAAAAAAATACCAGTAATAGGCAGTCAATTAATCAATGAATAAATATCTTCATATGTCTGTGCTTCATTAATTTATCCTTCAGGATGTAGATATAGTTGACCGACAGTTGAAAAAAATTGTTTTAGAGTAACGAAACTCCTATAGAAACATGCAGCAAAAAAGGCGATTCCAACGATGTATTCAAGATTCAATATCATTTATTCAGGTTAGGCCATGTTTAGGTTACAGCACTTATGAATGTTATTATGCCATCGGTTCGTAAGTCTAACTATGGGGCGGGAGCCTTGTACTGAGAAGAACCGGCAAGAAACTCAGCAAGGGCATTTCTTTTTTCCCTTTCTTTCTGTTACAGCGTCAATTAGAATTGAAAATTGCCCTCCCTATCATAGAAGGGCACTTTCCATTACAATAATAAAAACATAAAACAACTAAGTACAAGGACATAAAAATAAAAAATATATTAATAAAAATAAAAAGTTCAGGTATTCATCAATATAAAATAATCAATGTAATCAATGTCTTACAGTACATACAGAAAATAAAAATAAGACTAAAACTACTAGTATACTAATAATAAAAATAAGTTAGCAAGAGCAGACCAGCCTCCACAGGCGGCACCCGTTCACGAGTATGACATGTGTATGTTTATGTCGATATCGTAAAAAATGTCGCTTATCCCTTTTTGGCTGTTAGGCATCGATAAGTTGTATACTTATTAATGACAACTTTAGTAGGTATTAACTAATATTAGTTTTTCTTATTTTTCTTCTTTCTTAGTTTTTCTAATATCATGGATCCACATCTACAACCAACGAAAACAAAAAAGAGGCCTTTGGACTGAAGGGGATATTTTAATTAAAAAGTTGTTCCTAAAGCTAAAAAAAAATATTATTCTATAGCCCTCTTAAAATTTGAGTGGCAAATGAGGACTGAATATTTAGATTCTTGAATTAATAGTGTCTAGAGTGTCGATTTTGTCATCAGGAATAATTGAATCACCAGAAATATTCTACTCCTGCTCTTCACAATCCAGCCTCGAGGATAGTTTTCTGAGTGACGCATCTGCGACCCTTGATGAAGTTTTGCATGATACCTTCGCCAATTGTGTCGAAGTCTTTAAATATTGTTCACCTTAATGCACAGAGCATCCCGGCACATTATGCTGAGTTGCTTTCCTATTTGAATGTCAATCACATTGACGCGATCTTAATTTCCGAGACTTGGCTACATCCCTCTCTTTCATCTAAATCTTACTCGCTTCCTGGCTTTAATTTGATCCGCAACGATCGTGGCAGCTCTGCTCATGGAGGTGTAGCTATTTATCTCCGTTCTCACATCTCTTATTCGATTGTCTGTCGATCACCTCAACCACCTCCTTCGGACACCGCCGAACATCTTTTCCTTGAGATCATTTTTCCTCACTGTAAGATTCTTCTGGGTGTCTGTTATATTCCAAAGTCCAAGGTAGATTTTTTTTCAATCATTCGAACTTCTTCTCGAAGACTTTTCTCCACATTATAGTCACTCCATCATTATGGGTGATTTTAATACTTGCCTGCTGAAAAACGACTCTCGTAGCCATAAGCTTCGTTCCCTTTTAAACTCTTGCAATATGCATATTCTCCCACTTAATGCGACGCATAATTTTCCTAATTTTACTCCTTCTCTTCTTGACCTTATAATGGTGTCATCTCCTGATCATGTTGTAAGCATGGTCAGGTAGCTGCAACTCCTTTCTCCTACCATGATCTAATATATCTTTCATATCGCATACGCCCCCCTAAGCGCAAGGCTTCGATCCAGTTGATGCGTAACTTTAGTACGTCTACGCGAAGACGCGCGTGCAATGAACAGCCCCCTTACTCTTGAAACCGATCGCTATTGGATCGGATTGGTATTGTGAATTTTTGTACTCTTAAGTTACGCCACGGGAGCTAATATGGATTCATATTGCGTGGATATTGAGTGAAAAAAATATAAAACTCAATGCCATTTAGTTCACCCAATATAAATCCAAATTAGCGCTGGTGTCGTAACTTAAAAATACGAAAATTCACAACACTAATCCGATCCAATAGCGATCGGTTTCGAGAGTAAGGGGGTTGGTCGGCGATTGATGATCTTGATAGCGTTGACGATCAAGTAGGCTTATTTAACTCGCTACTTATTTCCCTCCTGGATACTCACGCTCCTTTGCGGCCCGTGCGAGTTAAGCATGTTCCTGCACCATGGCTTACTGAGGACATCCGCAAATTATTGGAAAAAAAATATCGTGCCAAAACAAAATATAAAAAAAAATCCTACTGACAAAAACTGGGATGTGTTTAGGGAAATCAGGAATCGCTGTAATACTATGATTAGGTACACACAGAGACGCCACATTCACAACTCAGTCGAAAATGGAGATTCAGCTAAAGTCTGGCGTTATCTCAAAAAACTAGGAGTTGACAAATCTAAGACTAAATCTTCCCTACCTTCGAATGTTGACATAAACACATTAAACACTCATTTCTCCTCCTCGGCACCAATGACTGGTAATGACATTAAGATTCATACTCTAAAAACTCTTTCTTCTTTGTCAACTCCATCTCACTCACCGTTTTTTTTTTGCAATTTACCGAGTGTGACGTTGAGAAGAGTGTCCTTGCTGTTACCTCCAACGCTGTCGGTAGTGACAGCATCAGTCGTAGTATGATCGTCCCTCTCATTGATATCCTTACTCCCGTTATTACCAAACTCCTTAATAAATCCATCTCATCCACCGTGTTTCCTCAGGTCTGGAAGGAAGCCAACATTAACCCTCTTCCTAAAAAACCTAAACCAGATTCTTATTCTGATTTTCGCCCTATCTCTTTACTACCATTTCTTTCCAAAGTCCTCGAAAAGCTGGTTCACCAACAGCTTAGTAGATTCCTTTCCTATAACAACCTTTTCAACCCATTCCAATCTGGTTTTCGACCCGGTCATAGTACGACTACCGCGCCAATCAAAGTCACGGAGGATGTAAGTATAGGTATGGAAAACCGAGAGCTTACTGTGCTGACTCTGCTGGATTTCAGCAACGCGTTTAACACCGTCAACTTTGATATCTTGCTGGCTATGCTGCACTCTCAATGTATCTCCACCGGTGATTGCGTGGTTTCGTAGTTACCTGTTTGGACGACGGCAGCGCATTGGTATTGAAGACAAATTTTCTTCATGGTGCGACACTACTGCTGGCGTCCCACAGGGTGGCGGTCTGTCTCCTCTCCTATTTTCTATATTTATTAATTCTATCAAGCTGCTTTCTCTTCTTCCTATCATATGTATGCAGACGATCTTCAAATCTATACTCGGGCTCCTGTTGAGAAGTTGTCCGAAGCCATTAACACGACTAATGATGACCTGGAACGTATCTCGAGCTGGAGTCGACGTCATGGTTTGCAGGTAAACCCTAGTAAAACCCAAGCAATTGTAATTGGTAGCCACTGGTATCTGTCTAGAATTAACTTTAACGCTTTGCCACCGATCGTTTTCAATGGGGTACAGATACCATTACAAAATGTCATAAAGAATCTGGGTAAGTATCTTTATCGATAACCGTCTGTCCTGGGACCATCAGGTTCAGGAGGTTAGCAGGAGGGTGTTTAGGGCATACGGCTCACTAAAGCGGCAGAAAAATCTGTTGCCGACCAAAACTAAGATTTTACTTGCGCAGTCCCTTCTTCTTCCTTTACTGGATTACGCCGACGCGTGTTACCTTGACCTCAGCGTTGTGCTTTGTAATAAACTTGAGCGTCTGCAGAACCTATGTATCCGCTTCATTTATGGCTTACGTAAATACGACCATATTTCATATTACCGTTCCCAACTTCAGTGGGTATCTATAGGATAGGCGGATCGGCGTGTGAACTTCTGAGTGAGCGGTTGTGTGCAGTTTATTTTTAATTTATTTAAATTAATTATCTAATTTGAGTTGGAGCCCCGGACTTCGCCCTGACCAACGTTGAAGACCTTGTGCGAAGTCCCCGGTGTTGTAAGGAAGACACAAATGTTTTTGAGGCGCGGCAGGATTTGATCCCCGGACCTCTGGCGTAAGTAGTTGGCACTTTACCACTCGACCACCATCACTTGGCGCAGCGTTGTTGAAATTACCGACTACTATCCACGGCTGAGTCTACGCGTTGCTACATCCCATCTACGGAGCTACGATTGCTACGACCTGCTACGGCAACATAACCATACCGCTCTTGTACGCGCGCGTGAGTCGTCGCGCCTGCCCTCGCCGTTGTTGCCGTGCCGTGACCCGAAACCGGTTGATCGGCTGCTCGCCATTACTGACCGAGTCATCCGCTGCACCAATAGTTGCGCACTTCTATGATTTATTTTGCCTTTTGGTAACGCTTTAAATTGCATTGCGCCGCTTGCTTTATTGTTATTGATAATGAAGAGGGTTATTTATGTTGCACTCAAGACAACTGCAATAAAACCTTCCACTCACTTTGCGCAGGTGTTAGACACCCAACTTGAACCCAGTGGCTGGGTCTGTTCCGAGTGCCGCTGCGCGGCCAAGAAGGGTGGTGATAATACTCATACACCTGTACGTTTGTTGAAAAGAGACCGCGATTTGAACGTCACCCATCGTAGGAAATTGCCTTCTACCAATTCTGACAATACAGTACATACCGTGGAGATCGGGGACCTCTCAGGAGAGATACGTTGCTTAAGGCTCGAAATAGCAATGCTGAGCGAACAACTTACAAAAGCGGTTTCTCTTATAATAACTTACGACAGCAAACTTGAAGGTTATGCTTGTCAAGTGGATGACCTTCAGAAAAAAATTAAGCACTATGAAGACATAATCACCCCGTTGAATCCGCAATCACAACCCCATATTCCTGTATCCGATAACACTCATATCACTGCAGCTGATACAAAAGAGACTCAAAAGTCGAAAACAAGGAAGGCGAACAAACAACGCTCCCGTACCAACCAACACATGCGCCCTGAAAACCCTATCAGCTCTACTTAAACGAGTCACCCTAAGAGCTCTGCAGCTGTTTCTAATGCTACTAGTGCTACTGCTGCAGGTCTGGCAACAGAAGAGGAGCCAGGAATATCAAATGGCGATACCTTGAAACCACATGCTAAAGAGTGGAAAGAGGTAGTGAAAAAAATAGGCGTCTGACTAGCATGTGTGGCACGGCGGGCCCAACAGTGACGTCCTTAAAGGCGGTAGAGGCCAAAAAGATCATACATTTATGGAAATGGAATCTAATGTTGATGAGATACGTGACATCTTGGGAAAATCTGCACTACGGGTATCTGTACGGTGGAGGAGCTGATCCCGAGGAGAAATTATAAATCATCTAAAATTGGTGTTCCTCTTGCCCACTACGAGACATGCTTCTCCAGTGACGTTTGGCCAATAAATGCGAGAATAAAGCCTTGGATTACATATAAAAAAACAACTAGCCAACAAAGCTTAACCCAGCCCTTTCGTGGCCCAACACTCACACAATAGCGCAACGACGATAAATGCCTTTTATCAAAATGTCCATGGGCTAAAGTCTAAGCTAAGTACGTGGCGTAATAACCTGACGGTTTTAGAACATCACCTTGTAGCGGCATCTGAAACTTTTCTAAATGAGACAGTCGAAGACTCCGAGCTAATATGCAGCGACTGGAGTATCTTACGCCGTGACAGAGCGACACCGTGCGGAGGCGTGCTTATGGTGGCGCGAGCGCCCATTGGGCTGTTTCGACGTCGGGATTTGGAGACGAGAAGAGGAGAAGATCTCAGGACTAGTTTTAAGTGGCGCGGCCACTCATTTTATGTTTGTGTAGTACATATATATAAAACCTTGTAACGGTACAGAATGAATGGTATCCGTCCGTTAGTAAGGAATGCATGGGAGTAGCACTAAAATAAATATTAATGCGTAGCGCCAATAATAATAAGCATGAAAAGGGAATAATAAACTAGTTCAGAATAATGGTCAATGGTCTAGCGCTTTATCTTTAGTTTGAATTTCGCGGGGACTGCTCTGCGCGTCCCTTGCGACATAGGCGGCGTCTAGCGGAAGTTATTTACGTAAGCTTCGCATAAGGTTGCTAGTTTGACTTCTTTATTTTGAATTTCGCGGGGACTGCTCTGCGCGTCCCTTGCGACATAGGCGGCGTCTAGCGGAAGTCATTTATTTGGGCTTCGCGTAAGGTTGCTAGGTTGACTAGGACTTTATTTTTATTTTGAATTTCGCGGGGCTTTGGGGGTCGGCAAAGTGGTTCACCTACGGGCGGGCGCCACCTATGGTCGGAATACGGAACTTTTTATAATTTCACAAAATACAGGATTATTGGCTTAAGTGGATGATTATTGAGAGGGAATTGTTAATAGAAGGCTACATTTAGATATTCAAAGATGTAATATTGGCTATCTGACGAGATTTGGTTAGATTATGGAAAAATTTTAGAATTGCGCGGCGAAAGCGGCAATGAGCGAGCGAGAGGTTGAGAAAAAGACAGAAAGAGAGGTCGGATGATAGCTCCACGTGGCGCGACGCGAAGGCGGGGGGGCATCGGGGAAGCGGCTAGCGATTGGTTGAGGGAAGAAAAGCGGTCTCGCGCGGAAAAATGGGAGGCGCGCGTGGCGGGAAAGTTAAGATACTTGGGAAAAGAGCGGAAAATTAAGGACATTCAGTTTTGGGACGTCTGCGGTGCGGACCAACTTAAGAGTGCGGTACGACTCATACGGGAAAAATAGCGTCCGAGCTTTGATAGTGCGCTAAGTGATATTCGAGCTGCGATATTAATTAAGATTTGTGAAATTGAAAGTTATTAATAAAGTAAACTATTGCGATCGCAACTCGAATCCGTTAACGGAATGAAGTATTCTGGGGTACATCGGCGGAAACGAATCACGGTGGCAACAAAAACCTATGTACCTTTCAACAGACTTCGGTCTGGATGATCTTTGATTGTATTTAATAAGATCGGCGTTTTATATCATTACGCTAAACAATACACTATCTTCGACGGAGTAATGGGGGAGAGACAGTTGTCTCCCTAGTGAAAGTTGAAGATAGGTCAGACACCATTTAGCTGGAGGTAGACACGTATGACCCAGTCCAATCTCGAGTCTACCTCCATACATACAGTGTAGTGATAGGAAAATAACACACTGAGTATACTGGCTCGACTGATAGAACATTTAGGAGTTAGTTGCTTTCAGGGGCAATGCGACTCTCACCACACACCACGAATTTAAATTAAATGAGGCTTGGCCTAGTTTGCAAGGTACACAAAAAAGGGACTGTTAGTTCGACAAAATATAGGCATTTTCAAGTGAGGAAAGTTGTAGGAATCTATAGGTAGGCGGAAATATATATGGTTAGTTATTAATTCAGACTAATAAGGTAGGGATAATTAAGTTACGGCGCTAAATAAAATTATGATGAAGTGATGTGGGTCCTAGCTAGGCAAGTAATCTGTTACCGCAGGCCGGTAAAATTCTAATTGTTTTCCTAAAGTTGTTACCAATTAATTATTCATTTTAAATAATTAACAGAAGTGTGATAATATTGTACGATCATTACTTTGGAGTACCTAAAAGTCTAGACTGGTTTCCTATTACAAGAAAAATACTAAAAAGTTATAGCAAATAAGCTTAGCCGTACTGTGATGTTTGATTTCTAATGCTGAAATGACCAAACAGGCATTTTTTAGCTTTCCCTGGGATGCAATACGATCTCATATCGCTATACTCTTCAAAGTATGGAAAATTTTACATCCGATACCTTAGCAAAAATAAGCTGATACAAACTGAACAACTAAAACCAGTTTAGAACCTAGGATAAGTCGTTGAAAGAAGACATTGCAAGCTATGAGCTTCTAATAATCTGAAACATAGAAATAATTGATTGATAACAACCAGCTAATTAGCCTGACAATGGTCTACTAATACCATTTGAATAGACCTCTTAAGATATGTAAGTACTTACTTCTAATAATATGAAACATAGAAATATTTGATGGGAACAATCTAATCAATCAGACTAATACCTAGTACAGTCTAATTTATACTTATTAAAGTGAGTAAAAGATAGCTTCTGAATGTAATTGATTTAATGATTAACAGGGATAATTAACTACCTAATTTACTGCCTACTAGGAGTATACTAACTAATGATAGTATTCTATTTAAGTTCACTTCCTGAAAGTCAAGGATATTGAATGAATTAAACATCCTTTAATAAACTTAAGATGTGATAATCTGCCAATGCAGCCAATCCAATGTAGTTATATTGGAACTTTATAAGACCTGTATAATAAATACTAGGAGTAAATAAAAGTAATTTTACCTGTATTAATAGCATTCTACTTTAGCCACCGCCTGAAGTGGCGTTTGATTAAATTATCCACCCTTTACGGAACTGAATATAAGTTATTGCATTGAATAATTAAGTTCTTAATGTGAAAAGGATATTTGGATGATAGCAAGCCTTGAGATAAACTCTATTGATTTATGTGGAATAATAAGAATTTAAATTGCTAACACATAGTTCATAATGTAAAATGAAATTAGATTTTGAGAGGAGATGTAAATTCTCAGTTTGAAAGAATTAAAGCTACAAGCTAATAATTAATGTTAAAGCCAAAGTGGACGGGGCCATAATTAAACAATGAGATGTAATGGCACGCTATGGAGCGGCGGTTGGAGCTCATAAACTTCCACAAGACTCTTATATTTCCACAAGACTTTTAAACTTCCACAAGACTCTTATATTTCCACAAGACTTTTATATTTCCACAAGACTCTTATATTTCCACAAGACTTTTATATTTCCACAAGACTCTTATAATTCCACAAGACCTTTATATAAATTGCACCAGGCTTCTTATGTATCATGCTACTGATAATAAATAATAATGCCTACAAGCTAAGCTATCATCTGATTACCTTTGAGTGGTTACAAATCTTCCCCGCAGCTGCAGTGAAGGATTTAGGTCACAGTTCAGACGGAGTCATTGCTAGGCTACACATATTTATGTTATGATTTATAGACTGGTAGGTAATTAGGTCAGGAGAAAATAATTTAACACAGGGATAAGCCAATTACTAAACTTTCACGAAAGAACTTGAGTTACTTAAATGCGGTTAACAACGGAGGGTTCACTAGACGATCTGGCCAAAATAGTAGTTGTTATAATATTACATTGCTTGACTGAAATTCACTGCAAATAGAATTAAGCTATGCTAAGGTTCCATCTTCATACAAACGCTACACACTCTACAAAACTCCAGACACAACCATTAGATTGTAGATAAATTAGGTTAATTAGTTTTAAGAATTAGATAATAATTTAAGTTAAGGTAAAGCGGCGAGGATGTGTGTATGTATTATAAGCTAGCTAGGCATATAGGTGTGAAAGGCATTAGATTTAGGTTTAGATTTAGGTGTAGCAATTTAATAAGAGGGGGGGGAGGTTACAATTTGGTAAGCCATGACCAGGATCAGAAAGTTAAGTTATAAATTATCATTAATATAGTTGTATTGGATTTCAGTCAAGCGGTAATACTTTAATTTAGAAGTGGGATTTTTCCCACAAATTGTTGTCGTGTTGCGATGCGTGAGTTTAGAATTGGCTTAATAGGGAATAATTCAATGAAGATTAATTAATTCAGAGATATTGAAGAATTATAATTTGACACTTTTCACAATAAACGTTGTTATCTTCTAAAGTTGATTCATACACTTTGTATTACGGGCTCTTGATAGTGGGTGAATTATAATTTGACACTTTTCACAATAAACGTTGTTATCTTCTAAAGTTGATTCATACACTTTGTATTACGGGTTCGACCAATATTGTAGACAGTCGCAATGAGAGCTGGAGCTAAATTTTGTTGTACGAAATCTGTAACAAAAAGATTCTCAGGTTAGGTTAAAGGTCAAAGGAGATAAAACTATAAAACAATAATGTAATGAGTATTATTTGAAATACAATACCTTTCAGTTATTATCTTTTCCTTCTTTATTTAATGGTGGATTTCGCCAGCATCAGGTACCGTGCGGCTGTTAGACGTTGTTGTTTTCCCAAAGTATCATAAGTGCACGAAGTACATAGATATAGTTATTATCCGGGGGTCTGGAGTATTAAATTTTAAAATTGTTGAGTTATCTGTGAATACTGAAACCTTTAGTAATTGTTTTCTTGAATACTGAAACCGTATCCAATTTTTGTTTGATAGGTTATTAATTGTTGACGTTAGGAGCTATGGTAACTGTAGTTTTGTTTCTATTCCTGGTGATAGATTTCATATAGGCATAGGCAACTGGTTCATACAGCCTTGTGTTGAGTTATTTTTAGGATCGTAAAAAGTCGATAGGGTGACATAGTTCAACATTTATTGATTTAGAAAGATTTGTAGAATAGGGGGCGGTTTAATTATTATTGCTGTCGG
The DNA here is from genome assembly GCA_963921215.1 of Scoparia ambigualis. Lineage (NCBI taxonomy): Eukaryota > Metazoa > Arthropoda > Insecta > Lepidoptera > Crambidae > Scoparia > Scoparia ambigualis. The sequence continues at coordinate 7,661,212 of OY992508.1, read as the reverse complement.
ATGGAAAGGCAAGGGGGCGAGATTGGACAGAATTAACCAACTAAGTTATTGCAGGATTCAATTTATATTATAGGACGGCGATATGCTGTACAATATTATAAAGTTATGACGCTAACAGCATAATATAAAACTAATAATAATTATATTTTGACTAATAATCGTTGAGCGATTGCGGTTTTTAGTTGATGTGCTATTCTACGTATTATAATTTATTTTGTTGGTTATGTTAGAAAAAATATAATAATGTACTTGAGTCTCACGTCTGAAATCCATAGAGTAGTTTTAGGCTAGTCAGGGACTATTAAATCATTTGTCTATGGTTGGACCATAGAGAAAAATGATTTAGCGAGACCATAAACAATCTAGAATTAGGAATGATTATAAAACATGACGTCATAAAACCAATCGGAGAGGAAACTTCCATAACGCGTAATCATGTGATTTTGTTATAGCAAGTGGAATCACCTGTTATTTTCCATACCTGTTATTTTTAATACCTGCGATTTTTACATTGAAAGAGATTTTCCTAATACTTATCACGTAGTAGATTAGAATGCAATGACATGGGAAATGCCGCTTCATTTTGTTAGTTCGATAAAATCCTAGGAAAAGTAACATAAAATAATATTTCGGTTCAAAATACACGCGTTGATGAGAAATCGCGATTATAGGGAATAGCAAGTAGCAGGGATGTCATGTAGGGGATAGAATCATATCGTCGTAGTCGTAGAACAACGACGGATCTGCAAATCAGCAACTTTACAGTAGAGCACTTTAAAGTTTTTAGAGGACGTTTAATGTCATATTTCAAAAACGGCTTATTCTGTCTTTTTGAAATTTGGATATATTGCTGTGCGTATGGGCTTTTACAGTATGATTATAAATATATCTCCCAAATATGGCTAGTTTTCGTAAAAAGTCATATGTGTCATCGTTCTGCGGACAGAAATGTGACGAATAACTAAATACGACGTTATTTTGCGGACGGTCTCTGTCTTATAAATGACGTATGGTAGATTCCGTCGTTTTAATAAGGAATCTATGTCCATTTCTACTGACGGATTTTTATGGATTTAATAAAAAAAATGAAAAACAATCTCTTTCGTCAAGTTTTATTTAAGTTATTTAAAGATAGGTCAGTACACCAACATTTTTTTTATCTTCATTATCATAATCATAACCATTATTAGATTTATGTTTTTTGTATCAAAAGTAAAACAGCATTTTTCTATATAATCATAACAAATTAATCAGTTTTTAACTTTGTTTGTTTCTTAACTTTTAATTGTCGTTTGTAACTTTTTATTAATAATAATTAAACTACTTGAAATTAAAATTTTAACAAACATCTGAGAACATAATTTTCCTGAAAAAACATAATTGGACTTTAAATTTAAAATAATAATTAGCTATTCTTAATTTTTTATATCCATACTTCTTATCAAGAAAATAAAAGATTATCTAATCACAGTAATAGGAACTTTAATAATTCAGCCTTAATTATAATTAAAGAATAATCAAAGTAGTTAGATGTCTGTGCGAGTACCGTCAAAGAATAACAAGCTACTATAAAGTGTCCAAAGTATTTTTACAAGCTTTTTCTCAATTAACTTTGTCGTCCATGACGTAAAGTCAAAAAACGTTGTTCAATATGCAGTTTGGTAGTAGTTTCATATTCCGTTAAATACTTTACGTCATAGACGACAAAGTTAATTTAGAAAACACTTTGAACACTATGTAGCTTGATACGTCTTTAACGATGATGCACATTCAATAAACTTGATTGTCTAATTCAGACCCTAATCATTATCATAACAACGAAGGACCAGCGAAGGGATGTTGAGTAAAAAAAGAGTTAATTGAGGGATGGAATAATCGACTGACCTTGTAGAATGGCGTCGCTCCTCGGGGTGTTATTTCTTCGATGTTTTTTATTGGCGCAACCGATGTTTTTGTACGCGCGCGAGTACCGCGGCCGGGGATGATTTTGATAGATTTGGTTTTAAGATGATTTTCTACCGTTACTGGGATGGAAGCCGCAACGGGGAGCAGCTTGACCACCAGCGATGCACACGAAGAATCGAATATTCCATATAGGATTGGGTAGATATAGGAAAGAATGTAATCCTACCTACATATTTTCTTAATATTTATTAATGTCACTGCAATTGATACAGATCATATGCTTTGTTTTGTTTTTTGGTATAATTAGCTATATATAACCACTGCTTTTGTACGTCACCTAGCTCCCAAAATTTTATAAAAATTTCCATACGTTTCTCTTCCGAAATGTTAGTACTACATTTAAATCTGCAACGGCACGGTGGGCCCATAACTTTTGCTTCAATAGTACGTCCTCTCTTTGAACAGTACACTTTACCAGGATTCTTGAGTTCTTTTCTTTTTATGTCCCCCCATTCTTTATAGTTTCGAAGTCGTTTTTTTCCTCTACTCCTAATCGAAGGTGCTGGAGATGGTTGATTCGACTCCGTATCGATAGTACTTACTGACGGGCAGGCAAACTCGTCAATTTCATGCTGGCAGCAGAACAGATCGTTACATTTGGCGTGTCTGTTGATCGGGGACGGGACTGGTGTTGGTGGCTGTTGGGAGTGGGGTGGTGTTGTTATAGCAGTCTTGTTAGGCTGTTCAACATTTTGTGTTACTGATGAGGCTTGATTACTTAAATCATTGAAAATGGGAGTCAACGGCGTCGGAGAGTCAATGTTGTATTGAAGAAGAGAACCTATTGATTGGCAGTTATTAACGGAAATGGGGGTCAATGCGTCTGTAGGTATATAAGCGTCTTCTACAATGACATCATTAGAGAAAATAAAATTTCTCAGTTTGACAGTCTGCGTTAATTATTGGTGACTCACAAGTGCTTCAGCGTATGCTGAAACGTTAACTGGTAAAGTTGAAGGGCTTACCACTGTTACACAAGACTCTTCCTGGTGGTTTTTATTTAAAAATACCTCATTCCATATGTCACGCATAGTTTGCTCGCATAATATTGCTTCTGCTTCAGGTGGTAACGGCGACGAACGTTCATCAGCTGAAAAAGATGTCAATTATAAGTAAAATAGTAATTATTTTATTTGTATAACAAAAATAACACGTGGCTAATACAAATATACTACGATTTTTTTAGCTAAAATATGAATACTCATTTTTACGTAAAGTAACAATGACGTATTTTAAAATCTATCCGAAAAACAACGACGGTTATGTATGTCCGACTGCCTCCTGTCCGTAAAAAAATGACGGATTGCACGAAACGTCTACGATCACTACAAAGAACATCGTCGTATTTTACTTTACGGCACAAATTCAAATCATCTTATTATGAGTAAAGATTAGTCACTATACAAGCTTATTATGTTATTTTAAGGTATTGTTATGAAAACAACGACTTACGAAAATACTCGTTTAAGTATCCCTAGTACAACGACGAAAGTCATTTACCGTCGTTGTTCGCCGAACAAGCTATTAAAAATTAGTTTCACGTGAAAGCTACACATAAATTTAAAAATGTATAATTAAATATGAAACAATAACTTACCTGAAGTATTGCGAAGATGTTCTTTCGTTGTTTTACCGATAAACTCGTTATTTTGTTTTTCATTTATACTTTGAATATCATTGTTACTCTTTTTTATCAAAGGTAGTATTTTATATTATTTGTTTTGACCTATTAGATGTCATAATTAAGCTTAACATAAGGATATAATATAAACAAATGCTATTCTTGTTATAATATGCAGTTATAAAAAAAATAATCAACGCAACATTAACCTTGCCTTGCGGCACCGAGAATAATGACTGTATTTATTAACCGTCGCGAGCGCGACGGTCGCGGGGGGCAGGGATCAACGGCGTACACTGACGGAATAGATCACACGTCCTCGTACCACGTCTGAAAATCAAATCCGTCGGTGTTCCAACTCTGTATTTGGGAAGTTATACATGATATTTGAAAAAACTTTTCAACATCCGATAAAGCAAGATATTATAAGTAATTTCATGTAAAAAAACAAAATTTAAAAAAAATCAGAACCGTCTTTGTTCTATGACTACGACGATATGACTATTCATTGCTAGTAGGAATTTTGGTTTAAAAGCAACGTAGTTTGGGATGCATAATGTAAACGGATAAATACGTCTAGTAGGCGATAAAAGTCGTTACCGTCTGGAAACAACTATCTAATATCTACTCTATTGTGGGGAGGTTACCTATTAGCGAGGCTAGATGGCGTTGGGTTACCAATAAAAGATTTTATTTTGGATGATGGTAAAAGGGTGCTGTCTAATAATAATATGTATAATTGTAATACTCTTGCAGCGTTGTAAGTAGTCGTTACCGGTAATCATTGCTTCTTACCGAATAGTTGAAATCGTGATAAATAGTTAATTATGAAGATTTATAAAGGATAATTATTAGCTTAAGATGAGGTTAACGTACGCAGAAGTAAAGCTCGCTGGGCACAGCTTACTATACCTACTTACCTAATATTATCAGTTGTGAGTTACCTAGAGATATCTAAGTCGGGAGAGCGGTGAAAAGAAAAGACCTTACTACATGACTAATTAGTTAGGATAGGTAGAGATAGATAAATCATTAAATTCACTGGGTTGGATTAGCCTATTAAGAAGGGTACCTTTCACAATTGTCTATCTCCGTTGAACGATTAAGATGTTGAAAAAAATAATAATAGTAGAAAAAAAATAAATATATAGTTGACTGGCTTGAAGTCGAGATTTAACTGCAAAATTAACGAGTTATAGCACTGTTATGCTATAGGGATAACAATAGCGTATGTTATCACATCAATTATAAAGGCGAGTTGCGGGCGGATGTCACGTCATAATCAATAGTTAACTCGTTTTATTATTTTAAAAGTTAACGCAAGCTACTTATAAAACAGTGATCGATTTTATATACCACAATTTTAAGTTGTAGGATAAATTTAAACTCATAGTCCGCAGAAACATTCAAGCCGGAAATAAAGCGATGATATTGCGAGCTGAGAATAAATCTCTTAGAGAAAAATTTATTAATAAGTAAATCCCTGATATTGCGTTATCGAGATTACAATACAAAATCAACTATCACAATTCGAATCATACAAGGTAATTATTTAGATGTTTTCTCGCGTCGACAGGTACAAAATTTAATTTAGATGGGTAAAGAAATTAGAACTGAAATGGGTTTCGGATGTGTGACGTTCTTAGGACACGTACTGTTTAGTAGCATAATTTAAATTTAGTAAAATCGGCCGTATTGGACATATTTCGTTTTGCGGATATATATATTTAACCGAGATTATCGTGGAGGTAGGCATAGTTCAAAGTTTATTAAACCCGACCTAGAGTCATAACCTATCTTTGTATGTCAGAAGAAAATAATAAATTTATAAGTAGTAGATTTTAAAGTCAATAGTAAATTTATTTTCCCGAGGTGCGACCTGAAACCTAGTTCGCACTAGGCCATTCAAATACTTTAACCGGTAATGTTGATTATAATAAATAAAGATGTTCGGGATTTATAATAATATTCTAATACTGCTATATTAAAATTGTTATTATGAAATTAAATAGGTTTGCTTAACAATTGGCAAATAATTATTAACTCAAGAATTTGTTTAGTACAAAGTAAATGTCTACAGGTTTAGAAATGATAGGACGAACGAAACGCGTTTGGACTTGTGGGAAGGTCAGCGCGGACTGTCACAGCGGGATTATCTTGTTTGGATTTTTATTAATATGAATTGCTAGAACTCTTAAATAATCTAGATTATTGGCATCTAATATGTACGTGATGTAATTGTAGATGATTAAAATTAGTACTAAGGTAGGTTATTGTCGTAGTTATGACACAACCTTAAAATTGTTAGTTTTAATGTAAACTACATGTTGCATCTAGATTGTTATAAACAAACTAATTAATTGGCAGTTTTCACATAGGCATGTAGGCCGGGACATTGAGTTGATGAAATAGTGTTATCAAAATCATTCATAACGGAAAGATAAAGATATTTTATTTGCAAGTGTGAATACAAAAGTTTAGTTCGGTTAGTATTATTCGGTTCTAGTCTAGTTTTGTGGTAGCGTTTTACCTAGGGTTTTCTAAATTATAAGTAATTAAATATTAATTGTCTGTTGCTGTCTTCTACGTTAGAGAAGGAACGGAGAAAGATAAGGGGGACTCATTTTGTTATAGTCAGCTGTATGATAGATAATCCTCCTAGTAAATATTTCTTGTGATTGCGGTAGCAACATAGAGTGTTTATAGGATGTTTTGTTCATTAACTAATTATCTTCACCGCAGCTGTGGATAGGGATGGCTAAAGTATGTGAACAGGGGTGGAGAAGATAGGTCATTTTAAATTAAAATAAATACTTGAATTGCAATATGCCTGACTAAATAGTGCGAAGAGGTGGAGTAACTATGTTAGAGAAATTCTCTATTGCATAATATTCGAACTTTTGACATTTTCAATTGTAACTCTAGAATTTTGATTAGAGTATTTAACTAAGCGGGTCCAACGAAGAAGGCATGCTGAAAGCGAGGTCTTTGGTCGTCTATGCACACAATAAAATTATAGATGACACAAGGGAGCATTCTTAATTGGCACTGTTAAATTAGTAAAAGTAGCTTGTTTAGGGTGTTCGAATATTTTTAGTCGCACTGGGCACAAATAGAACTTAGTTAAGCGTGTAGGGTTTATTTTGATTTACCTGGTGAAGTAATTGAATCGAAGTTTCGGAACTGTGCTGTAGAAGTGGGAATTACTCAGCACACAATAAAATTAAGTGGTTTCCATTTAGCTTCATTTCCTAAACTAGCCTTTCTTAAAGTTGCGGAAATTCTGCTGTAAGGTGGTTCCTTTGGGGGCGTCTTGTGAAGTCTAAATCAGGACAATTATACTTGACTAACCTATAGAGAGATAATGTCTTAGGCTGCAGAAACAGAGGCCATTGATGGCATTTCATTTTGGCGTGGTCAGGGGATCTCGTGTTGCTGGGGAATTTTACCATCTGGACGGAAGGCTGAAAAGTAAAGTAGAATGCATAATGAGTAACCAATTAGAGTTACAAACATTCGGGAGATTACCATCTTAATAATGTGTCTTGTGCGAGTGTAAAATTAAAATCATCTAATAAAAAAATAAAAAATAAAAAGAAACTAGCACTATTGAATCACGCAGTTTGGAATTCAGTAAATACGAGAAGGAACTTACGATATTAATTACCATGAATACTAAGACGAAGTGTCACCTTTAATGACTTATTATTTACCGATTTGACCGATTATTAGTAATATAAAAGGTAGGAAGTTAAGTAGAGTTGTGGGGGCGGATAAGATAGTTACCGGTCTGTTTAATTTAAAAAGAAAATGATATTTTTCAAAGGTATAGGAAAGTAAGGGGATATTGACGTATTATATATTAGCAAATGAGACTAAATGTTGTCTTTCGTGCATAGTAATAACTAGGGATGAGACATAGTTACTAGATAGGTTTTGGCATAAGTATTTGCTTATACGTATAAGCTCAGTACTTGTCAATTAGTATACAACGTCCAACGCGTACCGGGGTATTAACAAGTACTTATCGATGACGCATACATTGACAGTTAGATATACATAGCACACAAACTTCTAATAGATCTGAACTACGGGGTAACTAGTTCAAAACTCAAGGACGTGTTTCGAGATGCGTACCCCCTTAGAGTGAATGAGTTTTTCCTAAGTATTTACGATCGACAACCTTATTGTAAGGCGTTAAGACCTCTATTTGTATGCACGGTGAGTGGGTGTCACTGCGTACCGGACAGAAGCGAGTCTAGTATTCTATCTCGGTTATTTGCAGGATTAGACATTAGATGTATCTCATCTAAAATAAAGTTATAACTCTTGGGCGATGATGGTATGCCTACTGGTTTTGGTTGTTATGGGGGGGTTTGGTTAAGATTTCTTATCCGCGGAGAGGAAAATAGGTTTCGGTTGAAAGAAGTAGCTAATTAGGGATTGTGGAGGACGCGGGTTCGATCCCTGCCTGAGGTAGACAATTGTTCCGACGTTTCGTTAGCTTAGGTAATTATATAAGTTAAGATGAGATTGGTAGCGTTGAAGTATGAAGGAAAGTTTTAATTCAAATTATTAATTATTATTCATTAGCCTAGTTGGAACTAAAACCATGACGGCGAAGTGGTTGATGCTTCACCCACGAAAGATCCCAGGTTCGATCCCTAGGTTGCAACATTTAGATGCGGAACAAGTTGTAAGAAAAGACGTAAGTTAAAAGAAGGCCATGATGACAGATGTACTTGAAATTATTCTAGGAAAATAATTTAAAGAATAGAATAATTGAATGGTTCGGAAGATGTTATAAACTTTACGTCGGAATCGTCATAGAGTTGAAGAGTTTCCGCTAGGGGGCGTTAGTAGAAAAAAAAAAAAAAGGGGGGCGTTAGTAGACAGCGCAAGAGACTGTTATATTGATTTATATTATAATATGATTTGTTGTTATGATGGTAAACAAAAGGCAAATCATTATTCGGAGGTTGTGTATGATTAAAGAAATGGTAGATGTCTAAGTTATTGGGAAATATTTACCGAGACTAAGTTTACTGGGATTTCGTTTCGAACACGAGAACTGGGTATGCGATTATGATTTTGTGTCAGTTGAATAGAATGAGGGGTGTGGGCTATTTTGCAATAAGAAAGCTTATGGAGGAAGGAGTCATTAGGGATTTGGGGAGGAACTATAAATAGTAGGAATATCTTTGAGGGCTAGGATGACAATGAGGTTGGCAAGGAAGGAGGTGCTATTTTGTACTTAATTAAGTACAGGGTTTAGATATAATTCGCCGCAGATAAGAGTGGTACTTTATCTGCTTAAATTCTATCGGGGGCGGCTGTAACGGTACAGAATGAATGGTATCCGTCCGTTAGTAAGGAATGCATGGGAGTAGCACTAAAATAAATATTAATGCGTAGCGCCAATAATAATAAGCATGAAAAGGGAATAATAAACTAGTTCAGAATAATGGTCAATGGTCTAGCGCTTTATCTTTAGTTTGAATTTCGCGGGGACTGCTCTGCGCGTCCCTTGCGACATAGGCGGCGTCTAGCGGAAGTTATTTACGTAAGCTTCGCATAAGGTTGCTAGTTTGACTTCTTTATTTTGAATTTCGCGGGGACTGCTCTGCGCGTCCCTTGCGACATAGGCGGCGTCTAGCGGAAGTCATTTATTTGGGCTTCGCGTAAGGTTGCTAGGTTGACTAGGACTTTATTTTTATTTTGAATTTCGCGGGGCTTTGGGGGTCGGCAAAGTGGTTCACCTACGGGCGGGCGCCACCTATGGTCGGAATACGGAACTTTTTATAATTTCACAAAATACAGGATTATTGGCTTAAGTGGATGATTATTGAGAGGGAATTGTTAATAGAAGGCTACATTTAGATATTCAAAGATGTAATATTGGCTATCTGACGAGATTTGGTTAGATTATGGAAAAATTTTAGAATTGCGCGGCGAAAGCGGCAATGAGCGAGCGAGAGGTTGAGAAAAAGACAGAAAGAGAGGTCGGATGATAGCTCCACGTGGCGCGACGCGAAGGCGGGGGGGCATCGGGGAAGCGGCTAGCGATTGGTTGAGGGAAGAAAAGCGGTCTCGCGCGGAAAAATGGGAGGCGCGCGTGGCGGGAAAGTTAAGATACTTGGGAAAAGAGCGGAAAATTAAGGACATTCAGTTTTGGGACGTCTGCGGTGCGGACCAACTTAAGAGTGCGGTACGACTCATACGGGAAAAATAGCGTCCGAGCTTTGATAGTGCGCTAAGTGATATTCGAGCTGCGATATTAATTAAGATTTGTGAAATTGAAAGTTATTAATAAAGTAAACTATTGCGATCGCAACTCGAATCCGTTAACGGAATGAAGTATTCCGGGGTACATCGGCGGAAACGAATCACGGTGGCAACAAAAACCTATGTACCTTTCAACAGACTTCGGTCTGGATGATCTTTGATTGTATTTAATAAGATCGGCGTTTTATATCATTACGCTAAACAATACACTATCTTCGACGGAGTAATGGGGGAGAGACAGTTGTCTCCCTAGTGAAAGTTGAAGATAGGTCAGACACCATTTAGCTGGAGGTAGACACGTATGACCCAGTCCAATCTCGAGTCTACCTCCATACATACAGTGTAGTGATAGGAAAATAACACACTGAGTATACTGGCTCGACTGATAGAACATTTAGGAGTTAGTTGCTTTCAGGGGCAATGCGACTCTCACCACACACCACGAATTTAAATTAAATGAGGCTTGGCCTAGTTTGCAAGGTACACAAAAAAGGGACTGTTAGTTCGACAAAATATAGGCATTTTCAAGTGAGGAAAGTTGTAGGAATCTATAGGTAGGCGGAAATATATATGGTTAGTTATTAATTCAGACTAATAAGGTAGGGATAATTAAGTTACGGCGCTAAATAAAATTATGATGAAGTGATGTGGGTCCTAGCTAGGCAAGTAATCTGTTACCGCAGGCCGGTAAAATTCTAATTGTTTTCCTAAAGTTGTTACCAATTAATTATTCATTTTAAATAATTAACAGAAGTGTGATAATATTGTACGATCATTACTTTGGAGTACCTAAAAGTCTAGACTGGTTTCCTATTACAAGAAAAATACTAAAAAGTTATAGCAAATAAGCTTAGCCGTACTGTGATGTTTGATTTCTAATGCTGAAATGACCAAACAGGCATTTTTTAGCTTTCCCTGGGATGCAATACGATCTCATATCGCTATACTCTTCAAAGTATGGAAAATTTTACATCCGATACCTTAGCAAAAATAAGCTGATACAAACTGAACAACTAAAACCAGTTTAGAACCTAGGATAAGTCGTTGAAAGAAGACATTGCAAGCTATGAGCTTCTAATAATCTGAAACATAGAAATAATTGATTGATAACAACCAGCTAATTAGCCTGACAATGGTCTACTAATACCATTTGAATAGACCTCTTAAGATATGTAAGTACTTACTTCTAATAATATGAAACATAGAAATATTTGATGGGAACAATCTAATCAATCAGACTAATACCTAGTACAGTCTAATTTATACTTATTAAAGTGAGTAAAAGATAGCTTCTGAATGTAATTGATTTAATGATTAACAGGGATAATTAACTACCTAATTTACTGCCTACTAGGAGTATACTAACTAATGATAGTATTCTATTTAAGTTCACTTCCTGAAAGTCAAGGATATTGAATGAATTAAACATCCTTTAATAAACTTAAGATGTGATAATCTGCCAATGCAGCCAATCCAATGTAGTTATATTGGAACTTTATAAGACCTGTATAATAAATACTAGGAGTAAATAAAAGTAATTTTACCTGTATTAATAGCATTCTACTTTAGCCACCGCCTGAAGTGGCGTTTGATTAAATTATCCACCCTTTACGGAACTGAATATAAGTTATTGCATTGAATAATTAAGTTCTTAATGTGAAAAGGATATTTGGATGATAGCAAGCCTTGAGATAAACTCTATTGATTTATGTGGAATAATAAGAATTTAAATTGCTAACACATAGTTCATAATGTAAAATGAAATTAGATTTTGAGAGGAGATGTAAATTCTCAGTTTGAAAGAATTAAAGCTACAAGCTAATAATTAATGTTAAAGCCAAAGTGGACGGGGCCATAATTAAACAATGAGATGTAATGGCACGCTATGGAGCGGCGGTTGGAGCTCATAAACTTCCACAAGACTCTTATATTTCCACAAGACTTTTAAACTTCCACAAGACTCTTATATTTCCACAAGACTTTTATATTTCCACAAGACTCTTATATTTCCACAAGACTTTTATATTTCCACAAGACTCTTATAATTCCACAAGACCTTTATATAAATTGCACCAGGCTTCTTATGTATCATGCTACTGATAATAAATAATAATGCCTACAAGCTAAGCTATCATCTGATTACCTTTGAGTGGTTACAAATCTTCCCCGCAGCTGCAGTGAAGGATTTAGGTCACAGTTCAGACGGAGTCATTGCTAGGCTACACATATTTATGTTATGATTTATAGACTGGTAGGTAATTAGGTCAGGAGAAAATAATTTAACACAGGGATAAGCCAATTACTAAACTTTCACGAAAGAACTTGAGTTACTTAAATGCGGTTAACAACGGAGGGTTCACTAGACGATCTGGCCAAAATAGTAGTTGTTATAATATTACATTGCTTGACTGAAATTCACTGCAAATAGAATTAAGCTATGCTAAGGTTCCATCTTCATACAAACGCTACACACTCTACAAAACTCCAGACACAACCATTAGATTGTAGATAAATTAGGTTAATTAGTTTTAAGAATTAGATAATAATTTAAGTTAAGGTAAAGCGGCGAGGATGTGTGTATGTATTATAAGCTAGCTAGGCATATAGGTGTGAAAGGCATTAGATTTAGGTTTAGATTTAGGTGTAGCAATTTAATAAGAGGGGGGGGAGGTTACAACCTATTCTGTACATATTCTGCATATCAATGACATGTTGCATAAAAACAGCATTCATTGCTATGCAGACGATAGTACTGGGGATACGCTCTACACCGGGCGAGCTAATATTTCTCTGGAAAGCGTCATCGAGAGCCGGAATAAACTTGTGACTGACACCGAGAACATGTGAAGTCATGTCTTGAATTGGGGCCGACATAACCTAGTCCACTTTAACCCCTCAAAAATACAAGTTTGCGCATTTACCGCAAAAAAACATCCCTTCGTCGTACCTCTAAACTTTAAGGGAGCTCCCCTTGATACCAATCCGACTATTGGAATCCTTGGCGTCGATATTTCGAGTGACGTTCAGTTTCGTGGTCATTTGGAAGGTAAAGCTAAATTAGCTTCGAAAAAACTGGGTGTGCTTAATAGAGCGGGTCAGTATTTCACGCCGGCCCACCGCTTACAACTGTATAAAGCATAGGTCAGGCCGCATATGGAATACTGCTCCCATCTTTGGGCTGGAGCACCCCAATACCAACTCCTTCCATTTGACCGCATCCAACGCAGAGCTGCTCGAGTTATCGACGACGTGGATGTTTCAGGTCGGCTCGATCCACTGGCTCTTCGGAGAGACGTTGCGTCTCTCTGTATATTGTACCGTATATATCATGGGGAGTGTTCTGAGGAATTGTTCGGCTTGATCCCTGCCGCTGATTTCCTTCACCGCACTACACGCCTGTCTTTCCGTCGAATCGACTGTCATTCCGTCCACATCACCTTGATGGATGGCGGTCTATTACTGTGCGTTTTTCAAGAAATTTCTTGCCTCGATCTACAGTGTTGTGGAACCAGCTCTCGGCGGCGGTATTTCCGGACCGTTACGACTTAGTGATCTTCAAGAAACGAGCCTATTCCTTCCTTAAAGGCCGGCAACGCGTCTGCGATTCCTCTGGTTTTGCGGGTGTCCATGGGCGGCGGTGATTACTTTCCATCAGGTGACCCGCTTGCTCGTTTGCCTCCTTCTGCTATAAAAAAAAAAAAAACCTAGTGCTATTGATAGCGAATATATGGGACGGTTCACAAAAGCCGAAAGTTTTATAAATTTGTTAAAAGGGTCGGTGCTGATTTTAGGTGACATTAACATGAATAGCGCCTCTGTAAATATCCTAAATTATTATAGTTATTTCTTATCTTTTTGTTGCCTGACTGAGAAGAATGTTGTGACGAATTCGCACGGAGGAATGCTAGATGTCGTGTTAGTCCGGGAAAGCGAGGGGACGCTAGAGGTATAATATGTTACAGCTACCGAGGGACTAATTCCGCCCGATACATATCATTCACCTCTAGATATCGAGGTAGGAACCAACACAGCTCATTATTCCGATACTATTTATCCGAGTAACATTGATCCTGCCCGGGATTGGAACTTTAGTAAATGTGACTATGATCTATTATTTTCATTGTTATCCCAGCAGCAATGGTGTGGTGTATTAGATGCCAGCGATGTGGATAGCGCTAGCCAAAATTTTTACGATGTCATTTATAATAGGTATATTTAACCAATGCATGCCGAAGAAACGTCGAACGAATACGTTGAGTAGGCGTTTTCCCGTGTTGTTCACACGTGATATTATTCAGGAGACTAGACGGAAAGTAAAACTGCACAGGGACTGGAAACGTTTAAAGACCAGTGATTCTTATAAACTGTTTTCTGATCTCAGATCTGATCTGAAGTCGCGCGTCACGTTAGCCTATAACTTGTATATGCAGCGAATAGAGAGTGACCTTAAAGTGGACCCGCGTAAATTTTGGCAGCATATAACTAGCCTGCGATCGAAAGGCGGATTTGAACCTAATGTTACATATAAAAGGACAAAAGTCTCAGGCGCTGAAGCGGCCGAAGCTTTTGCTGATTTCTTTTCGAGCGTTTTTCTTCCTGATATACCACAGTTAAACACAGAGACCTTGCATAATGGAAGTGGCAACAGTAGCTACGTCAACATTAGCGTTATAACTTATGATGACGTGGTTGCTGGTACCAGCAAGTTAAAACCGAACAGTTCGATGGGGCACGACAACATTCCGCCGCTCATTGTCAAAAGTGTCAAAAAACTTCTGTGCGTGCCTCTTTGTGACATTTTCAACCTTACGTTGAAATCCGGAATCTATCCCAGCCATTGGAAGCTTTCAAGGGTGACACCTATACCTAAAAGTCTTAATAAAACAATGGTTGAGGAGTATCGCTTATATATATTTATTTATTTATTATTATATATATCGCTTATATATATATATATATATATATATATATATATATATATATTTAAATCCCAGAACACATTTGGCGACCTTTTATTAAGCAACTGTTTGGTAACCACCACTTCTGTTAATGGTAAAGGAACACTAGCTACGAATGTTCATTTAATTGTAGTGTTAATGCAGCGTGAACTATTTAGAAAAAGCATTTATGCAGTTATTCAAAAAATAATTTTATACAACTGTGTATGTTTTCTGCAGAACTTTTGACGACCAAACTACTATACCATACATTCGCAGTCCCTGTATACTGAACGTATATTTCTATTTACTTTACAGCAGTATGACTACCATCTGTTCAAACGTCAAAACCAAACCCGTATTTTTTTGTATTAACTACATTTATTTCTAATCACTTTAAGCTTCCCAATCACTGCACCGTATTTATAGTGTCTTTGTATAAAATATGTATATTTAAATTCACTGTTATAACTAACATGCTACCTCCAATTGGGTATTAGATATGCAGTCCATAGTAAATTATTAAACGAAAAAATTTACATCAATACCTTCAATCATTAATCAAACACCAGTGATACCTGCATGAAGGGGTTCCCTTTTTAATCCCGAAAGCCGTTTTACCGATTATCATTTCAACGAAAACTATTAACCGATCACTCAATTGAACGATACCTTAATTGTACAAAGCTTTAATTTACCGACGTAATGATTTACCGAAAAACCAATTACCGAAGTTCATTTCAGCGACCATACTAAAACCGACAAATTATTTAACCGATGTAACATTACACCGAATTTTTATAGTATGTAGGTCAACGCCTCAGTGGCGGGTGCGTATCATTTCATATAATGACAAATGAACTAATTTCAAAGAGCATAACGTTCATTGGATATAATTTTTACTTGTTCTAAATACACTTCCTATAACAACATTACGTATATTATTCATTTGATATAATACTCATATTCTCTACCAACTAATGCTATAAAGCTATATTGGTAGAATAGTCATATTCTATAACTTCATTTGATATAATTTTTGCTTAAAAATAAGAATACCATTTTAACCCTAAATTGATTTCAAATATTGTCTTAAAAAGTTCATCATACGTTGTGTTTTCGTTATGGTTGTGCTAAAAACGTCAGTGACAGAAACGAATCGCGGCAAAACCGACTCTACGTAGACTTGTCTGCCCTACGCTAGAGTGTAATTTAATCCCGCGTAGGCGCGGAGGGACGAGGCGGCCCACGAGCTGAGGAGCAGAGAGGTGGTGAGCGAAAGCCATCTGCGACGATAAGCTCGTGTGGGACCACCGGAGTCCCGCAGCGCCGGAGCTGTGACAGAAAACATGCCTGCTTGCATGCTGCATGTCTGTTTGCATGCTGCATGCCTGCTTGCATGCTGCATGGCTGCTTGCATGTTGCATGCCTGCTTGCATGCTCCATACATGCCTGCATGCTGCATGCCTGCTTGCGTGCTGCATGCTTGCTTGTATGCTGCTTGCTTGCATGCATACTGCTTGCTTATTACATGAGTTATGTTTTAAATCATTTGATTATTATATCAAATGTACATTTTATCAAAAGTACATTATATCAAATGTACATTATATATATATATCAATATATTCTATATCAAATGAAATTATAGAATCTAAAATTATATTAAATGTTTATTATATTAAAGTAGTCGTTATATCAAATGAAATTATATGAAATGAAATAATATTATCAGAACTTCCGACCATAAGTATTTATATCAAACATTACACACCCCTCAGTGGCCGAGTGGTCAAGTGCATGGCTCGATATTCGGAGTTCCCCGTTTCAATTCCCATGTCGGACAAAGTGCATTTAGAAATGGTCGATTCATAGCCCAGGTTTATGATCACTAACCCGGATTTGGCAAGGGTGGTGATTAAGCCAATACCCATCAATAGTAGCGAAGACTTGATTTCAAACTGTGTAGGAAAGTACAGCCTTTGTACTGTCCTACTGCAGTAGCACAGTACACAGGCTGTACTTTCCTTTTTTTAGGTTAAAAGCTCGGCTACTGAAACGTTATAGTAAATTAATAAAAGTGGGATAAATCAATTTTAATTCAATGTTACTTTTAATTTTTTAAGAAAAAATTTAAGCAAATTATAACAAATTAAAAAAAATATATATTTCGTTCATGACATCATAAAAAATTACCTATACCTTACAGTTTAGGCGATGTTATGGTGGTGTGTAAATCATACAATTTCCAAAAACCACCCTTGCCAAATGCGGGTTAGTGATCACAAACCCGGGCTATAAATCGACCAATTCGAAACGCAGTTTGTCCGACATGGGAATCGAAACCGGGACCTCTGGTTGTCGAGCCAAGCACTTGACCACTAGGCCACCAAGGCGTTGATCTACATACTCATAAAATTGGGTTAAATGTTACATCGGTTAAATAATTTGTCGGTTATATGTATGGTCGCTGAAATGAACTTCGGTAATTGGTGTTTCGGTGAATCGTTACATCGGTAAATTAAAGCTTTGTACAAATAAGGCATCGTTCAATTGAGAGATCGGTTAATAGTTTATGATAATCGGTAAAACGGCTTTCGGGATTAAATAAGGAACCCGCATGAAGCAATACATAATATGAAGGCGGTCAGATAGACCGGGGGAATTGTGTTTCTTAATTACCATTATAGAGACTGAGAAGCTGATTAACCCCTGACCAACCGAGAGGTGTGTTTGACGTGTGACTCTGTCTTTCGGTGTGTTTTTTTATATAAGGTACACATACAGAATACAAATTATTATATAATTTCATAATTATTTAGATTGATAGATTCTAATATGTATTCCAATTATTAGTGCACACAACATTAAGTGTTTGTCTGTGGGCTCCTAGCAGGAGAACGGATTGTCTGATTGAGATGCGGTTTTCTTTACGTTATTAAGTGTCTAATCGAGAAGGTTCTTAGTTAAATACGATCATGTTAATATTTTAAGAACCCATGCTGTAGCGGATAAATGAAGCAAAGATGCGTAAAAAATGGTTATGAATCATGAGAAGAAGCGTCCCCCCATCCAACAGATTTGAAATTAATGTCTAGTAAGATAGATATTTTTTCACTATGGCGACGTTTTTCAAATGCGTGGGGTTTAGGTTTTATAATATAGTAGTTACAGCCCGCGACTTCGTCCGCGTGAGCCCCCGTCCCGGTATACCGCGACCAATTACCAAACAAATTATTTCACGCAAACCTGGTAGGCTACTCTTGAAACAGAATTGCATTAATCAATTTCCAATCGCAAATCTAAAAAATGTCAAATGGCACTTTTGTAAGCGACAATAGCGCCACATTGGGATTAAATTGCGTGGAAATTGATTGAACAAATTAATATCGAGATGGCGTTGCGGAATTATCTTTATTTATCCAAATATCGATACATATTAGGTAATCGCATTGGAATTGTATTAAGATTGAGTTTGCGTTCGAGAGTAACCCCCCAGGTCCTGACAATTACAATATGCAATATCCTGCTAAATAATGTTTGGCTAGTCAGAGTATGGATTCAGTCGCGCTATGTCCATTCACGTATAGTTATATTTTAATAGACCGGGATTTGGCTGGCAGACATGCTATTGCTTATTGGTATACTGCACTTGCCCTGTGGGAAGTTGTGCGCACATAATATCCATTGTATGGTATATGAGTTAAGGGCGTCATATTGACTTTAATGCCCCACTTGCATTGCTTGATTATTTTCATAGATACATAATGTAATTGTTAGTACAGTCAACAGCACGTCAAGCTTGACAGTTTGGACTAGCCCTGTTTTGCATGTTACGCAGTGTAAATCAGAGCTTAACTTAAGCTAGTAGAGACATGCTTTTGGCTGTACTAATGAGTTAATAGGTATATTAATTAACCATTTCGTAACACTGTTATTATTACTCAACTTATAACAATGACCATTCTATTTTTTTTAAATAGAATGGTCATTGTTTACATGAAAACATATGCTTTTGTTTATGGAAAGTATTTTTTTTATTATAAATAAACCCAATAGTTTTTGCAACTAACACAAGTACTTTAGACTTTTTTAAACTCCAATGAACAAATTGACACGTATCCCATGACTGTTGTAGAATGCGGACGGGGTTCATACAAAATCCCCCATGGTCCTTTGACTCTCTCAAGAATAGATTGACAGATTAGAATATAGTTTTCTTATAATGATTGCGTGTTTAGACGAGATGATTCCTAGTCATGTTTGGCTAAAATCGGTGTAGCCGTTTCCAAGATTTACAGCATTAATCACAGCCTCGAAGAGATCTCGTCACTATTATTGTTACAAACTTCGTGTTTCTTATTTATGTTTAGTTTCATGGTGCAGTTCTCACAACCGCTATTGAGGGTTCTGATGATGATCAGATAAATAGCATCTGGATCTTAGGAACTGTTACAGATAGAAGCTAATGTTTGAACACAAATGTTTAGTTACATGATGCAGACCCCACACCTCAAAGGAGATCGGCGAAATTGGGCCTAACCATTACAGGAATCAGACTTTAACTAAAATCATAGTGTAATTTTTAATAACTTGTGGAATAAAAAACAACTCATAATTCTATGGGGAACAATTTTTTGTAATTAATTATAATAACCACCTAACTAAGGACGCATATCACGTGGTAGTCGAAGGACAATGCTGCCAGTAGAAAAACTGCCTATTGTTTCGATTAGTACGAATTGATCATTGTATTTTTATTCAATTTAGGTAGTATTGAGATTGACTTATTCATTGATACTTCACATAATAAATAAATTAGTGATTTTTGATTACGCTACGTATTACGGACTTTGACGATAGCTGCCATTACAAACAACCCGCGCCTGCACAACGGACATTGTTCACTGATAGTTTGACTTTCTAAGTACTACTACGTACTCTCTAAGTAAGTACTGTCTAAGTATTCTAACAGTGGTGAGACACCGTCCATTGCTTCCGATTGTACTTCTTTTAAAGATAAACTTCATAAACTGTTGCGTTCGTTTTACTCGTAACAATGCTTTAGGTTTGCATTTGACACAAGACGAAGCAATACTGTCAGTTATTCAACCGAGAATACTCATACGGTAAGTGCATATATGTAAACATTTTAGTTACATACCAAATACACAATATAAATAGTAAGTAAACAGCTATTTATTTGTTTAATTTACGTTGACTAACCTCACTTTGAGTTACTTAACTCCCAATATTTGTGTTATCCCGTAGAACAGATTTATAATTGTTATATTGTTGGAATCCGCTGGTTTTTATCTACAAAACCGCATATAAATCATCAGTGTAACGGTCAAGGCCCAAGGTCCTAAGGAATTTCGCCGGTCTCCTTTGGAGAGTGATTGATGATGACCAAATCAATAGCTCCTGGATCTAAGCAACTGTTACAGATAGATACTTCGACTTAAAAGAAAATGTTTTTAGTTTCATGGTGCAGTTCTCGCACACGCAGTTTTGAAGGTCTGATGATGACCAGTTGAATGGTGCCTGGATCTCAGCAACTATTTTAAATAGAAACTTCAACTTTGAGTAAAATGTTTAGTTTTATGGTGGAGTTCTGACCATGAAACTAAACATTTTCATTCCTCTAAAAAGCTAAAAATAATTAATAAAATGGGAAGCGCGGGCTTGACGTAGTAAAGGCAGACATAGGAGAACGAGCTCACTAAGAAAAATACAAAATATCGAGCCAAGTAGAGGAGAGAGCCTGAAAGCGGACCCTAGCGCTAGCCGCTAGATCGGGAAAACGATAGGTATTTAAGAAGAAGAAGAGTAGGTACAGTGTGTAAATATTGTAATAATATACTTGGCTCGATCTTTTTTATCCTCCTTAGTAAGATCGTTCTCTCTCATGTCTGCCTTCACAACGTCAAGCCCGCGCTTCCCATTTTATTAGTTATTTTTAACTTTTTAAAGGAATGGTTTTATTGTCGGGGGCTTTTATGTTTTATCTTGTAGGTTTGCCTTAGGAATAAGG
The DNA here is from genome assembly GCA_963921215.1 of Scoparia ambigualis. NCBI lineage: Eukaryota > Metazoa > Arthropoda > Insecta > Lepidoptera > Crambidae > Scoparia > Scoparia ambigualis. The sequence continues at coordinate 7,640,370 of OY992508.1, read as the reverse complement.
ATCACAAAAACAAAAGCTATTTTCATCTACGCACTACAATTTTTTTTCAAATGTTTACATCATAATGGAAAACAAAATGGGAACATCCGTTAAATGAACTTTAATAATTGTCGTAATAATTATTTGCACATAATTTGTTGAACCGTTAACTGATCAAATAGAGAACAACTCAACGCTCTGAAGCTGCGAAGCAAAAGTTCTTTCTAAATCTAAAGAAATTCAGGATTTAGCCTGAGTTCTTTAACTACACGCCTGCAAAAATAAGTAGGTATCACACTTTTAAAATTGTAATAACTTTTAAAGTACACAAGATAAACAAGACACACAAGACTTAAAAATGTAACTAATGTATAATTTACTATAGTTTCAAAGAAAGCTGATAAAAATGCTATAAAACGTTTTTTATTTTAAATCTCTAACTTCTATAGTTGGCAAGGCGATGCACTTGAAAAATATCAAAACAACAAAATTTTGTTGTTTTGATGAACTTGTGATGAACAAAATTTTGTTTTTTATCCGCGCCGCGGCGGGCGGCGCGGCGCGGATTAAGATGCATGAACTATTATGCAAGCGTTTCGCATACACACTCTGGTCAGCAGCGAGCTGGCAACGTGGGATTTCGAATATCCGACTGGAAGGCGATTAGGCTACTCCATAAAAGTTCTAAATACACCAGCCCGTATACACGAACCTAGTGTCAACTGCCGGAACTAAATTATGCACGTCCAGGCACTTTCCAATAAATTTGACGTCAGGATAAAATATTGGTGTGTGACTAGTAATGCCATCTAGTATCATTTGGAGTGAATTTTTTGGGAAAATAATGTGGCGACCGTATAAAGGACGTCAAATGTCGGTGGTCGCCACTTTAAAAGCATTTTTTTGTTCAGCGGTCGCCAAATAGTAGGTGCGATGTAAATATATATATAAGCGACGTATATATATATATATATATATATATATTTTTTTTTTTTCGAGAGTATCATTCCCAAGCACATTTATGCACAAGTCAAAGCATATCTCTGTAATGAACAGCATGGTTTTAGAGCAAAAAGATCGGTGGTTACCAACCTCCTCACGCTGGAAGATTTTATATCCTCTAAGCTAGACCGAAAGTCTCAAGTAGACGTACTTTACTTCGACTTCCGGAAGGCGTTTGATAGGGTCAATAATGACACTCTGCTGACAAAGCTATCTGACATCGGCTTTGCTCAAAGTTTTCTTAGACTACTTGCAGATTATCTTCGAGATCGCCAGCAGTTTGACCGGCTCGGTCTGTACGAGTCACGACCCTATCACACGCGTTCCGGGGTGAGTCATGGATCGATACTAGGCCCTCTTCTTTTCCTGTTGATGGTAAACGACCTACCTCCCTTTTAAATCACGCTAGAAGTCTCTCTATGCTGATGACTTGAAACTCTTCATGGTGATAAAACTGAAGGCGATTGTATGGCACTGCAAAAGGATGTCGACGCAATTTTTGAGTGGAGCGTGAAAAACAGGATGGAGTTCAACTATTCTAAATGTTACGCGATGACTTTTGGTCGAATGTGGCATCCAATCTGTTTTGAATACAAATTAAATAACTTTCCTATCACAAAAACAACTGTGATGAAAGATTTGGGGGTCACATTCGACCACAAACTCACGTTTCATGGACATATGATTGCGTTGGCTAAAGAGTCCTTCAGGCGGCTTGGCTTTGTCCTGCGGAATGTGCGTGACTTTAAAAATACCAAAACTATAAAATAACTTTACGGCGCACTGGTACGAAGCAAGCTCGAAAGCAGTGCTTGTATCTGGAATCCGTATGAAAGCACGTACTCTTTGCTGTTGAAAAAAAAAATTAAAAATAATTTTGTTTACGCTCACGCCAATTATCTAGACCAAGATGAGTATTCTTGTGAAACTCGTTTATATGGTAAGATAACGGATAAATATACATAAACATAGAAAAAACACCCAGACCCGAAATCAATTTAGAAAAACAGTTTTTCTCTAAATTGACCCGACCGGGGATTGAACCCGGGACCTCAGAGATGGCGACACCATGAAAACCGGTGTACAAACCACTCGACCAAGGAGGTCGTTAAGGAAAAGGTGCAAAAGACCTTTTTGAGGTATCTGTTTATGCGACTCTATGGGTATTATCCCTTTATGTACCCCACTATGTTCCTTTTGGGTACCTTGGGTTACAACTCACTGGAAGTAAGACGGTCAAAGTAGCGTGCAAAATTCTCCGCGACAAAATTGATGCTCCTGATCTCCATAATGAGCTGAGTCGGTTCTTTACACCGAATAATTACCTGCGGGCTAGAAAGCACGCACTATTTGCTATGCCATCGTGCCGTACCGTGGCTCGTGCACGATCCCCGATACCCCGTACCCTCGCCGCACTCAACGCTCTACTGGACTCCATCCCAGACTGCGACTTGTTTGCGGACGAATGGATGAAATTATTGTTTAAATGCTTAGAGTTTTGTGAGAGTGATGTTTAAATGGATGTCAATGACTTTAATGCCAATATTTTTAACAATATTTTCAATTTAATTTTAATAATATTTTATATTTTTAATTTAATTTATTTGATGTATTTTATGTGTTGTGTTTTAAATAATGTAATTGGCGTGTGTTTTAAATAATGTAATTGGCTTATTGCCGTGTCATTTAATTAAATAAATAAATAAATCTCCCGCAGACGAGACTGCCACGCGTTATCCCTCCTCTACTCCATCTTTTTTTATCCACATTTACCTCGCTATCTAAAAAATCATTTTGTCTTTCGCTCTTCTACTCTTGTCCGTGACCTTCGTTCCTCTAGCTGCCTGTCCCTTGATGTTCCTCCTCATTCCACTGATTTCGTGGCCAAGTCTTATACTGTGCACGCCATCCACCTGTGGAACTCCCTGCCGGAGAGTATTAGACGTGCCCAGTCTCGGGACTCATTCACTCGTCAAATTGAAGATTACTTCCTTAGGCTGGACTCTTCATCCTAAACACTTACCTATCACTGTACATATTATCTCCTTTGTATTTATATTTTAGTCTATTTCTTATAATTTACTCTTATCTTTATTAGTATTGTTTCATATATAAGTATTCATACTAATGTCCTAATCTAATCTGTGCACTAGCCCTTGTTTTATTTACTTTGTTTTTATGGGTTCTCTTCCCAAAGGTTGCCTGGCAGAAAGTGCTACCCTAGCAATAAGGCCGCCTTTTGTAAAAGTGATTCGTTTAAGATGTATTATTTTATGTTTTTAGTGCAATAAAGTATTTTTCATTCATTCATTCATTTCATTCAATTGTTTTTTTATTGATTTAGAGCCGAATTTTACTTTTGTGACAATTTTTTTCGTACACGGATCAAAGCCCAGTGTGCCATTTTTTATTATAAGTATGTCTAAAAATATAGGTTGAATAACATATAATTAAAACTGTTTAACGTGATTTGTGAATTATTTTTAAGAAAAGTTAGGTAGATTTTGAGTAACAGTTAGTCATAAACGGACCTTAGTAAGGGACTGTGCCTTTAACTAGGCCCACTACAGTGTTCTTAAAAAACCTTATTTAATATAACTAGTGTTTTTAGTAAGAAAATTGTAATTTTTTAATTATTTTTAGAAGGATAATAAAACATTACCTACCTACATCATTACAAATATGTAGGTACTTAGTTGTTTTTATTTTTTATTGAGATTTTAAATAAGGTGGGCCTTCATATGTGCCACCGGTAACCTTAGAGTAAATGGTTGGGCTGTTAAAACGAAATAAGATTTTGACGATCTTTACGTTACCTAAGCATTAATTTATGGACATCACATACTTACTACGTAAAATTTTATAATTTTTTTTTTTTTTTTTTTTACTAGGTATGGGTTTGCTCTTGATCCCAATCAAGCCCAGGGGCTAAGACAGGATCTATGATGGTGCGAGTTTACCCAGAAGGTGCCTATTTACTCTTACTTTGAAGATGGACGGGTTATATGTACTCGGAAACACAGACGCAGGGAGGGAGTTCCACTCCTTTGCTGTACGCAGTATAAAAGATGTTGAGTAACGCTTTGTGCGACATTTAGGAATATCCACCAAGAAAGGGTGGTAGCCCGCAGTGCGCCTGGATGTCCGATGGAAGAAGGGGGATGGCGGTATGAGCTCATGCAGCTCCATAGCACACTCTCCGAAGTACAGTCTGTAAAAGACCGACAGACAGGCAACTTTGCGGCGGTGAGCTAGGGTGTGAAATTTGCTCTTCACTAGTTCTTTGTCGCCAATTAGCCTCTCAGCTCTGCGTTGAATCGTGTCCAGTGCAGCTAGTTGGTATTTAGCTGAGCCGTCCCACAGGTGACTGCAATATTCCATGCAAGATCGGACTTGAGCTTTATAGAGAGTTAAAAGCTGTCCCGGCATGAAATATCGCTTGACTCTATTTAAGACGCCCAGCTTTTTAGCTGCAGTTTGTGCCTTGGACTCGATGCTGGTGCCGAAGTTGAGGTCTGAAGACAACTCCATGCCCAGAAGGACGAGACTATCGGTAACAGGCACAGATGCACCCCGAAAAGTAGGAGTCAGGTTAAAGGGACTCCTTTTAGCGGTGAATAAACACGCTTGCGTTTTGGTGGCATTGAAATTTACCAGGTTACTGTCACCCCACTGGCAAACGTGAATTAATGTCTGGTTCGTTCGCTCAACCATGGCCTCTCTCATCAACATCACGTCATCACCACTAGCTTTTGCATCCGAAAGGAATCTCTCTACGACAGTACTGTCATCTGCATACCCAACAACTCCCGGTATCAACAGGTCATTGATGTGCAACAGGAAAAGCGTCGCAGAGAGAACAGACCCCTGAGGAACTCCGGCATCAATAGCCACTGAGTCAGAGGAGCAGCCATCGATGACTACTCTGATCGACCGTTCCGTCAGGAAATCAGCTATCCAACTACAAAAGTCAGCGGGGATACCATACGCTGGAAGCTTGTGCAGTAGACTTGCGTGCCAGACCCTGTCAAAAGCCTTTGAGATGTCAAGTGATACGGCGAGTGCTTCGCCGTGCATCTCGAGGGCCTCACCCCAGTAGTGCGTCAGATAAACTAGAAGATCCCCAGTCGATCGTCTTCGGCGAAACCCATATTGACGGTCACTGAGGAGGTCATTAACTTCTAGGTATGAGAGCAACTTACAGTTTAGAACTCTTTCCATGACCTTGCAGAGTATGGAAGTGATGGCGATCGGTCGGTAGTTGCATGGGTCGGCACGACTTCCTTTTTTGGGTACTGGCTGCACATTAGCAAGCTTCCAGCATTTAGGTACGGTTTTTGCCTCGAGAGAAAGGCGATACAAGCGCGTTAGCACTGGTGACAACTCAGGCGCACAACACCTCAGTACCCTTGCTGGTTTGCCATCAGGACCACTGGCCTTGTTCACGTCCAGACTAAGCAGGGCTCTACGGACCTCTTTATTGTGGATTGTGATCTCCGGCATCGAAAAATCACAGCGAGGTAAATTTGGTGGTTGTTGAGAGCCGGTGTCTAGACGCGAGTTGCTCGCAAACAGAGAGGCAAATAAACTTGCTTTCTCAGCTGCAGAATGAGCCAGCGACCCGTCAGGTTTCTGCATGGGTGGTAACATAGGACGGCAGAAATTTGCCTCGGCTGACTTCGAAAGGGACCAGAACTGTTTACTACCGCTCGGGTAGGATGACAACTTTGTCCCTATTCGGCTGATGTGATCGAATCTGGCCTTTCGAATAACCCTTTTGCACGACTTGGCGGCCGAATTAAAGGCTCTCTTCTTTGCTCGGATTCTCCGTGCACGGACTTTGCGATCCCGGGCTTGCACCCAAGCCTGGTAAGCAGACTGTTTTCGGGCCTCAGCACGAGTACAGTCCGCATTATACCAAGGGCGGGACTTGTAACCGAGCGGGATGTCGGAGAATGGAATAAAAAACTCCATTCCCTGCCGGATTACATCCGTAATCGCATCGGCCGTACACGAAGGGTCGTTAGAAGAGAAGCATGTTTGCCGCCAGGGATAAGATGCAAGGAAAATACGCATCTCGTCCCAATCTGCTGACTCGTATCGCCATACTCGTCTCGTGCCCCTAGGGCTCATATCCGGAGGAGAGCAAATCGATACGGATTTCACCACACAATGGTCGGACGTTCCCAGCGGGGCTGAGACCGATATCGAATGCTTCTGTGGATCGGTTGTCAGCAGTAAGTCAAGACAATTGGGTGTGTGGCCAGCGATATCCGGAATTCGCGTCGCTTGATCCACCAGCTGAGTGAGATTTAGTGCTAGGGAAAACCTTCGCACTTCTCTCCCAGCATGGTCAGTCTTCTGGAACGGGTACAGCCACTCTTTGTGGCGAGCGTTGAAGTCCCCCAGAAAGACAAGCTCCGCCGCTGGATACCGCTGAGTTGTTAAGTCTGCCGTCTCAGTGAGGTAGTCAATGAGCCGAGTCGCCTCCTGATCACCGCTGTGCGATCGGTAGACACAGACGTAGATTATCTTCTCTACCCCAGTGTCCACTAGAAGCCAAATAACGGAGAACCCGGATTTTTCAAAGCAACGGAGACGCCTACAGCAAATGTCATCGCGGACGTACACACAGACCCCTGCACGCTTTTTGAACTTATGCTCAATTGAGTAGCCAGGGTAGTTGAGGTACGCCACGTCCGACGGGGTTGCTATTTGCGTCTCCGTCAAGAAGAATAGGTGTGGCTTCTCAGTCTCAAGATGGTGATGGACCGGATCGAGATTTGAGTGCAATCCTCTGATGTTCGCGAGGTGCACTTTTAATGGGAGGAAGTGCAGCCGTTGTTTACACACTTTCTTCTTGCTTTGCCTTGTCATGTTTTGTGATGAGTGTTGGGGGGAAGGATTTTCAGTCGAGGCGCTACTTAGTCGACCATCGATGTTGCCCTAGGCAAATCTGACCAAAGGGGAACTCACCTGGAGACTGCGGGGACGCCCGAACCCCCCCGAAATGGCCACCGGGTCCTCCCGTCCAGTCGCCAACTGGCTCGGTGGAGCATTTCGGGATTTTTCGCGAGTTGGCGGGGTAGCCTTTCACACGTGGCTAGCGCGCTAGTTGGGCCCCCTACTAACTGCGGTCGGCCAACGGCTAAAACCGTGCTTCGGATCCCGCTACCCTCCAGAATGAGTTACCCGGTACAGCAATGCTAAGGCTTCAAGACCGGTCCTAATCTGCGCAACTGACTTCTAACCAACCCCCATTGGCACTGGCACTCCCGCACGCCGACGGAACGCAGCGGACTGCTTGGCGCCGGATTTCGGCAGGATGGTGGTCGCGAGCCAGGCGGCTCCTTGCGGAGCCTACCACCGCCACTGGGATCTTCAGCCGTCACCACGGGCCATGTTGGTCCGTGATGTCGTTGCCCGGGGTGGACCGCTAGGAGGTAGATCCCAACCACCCCAAAATGTTGACAGTGAAAACGTTCTTTACGTTACATTTTCAATGTGTCTAATAATAATACTATAGTTATTATTCTGAGGTCTAAAATCGTTATCGTATCGTTAATATGGCTTTCACATCTCCTTTTCATGAGATGTATTCTGCCAACAACAATTTTATACATTGGTCGTATTGCTACATGAATTAGGCAGAAAAACAGAAAAAACACAGTAAGATGGCATTCATAGCTCGTTTTGGCCAAAATGTGCTTTACGTCAATTAAAATTACGTAAGTATCTGAAATGTAATGCATTCGATTTTCAAATGCTTTGCTCATGAAGTCTTTGATTTAATCGCATACCTATTTCGTTATTTTGGATAAGTATCTTTATTCTTTTGAATTTTTTATTTGTTTAAATTCTTTATTGATATTAAGAATCATCTGAAAATGATATTATTATATTTAAGTAAGTATAGATGATTCTAGTAGGTACCTACATCATGATAAGTATTTATAATGTTTCTATGTTACAACCGTGGGCTGTTAATGAGTGAAAATAATAATTATAATCAATCAACTACAGACTACACACTACAGACTACACACGGGCGAAGTAGCGAGCATCATAGTAATCAAAACTTATTTTTTTAATACATAACATAAAAAACATTATTTTGATGGTAGGTATCTCTACTAATAAAAATCAATTGCCGAATGTTTGTACGCGAGTTTACTTCGGAGCGGCTGTACCTGTGTGGCTAATTCTTTTTTTGTTGTGTTCGTAATTGTCAGGACAAATATATAAATGTGTGAAATAAAAATTTTGGAAATTCGTCACGTGATACAGGATGTTTACGCCGATAAAATCGCGAGCGGGCCGCTAGTCTAAAAATATATCCATCATACATACATACAACATATTAACACGACTATTTATCCCCAAAGGGTTAGTCAGAGACTAGGCAATGAGGACTGCAAAAGCAGTCCTCTGCCATAGTCCACTTTTCCACTCCACTAAATCGCGACTGCACATGTGCTCAGCGTGACAGGTGGTGAGCCGATCGCCGCTCTATGCTGTTGGATGTACGTGCAGTCTTTAGTCCGTTAGTCGCCTTTTACGACACCCAAGGGAAGAGAGGGGGTTCTTTCACCGCTACGCGATACGGTTAAAAATAAAAATTATGACAAAAGCAATAGGTATTTTAAATTCGATCCAAATATTGCGACCCCAGAATGTTTGTTTACTTACATAATATTTTCTAAATTTCTAGCTTTTCGTGACATTTTTAATTCATTTATTATCTTCAGGGACCAAAAAATGAGGCACTCAGCGTGACGTCACACTGCACGTGGTACAACACATCTGGCCAATCGCATCGCACGCTCAGACACACCACACGACGCGAGCACGCGTCATGCGCCTGGCTTGTGGTCGCCGCATCTATAATCTGTGGTGCTAAAGTGTGGAGTCGGAACCTGTAGAAAAATATTTTTTTACAGATTCCATCATCATCAGCCTATAAACATCCCCACTGCCACAGGTCCACAGGCCTTCCCACGTGGACGTGGATAATATCACATGGATGGGAAGATTTCGCCAATACTCAGTCATTTTTAACTATATCCGGGACCAACGGCTCTACGTGCCTTCCGAATTGCAGAGGAGCTAGAGACATTTTTAATTTTGTCGCCCATTCAGTTAAGTACCCGCCACGCGATATATATTTTTATTTCATTTAAGGGGGTGCCGCGCGATCGCAAAAACTTACATAAGTCTCTTAATAAACTTCAAAGAAAAATCAATCATATTGATATTTAAAATAAGAACAATTTTGCTTTGAAGTTTCAGACCTAGTAATTGGATTAGAGCAATGTTTTTATTCTGCGAAATGTACAAAATCATCACGCGTTTGGTTTAAAAATGAAAATTTCTTTTTTTAAGATGGGGGTGACCTGCGGAATATCAATACAAATATTTTCATGTAAGAATTATTGTTTCATGCGTAAAATTAAGAAAGTTGTCAAAAAAAAAATATTTTTAGGAGTCATTAGATTTATGTATTGTTTGTTATTGTTTAAAGAATTTGTTTCAAGTTTCAACAAGGCTACGACCTTGTGCAATGATCAGGCTAACTTACGTAGGTACTAAAGTTCTTTTAATGTATTTAACCAATTCAGCGCATACTTAGTACAAGTAACTTAAAAATACGTAAATTTTCACAATTTCGTGCAGGATCCCCGAAGCACGGGACCACAAAATAGGGCAATCGAGGCGTGATGTTACACTGCACGTGGTACAACACAGCTGGCCAATCACATCGCCCGCTCACACACTACACGACGCGTCATAGTGCCTGGCTTGTAGTCGCCACATTATTTATTTATTCTGGAGTCGGAAAATGTAGAATATTTTAATTATACAGAGGATTTGGTAGGTACCTAATAGGTAGATTAGGTGGGTATAGGTATATATTCTGTTACTTTGACATCCTATAGGTAAGCACTATAACCATTGTGTGTCAATACAATACATTTAGGTCGAATAGCAGCTTGTATGGAACACCAGATTTTTTTCGATTTTTAGTGGACAATTCCGTATGAAGTAATAAATATTAAAATCTTCTACGCGTACGCGTGATAATAGTAGGTAATAGTCTCTCTTATAAGTGACAGAAAGTTAATTTTGATAAGTAATTAAAAAAACCATAAAACCCCAAGAAACTTCAAGGGCAGGTCAGAGACATGACAAAAATGACATTTAAGAAATTCGTGCTTTTTTCATTTTTAATTAAATTCATTTTGCGAATTTTAATTGAATACTCTTTGAGTAAGTATCTAATTTATTTTAAAGCAATAATATAAGAAGAATACTACGCACATTTCGTAATAGGAAAATAAATGGTCTCATTGCAGACTAACGTAGGTACTTATCACCTGGCTGACGCGGACGAGACAACAGACTGTTGGGTCAACGACCGGCCGCTGCCCGCGCGTTGTAAGTAATCGTTATTTTTAATAAAATTGTTTTTCATTTTATTTTTCTTATGTTATTGCTTTAAAATAATTTAGATACTCTTTACTACCTACTTAAATAAATAAAAATGAAAAAACACGAATAACTTTTTTGGCATTTTTGTCATGTAAGTATAAAACACTTGACCTGACCAGCCCTTGAAGTTTCTTGCGGTTTCTAGCAGTCGCCTTATATAATTATGTTAGTAGCGGCGATGGACCTGTCACGCTGAGCACATGTGCAGTTATCATTTTGTGAAACGTGGACTATGGCAGTGAACTGCTTTTGCGGTCCTCATTGGCTGGTCTATGACTAACCCTTCCGAGTTAATATTCGCGAATATAATAAGATAAAGATAAAATATGCCTTATTGTACACCACAGAAAACATACAAAAAGACAAACACATAGTACCTTACATACAATTCAAAGTCAAATTATTTATTCAATGTAAACCTTTACAGGCACTTATTGACGTCAATACTAATTATAATAATAAAACAGTTAACTAACTTATAGTTAAGACTTAACAACTAATCTAACGAGCTATTATAGTCTGTGCCAGACAAATGCGCATCGCTACCCCCAGTACCACTGCACGCTGAAACAGAATCGCGTCGAACCGAAATATAAGCCTTGGTCATAGAATTGTGTAAACATACGTATCCTGGTACGAGAAAAATTGCGGGCAAGTGTCTCTCCCCTAGCGACACAAACGGCTAAAATGTATAGGTAATTTATCGTTTTTTTGGGATGAAAGGTGAAATATGATAAATCTTAATGAATTGTTAACTTAAGTTATTACTTAATGGAATAAAATTAAATATGATTTCCAATTATCGTATTGATACTGTGGTAAGTAATAGGAATTGGAGAGTTTTTGAAGTAAAATAAAGGCGGCCTTATCGCTAAACAGCAATTTCTTCCAGGCAACCATGTTGGACTGTATAGAAGAAATAGTTAACAGTTGAAAGGACAGTCATGGTGTTTATATAATACCTATGTACTTATATATGGAAAAATTATTACCGAAGCCTATTCCACACAATGCTTGCGTCTGTAACGTGCAGAAGGCGCGTCTCTGTCCCAAAAAGATAAATAACGAAGCAAAGTTAAATAGTCGGACGTAATCTAGCGTAAACAAGCTTTATAAAAACAAGTGTTTTTATTACAAAATTAGACAAACTCGTCTGAACTGTTATCTGTGGAGGCATTTAAATTCCAAATGATAATGTAATCTGCGGTCTTCGGTTCCTTAGTAGGTACACAACTAAAGGCTATGCAAAACTAACTAGGTACCTATGATAGGTAGGATACTAGAAACTAACCTAAGTGCTAGATCTAAAAAATATATTTACATACAGAAGTGAAGGCTATACAAAACTAAGTATATTATGGATAGGATATTAGAATCTATGCTAGGTGCTAGGTGTAAAAAAAATGTTATCTTTCATGTTGTTATTAAATGTCTTAGTACTGCCAAGTACTATTACTTATTCTGTGGTACTGGGGTTTCTCTTCTTCTCTCTTTCTCGTTCTTGGGTCCATGAATCAATGGTTGTCTGAAAGATACCCCTTTTAGCGTTAAGACCGCCTTTGCGCAGATTTTTGGACGGATATAACTGTTTCTTTTGCATGTTCAATAAATATTTTTTCTATCTTAATACGTTTGTACACAAACTTTATATAATATTGTTCACTTAACACTTTCGTGTTCTGTTTATTAATTAAGATGTATTTAAATAAATAAATAATAAATAAATCTTTCCTACAATCACACCAATTATCTAGCCCAAGAGAAGCTTCGAAGAAACTCGTTAAATGGTTACTAGACAACGGATAAACATACTTAAAATACTTAAATACATACTTATTATACATAGAAAACACCCAGACCCGAGACAATTTAGAAAACAATAATTTCTAAATTGACCCGACCGGGGTTCGAACCCGGGACCTCAGAGATGGCGACACCATGAAAACCGGTGTGTACAAAGCCACTCGACCAAGGAGGCCGTCAAAAAAAAATTAAAAAAGAATAAGTATCGAAGTTTCTTTATCTTGTGTTACTTATCAGAAGTGTTAATTTCTATCTACTTATCGATATATCTATCCTATTTATATTAAAACAATAGGACATTTGAGGGAAAACGACATGCAGGCGCTGTTGGAATTCGAACCCGTGACATTTTTCAACAACACTACCAGTTAGAGCTACCAGCAGCCTACGTTAATTTAATAAAAAGGTAATAACAATACGATTTTTATTACTAGTACTTTGTCAAGTCTTGTATAATACAACAATAACAAAACAACTCCAACCTCTCGTTCCAACCAACTAACAATTGAATTACTATTGTGTCTAGCTTTACGGCAGTTGACGGAGCATTAATCAAGGACGAATAAGTAACTAAAGGCTTACTACAGGTACTTATTTTTAAAGTGTTTTCACATTGCATTACGGAACCCTATTACATCGTTGTATAATTAGGCAATGAATTAAATTGCTCATTTTGCAAGGAAATTACCGTATGTAGGTAGGTTTGTCGTAAAGATTATTTACTGAAACTATTTGCACTGTATCGTTATTGTTTTATTACAAGCATACAATCCGGTATCCCATACTAATTCCAAAGTTCATTTTTTTATAACAATGGTAAGGTAAATAGCATAAGTACATACTGTCCCACTGCCGGGCAAAGGCCGCTTTAACCCTCAGGCCCCAAGCGGTCGCATGAGACCGCACCTACAAAAACACACTTGACTTTGTACCGTGTTTTCATAGACTTACAGACTACTTTAGTATGAACAAGTTTGATTATTTCGGTTCTGTGGTACATCTTATGTACCGTGATAGCAAAATATCGCATAGTCTAAGCTCGATTCTGTCAAATTTGACGTTGACAGTTGTGCCAAAAAAAGTGTCAAAAAAATCCTAGACCTCGGACCAAAATATTTGGTCCGAGTCCAAGACTGTTAAAATCAAGTCTTCGCTACAAACCGTGTCGCGTAGCGGTGAAAGAATACTACCACCCCCTAGGGGGTAAAGAGATCTCTTCCCTTGCGTGTCGTAAAAGGCGACTAACGGACTAAAGACTGCAGAAGTGCACATACATCCAAAAACATAAAGCGGCGATGGGCTCACCACCTGTCACGCTGAGCACATGTGCAGTCACTTTTTGGTGAAAAGTGGACTATGGTAGAGGTACACCGAGATTTTTCATTGATTTTGGAGCCCAAAACGGAATAAATACAAAAAAAGTGTTGTACCTATTTATTAAATAATAATTGCTTTACGAGTAAATAAAAAAAGTTGTAAAAGTGACTTTTTGTCACGTTAGTAACGTTCTCCTTATCAACTCGTACACCGTGACCCCTATGAACTTTCCCGGCCGGCCGCCTACGCCGGTGGCGGGGCGGGGGTAGGCGGAGCGTTTGAAGCGCCTCGGTCGATGACTTTCATAAGATCGTCCGCTACTAAGGGTTCGTACACTTTTTATTGATATTTTTTTTATGATTTTTTTATGCTCATATTTTTAGTTTTACAAGCTTAACCCGCGGGTGGCGCGCGTGGGTCGAAAAGACCCAGTACCTCGATTTTTGTTCGATAACTTTTAAAATATTAGTTACTTCAAATGGTCGCGCCCAATACCTTTAAGTTAGTATAAAGGCTGCCCGCACGCCCCACCTCAGCCAGTTTGTGCTCGGTGCTCGAAGTGTATGGACTTCTAAAGCGAGTATGGGTCGTTTCGACCCACGCGCGACGTCTTGTGTAAGTAAATTATTTATTATCATAATATTATTATTTGTTCTATTTTGGTTTGTAGATGTCGCGAAATCGTTTAGATGACCAAGGAATAGCAGAAGTTTTGGAAGATGATGATACAGAAGGAGAAATTTCATCTAAAATGAAGGATAATTTGGAATTCTGTGAATACAACTCGGATTCTTGCCAAAGTGGTGAAGATGATGTTCCTGGTCCTGTTCCCGCTGGTGGAGAAATATACTTGACGCTTTATTACGCAGAATACCCGATCTCACCGATGTACCTCTGAGTTACATCCGTCAATTATTTTTGCAATATGATTACAATCTGCATAAATGTGGAGTGGACGTGAGATGTGTGGTTCATACTCTGTCACAAGAGTAAGCAAGAGATGGCTACTAACCATATTTTTTGGACTCTAGAATGTGGGGGCGATAAATGCGTAGGTATATAATTTATAATGCAAACATGACTCGTTTACAAAAAGATACTATTGCAAGACGTAACTTCATAAAGGAACTCTGCAGTCTCAGGGCCTAGTGGTGTTCGCGGGCGATGTTCGATCTGCCCTCCTAGAAAGGACAAAAAGTCTAAATAAAACCCTAATGCAAATATTGTCACAAGTTTATTTGTAGTGACCACACTTCATTTCTATTACTACTTATTGTGATCAAAAACGAAGTACAAACTAATATTATACTGTCATAAGACTGATTATAATATAAGAAATAAGAATCAGTTGGTCTCGATTTTTACGGTAACTTTGAAGACTAATTTAAAAAAATATTGTTTTATAAAAACTTGAATTTTATTGCTATATTTAGAGTACCTAATGTTGATTACTTTCTATAAAAAAACAAGTTTTATTACTATTTACTATGGTAAAAAAAAGTTTCACTTTGATAATTGTTACCATGTTGTTACCATGTTGAACATGTTAAAAAGTAAGTATTTTTCGGAAATTGTAATTTTTGTTAAAAGTGTTGAAATTATTAATATAAGAAATAAAGATTTGATATCTCGGCATTGTAATATTACATTCTTTTCATTTGATTTAAAAAAAAACAATAATTGCTTTATTTGTAGTAAAAAATATCTTGAAAGTACAGATCTTTTCGACCCACGGGCGGGTTAATAGCGTCTATTGATGATAAACATGAACAGGGTTTCGGCTCCAAAACCAATAAAAAATCTCGGTGTAGTATGCAATTGATGGGAATTATTTGCTGTATCACCACGATTGCCCAATGCTCCAGGTTGACCAGGTTTGTGATCGATCACAAACCTGGGGGCTCATTGTCTGACTTCAACATCTATCACAATCGCAAAATTCAAGTAAAAGTACCTACCTACCTACGTTAATAAGTTTAAAAATAGTTCTAAATAAGCAAACTAGCGAAGCAAATGTACTTCTGTAGCGATTGCAATGCAATAGATGTTGGAGTTAGAAAATTAGTCACCTGGGCAATGCATCGAAAGATCCGAAACACACTTTATCTGACCTGGGAAATGAACCGTGGACGTAATCATAAACTCTTAAAAATGTTATAGAAAATTATTAATTAATTTGCAATCAATACTCGTACGTATGTTACGTTAACTCACGTTTTTTAAATGGGTATAATATGAATTAATTTTTGTCAAATGTATTTTGTATTTTGACTTTGTTTTCATACATACATACATACATACATACCTACATTATCACGACTATATCCCCGAAGGGTTAGTCAGACACTAGTACACTACCATAGTCCACTTTTCATCAAATAGCGACTAACCATGTGCTCAGCATGACAGGTGATGAGCCTATCGCCGCTATGCTGTTTGGTGTATGTGTTGTCTTTAATCCGTTAGTTCGCCTTTTACGACACCCAAGGGAAGTGAGGGGGTGCGGGTGATAGTATTCTTTCACGCGGTTGTTGAAACATTATCGGCTAAGCTTAATCATTAAACAAATACAATATAAGAATATGAGCGCCAAGTCTATTTGCAAACTAAAAGAGCAGAGACTACAAAGAATGATTAAATCCCATTGTCTGGTAGATATGACAGCAATAATCTTACGATTATCTAGATATTTGTTTAAATGAATCTAGACAATGATAGGAGTTGGTTTGCCAGCGCTCAAATAAACAAATCTGACATTTTACAATACCTTTATGCTCATGAGTTATACATTTTCAGTAGGTACTAGAACTTATATTAGTATTATAAAATAGAAATAGCCTTTTAAATACTCTCCCACCATAGTGTAAAGGCCTTCATAATTTCGATCAAGTTCATCTTTGTTAAAAGTTAATGGATAAGTAGACCACATCAAGTGGTGAAAGAATAGTACCACCCCCTCTCTTCTCTTGGGTGTCGTAAAAGGCTACTAACGGACTAAAGATTGCACATAGGTACATCCAACAGTACAGAGCGGCGATGGGCTCACCACCTGTCACGCTGAGCACGTGCTGCATTCGCTATTTGGTGTAAAGTGCACTATGGCAGAGGACTGCTTTTGCGGTCCTAGGTGAATTTGCCAAATACTTTTGTAAGGCGGTGCAGCAGCTAATCGATGAGTAAAGTTTATCAAGCATACGGGTTTATTTTTTTCTACATAGTTGAAACTATGATCTATGTGATTTTAAAGCTTTCAAAGATATTAGATTGCCTAGTCTCTGACTAACCCTTCGGGGATAATAGTCGTGATTATATGTATGTATGTACAGTCACGAGCACCAATATGTATACACTTCGACTCTTATTCCATTGTATTAAGAGTTACAATTGTTTACATATTTTTGCTCGTGACTGTACCACACTTGTCAAATGTGGGGTGGTGATCACAAACCCAGGGATATGCATCCGTAAAAAAAACCTGCGAATACTATGAACCACATCAAAAGAACAAATGAATATAAAACATTGAGTTATTAATTATTATGTACTACGTACTAGAGAAGACATCTCAACTAGATTGTTTGCAACACGCGTTAGAGCCAGCTCGCTCCACCTCTATTAGTCTGTAGTAGGCGTTAGATTCAATTACATGTGTAATTCTGTGTTCTGTTTAATAAAAATATGCCTTCATGTGTGCTAAGGTACTGTTTAAAAAACTCAGGAAACACAAATAAAAACAATGGAATCACTTTTCACCTGTAAGTACGCATTAAATTAACGTTTTAACATTTGACTAATTATTTTATCAAATCGCCAGCCATGAAGCGGCGGCCATGTTTCGGTAATAGCATTGCATAGAGTAACAATATTTCTGTTTTGTGCAGATGTGACACTTCTAACGCTTTATGTGAAATAATTACTAGAGTTGGAATTATGATGGCAGTTTGATTGGGGATTTCGTTAGATTTATTATTATTATTAATATTATTATTATTAGCCTTATTTGTCCCACTGCATTATTATACTAAGAATATTTTTTTTATTATTTAAATTGACCGTTTTATAAGAGATCATTACATACCTCTTATTTACACGGCGATTATCACAGGATTCACACGGCTTGGAAAATAGCCATATTCTTTGGCTCCGACGCACAGTTTCTGAGATATTTGTATTTTTATCGTTATTTTAATATGCAACGCAACAGTTTAAAAGTGTAAAAAGTCCCAGCTCCATAGTAAATTAGTCAACGTTTTAGTCCTAGCTCCATACAAAAACACAGGTATCGTGTTTAATATTTACGTATTATTATTATACTATTATACCTATATTGGCCTCAAATACGATTTTTAATCTCATCTCAATAATGCTTGAAAAATTTGAGCATCTGAATATTTGATACTCAGTAATATTTTTATACGTACCTACTTAAATAAATATTTTTCATAATTAATTGAAAAAGATTTTTATCATTGTTATGAAATGTTTTAAACAATTATTTACTTACTTTTATGTTTGGAATTAATTTACTTATTTTCAATTCAATATTACAATTAACAACAATAAAAACATTATCTTACAACTTTACAACTCGGTAATAAAACTGTATGAATAGTGTGTCGCATCTGCGCGCTTAGACATTTCTATGACAACTAGTTAAGCCCCGCACCACGGTACAAGTATCATTGTAGCTGTGCACAACTGCACATTTATTGTATGGGACGTCTTCTCTAGTTCATTTATCTCAATGATATAAAACAAAAAAAGCGGCCGGGGTTTGACCTCTAGTTTAATGTATTAGAAAAAAAAATGCATAAAGAGTTAGCAAAACATTGTATGTTTCTATGTCAATCTAGAATATATTCACGGAGCTAGGTCAAAGTCAACTTTGTAATGTCACACAACAGATCCGTTCATAAAAGATTCTTATAATACATTCATGGCCAGGTCAAAGGCATTCGGTGCATGGCAAACACATTCAATTGGATGAATTAACAATCAAATAAATAAATAACTTTTTAACCCACACCAATTATCTAGCCCAAATTAAGCTTCTTTTAAAACTTGTTTTTAAATGGTTAACTACATAGATATCGGATAAACATACTTAAACATTGAAAACACCCAGACCCGAAATCGTGTACCTACACAAGTGTGGACACTGTTAGAAATTCTCATATTTTCCAAAAACATTATTTTCTTAAAAATCGTATGGCAAATGAATATTTTTTAATGCTAATATGTAGCTAACGAACCTGCCTTTTGCCCAGAATAGAAAAAAGTTATTTTAGAATCCACAATTAGGTTTGAATTTTCTGTGGTTAACTGTTGAACAGGTCACCCTAGAGGTTACGCAAATTTTGTTGCGTACTACTAGTAAATTCGTTTATTTTCGTATTTAAAAATTAAGTATAATATCATACTGGTATTGATGTTGGAGCTGCGACCGCTAGGCTTAAGTGGAACTGGGCGGGCCACGTCAGCTGCATGAGCCCGGACAGATGGGCGAAGATCGCCTCTGATTGAGTTTCATGTGACAGACACCGAAAGCGTGGCAGACCGAGGCGGAGATGGAATGATGACTTCGAAAATTTTTTACCTGGGTGATTTGAGGCGGTCTGGGATAGGGACGAATAGAAACGTGGAGGCGAGGCCTTTGCCTAACAGTGGGACAATAGTATGCTAATAAAAAATATCATACTTATTGGTTTAAACGTGACATTTAAATGAAACACTTTTTACCGATTAATACTTAAAGATAATGTCAGCTCGTTTTATGTAAATCGCAAAGCACCCGATAAAAATAATTAATTGACTTTATACAAGTTACGTAATTATGAAAATACCAATGTCAGTCTTCTTCCGTCTTACTTCAAAACGCGGACTTAAGTTATAACTGGTTTAAACTTGATGTTTTCTTATTTGTGTCAATAAACGCAGATAGTGAAAGCACCAGATATAGACCAAAAGTGCGATTCTGTAAAGGTTCGATCCAAAACGCGCCCCTGAGTTAATCAAATACGCATTCACAAAATTCGACTCTACACAAAAGTCATAAATGTCACTCTTGATCGGAATGTGACAGTTTAGGTGAGAGGCTAGGTGTTTACGATCGAGCTTTAGAGAATCGACATGCTACACCTACAACGTATTTGTTATGAAGACACATTTTGATTAGTGGTACATCGCTTCGCTAGTTTGATTATTTTAAAATGCGTTACAATAAAGTAAAGCAATGTCTTCGCTACTCGCCAAAATTACGCGTTTTGTGAAAACAAGGTTTAGGATCGAGTTCTACCACCAACCAAACCGACTACAATAAAATTATATACCCCGGTAATTAAACCTAGATAGGACCTAATTGTTTACTAGATCACAGAGTTGTATACATCACAAACAGTTGGACTATGTCGCAACCGTGAGACATTAAGTAGACAAGTTTGCTATGATGTAAACAATTTATGGACAAGTTCTTGTTTTATCTCTACTCCGCCCAAAGGGTCGTCCAATGCCATTGCACTATGGCGCATTCGATAACGGTACTCACTAAAAATGTTGTTGTATGCTACCGTCTGTATAGATAAACGCGATGGGTCAATTTTAATTCAACATTTATACACTTTTAAAGTTTCGCGAGGCATACTAATTACGCATCTTTTTGACTGACCGCCCGTAACCACGACCGGTGCAAGTCGGTCGAAACGTCGGGTATAAAAATGTATGCGGAATATATGCCTATAATAAGTAGTTAGCGTTAATCCCTGTCTAACTGTGAGTTCATAAATCACGCCCGTTTCCTAGGTAGGCAAACACAGCTTTCGATTTACGGACGATTATAGGCTGATCAAGATGATTATAAGAACTGCTGAAACTGATCAACCAAATTGCGAGCAGGATGTGGCCTAAGCGTTACTATATAAATCTTTCTACCTTACTATTTTCCATTTTTATCGCACGTTCGTGCCCTATCTACCCTTTCTTACTTGCTATTTACTTATTCACTATATTACTTATATCTATTGCATTTTTCTTGCATTTGAAATGCCCTACATACTATTTTACTTCCTATTCTTGTTCTTATTTCTATTACTCCGGTTGCCCGGTTCCATTTTATCGCATTTTAAACTATTATATTTTTATACAATTCTGTCTTACATTTAACAACTTTAACAATTCTTACATTTATTAACTTATTACTATACTACACATTTAGTTTTCTTAGCGTTACAGGTTAATCAAAATCATCAGCCTACAAACGTCTCACTTCTGGACAGACCTTTACACATGGACCTCACATGGGTTAGTTACATGGTTACTCAGAAAATGCCAATTCACTCTTGAGCTTCACAATCGGGGAACACATGGGTAGGTAGCGCATTGCTGTCTTCTAAGGTTCGCATGAGAAAAGAGCTTGCGAGTGGCTTCAAGGGCAAGTGGAGTGTCAAATAGGTGGTAGACCTGCGTCTGTTACTCCGACGGTAAAAGGGCGCTGGAGAAACAAGGTTAGTGCTTAGTGTGAGTTTTGTTTACCATTCGATCAAGTTAACGACAACTTGAATTGGTATTACATTTTTTAACACGACTATTCTATGACACCTATTGGGTCTTTCAAACGAGGCGTGAAGAGGCAAATTGTGGGCAGCAGTTGTCTTTGCACTTGGACTCCATTTCCTTTCAACATCAGATGGAGCTTTAGTGGTGTCAGTGGTGGTTAAAATAAATAAGTCCCAACTTACAGTTTTAGCTGTATAATGTCCACACTACCAACACAGTACAAAAGTCACAGTCATAACGAAGGAGAATAGGTTTCACAAAGCACAAGCACAGATAATAGTTCACAGTTCGGAAGATGAAGTTAGAAGGAACACAAATAAAATAGCAAGCGTAGCACATAAAACATATAAGCGAATTAAGCGGCGAGGAGAAAGCGAGGTCTGAGCGTCAAGAAAAGCAGCGTGCGCTTCGCGTCGTTAGGGTGTCTCGACTGGCCTACGTGCGCAGGCGGCGCCCGGTCGTCTGCGCTGAGTAAATACTTCGTACATAGCGAAACAAAGGACGTTATATGCGCGCGCGGTGATGCGCGTTTCCAACGCACGATTTTGTGGTTTTGCTAAACGTATTGAAACGGCGAGCTGATATGAATTCACAATAATATTGTTTAAATTATAATTAGATATTTTAGTACTGTTTTATTATGTTAATATTATTATTGTTATTTTAGTGTATATATTAATTGTATGTGTGTGAATATTATTATTGTTATTTTAGAGTTAATATTAATTGTATGTTTGTAAATATTATATGTGTGTGTGTGTTTGTGTGGACGAAAATAAAATTTAAGGAAGTCACCTACACAACCCCCCTCCAGCGACTTTCAAGAGCGATAAAAATCGGGAAATCTCACCTGACGCCCAGAGCGGGTTACTCGCTCTCGATTATTGTCTGGAACGGGTTCATCGCATTGACTGGAAAGAATATAAGCCGGTTTTATCCTATCTATTGACACCGTGACTTCTTTACCTTTGTACAGTAGCTTAAATATTTTATCCCCTCTGCCTAGAACTTTATAAGGACCGGAATATGCGGGAGTAAGGGAACCACGTGATGCGTCTTCACGTAGAAAGACGTGATCACTAGTGGCCAGCTCCTTGTAAATAAAAACTTTCGCACTACCGTGGCGAGAAGCGGGTACGGGTCGCAACTTTTCTGCAACATTTCGTAGCCGTGCAGAAAACTCTGACACATCTGTTGTACCAGGTACGGAAGTTTCGAAAAACTCGCCGGGAAGACGTAAGGTTTCCCCGTAGACCAATTCGGCCGACGACGATTGCAGGTCTTCTTTAAAAGCGGTTCTCACGCCAAGTAGGACCCACGGCAATGACTCAGTCCACCTATCGTTCGCGTGGCACACTATAGCGGCTTTTAACTGCCTATGGAACCGCTCCACCAGGCCGTTACATGCCGGGTGGTAGGCAGTTGTTCGCTTGTGCTCGAACCCTGTCATTTTAGCAAGACTTTGAAACAAAGCCGACTCGAATTGACGGCCTCTGTCCGTCGTAATGTCCGTTGGACAACCGAATTATTGGTTTATGGAAGGCAAAACTGATTGGCTTATGATCAGTGTACACTATGAAATGTCTAGCCTCGAGCATATGCCTAAAATATTTAATGGCCTCATATATGGCTAACAACTCACGGTCGTATGGCGAATATTTTTCTTGCGAAGGACTAAGCTTGCGCGAGAAGAAGGCTAAAGGCTCCCACACGTCATCCTTCAGCTGTTGTAATACAGCACCAATCGCCTTGTCGGACGCATCGGTTATCACCGCAAGCTTTGCGGTGCAATCCGGGTGAACCAGCAGTGCTGCTTGGGCCAAGCTTTCTTTGCAGGCGTTGAAAGCCTCCAACGTGTCGTCAGCCAAGTTGATAGGATGCGATCCCTTGACATTGCCAGTCAGCAAAGCATGCAATGGGGCTTGCACTTGAGCTGCTTTAGGAAGAAATCTCCTGTAAAAAATTTAACATACCCAAGAATCGTCTGAGTTGCTGTACATTGGTGGGTGGAGGGAACTGCTTAATGGCTTGTACTTTTGCGTCCAGCGGTTTGGTGCCACGCTCCGAGATATAATATCCTAAGAAGGTTACCTCGCTAGCCCCGAAAACGCACTTGGACGTGTTTACAAGCATGCCATACTCCTTGAGCCTTGTAAAAACTATGTGAAGGTGCTTCTGGTGCTCACTCTCCGTTCTAGAAAAGACTAGAAAATCGTCTAAATAACAGTAGACGAAATTCAGGCCCCGGGTCACTTCATCCACAAACCTTTGAAATGTTTGTCCCGCGTTCCTCAAACCAAAGGTCATGTACGGGAATTCGAACCCTCCAAAGGGTGTGGTGATCGCCGTCTTCGGTATGTCCTCTGGATTTACTGGTACCTGATTAAAGGCCTTCACCAGGTCAAGCGTGCTGAAGACCTTACAGCCAGCTATGCTGTGGGCAAAGTCATGCAGGTGCCTAATTGGGTATCGGTCGGGCACAGTACGCGCGTTCAGCATCCTGTAATCGCCGCAAGGGCGCCAGCCATTGTCCTTCTTCGGAGCGAGGTGTAAGGGGGATGCCCAAGGGCTGTCCGAAGGACGGGCTGTGCCATTAGCTAGCATTGACTGAAACTCTTGGCGTGCGATTTTTAGTTTGTCTGGAGCTAGTCGGCGAGGAGAACAGTAAACGGGGGGACCGGGTGTGGTGCGGATATGATGTACCGTGTTATGTGGAGGAGTGTTACGGTGTGTACCAGCTGGTCGAGTTATCTCCGGAAACTCATCTAACAGTCTGTGATACCGGGTGTCGCCTGTTGAGACCTTTACAGAATGTACGTGTTTACATAAAGCAAAAGAAGCTAAAGCAGATACAGATGTAGTGTTGTCAATTAATTTCTTATTGCGACAATCTACAACAATATTATAAAAATTAAGAAAATCTACACCTATAATTGGCTTTGTCACATCAGCAACTACAAAGCGCCAAGCATACACTCTACGTAATCCCAAATCTAAATCGAAGTGTACATAACCGTATGTTGCGATGTTGGAGCCGTTGGCCGCAGAAAGCTCGAAGTTGCTCCTAGTTCGACGATCTCGAAGTGATGACCGAGGGAAGACACAGAGGTCGCTTCCGGTATCGACCAGAAACTGCGTCTTCGACGATCGATCGGTCACGAAGAGGCGACCAGTAGATGGGCAATGTTCAGTCGCCATTAACGATTGCCCCCGGCGTTTCCCGACTTGAAGTCACAAGGCTGGTTGCACTTACTGGCCTTGTCACCAAATTTGCCGTGATACCAGCACAGCGGGAACTTTCGGTAATTGGAGTTCGACCGCTGCCTCGAAGATGATCTGCTTCTGGGACGACTCGATGACTGGTATCGAGCCCTGCCGCTCCTGTCTGAAGATGCCAGGCTCTGCATCTGCCTCCTTAGTTCTGCGATCTCTTTCCGGAGTTCGCCAAGAACAGAACTGGGCACGTCGCTAACAGCAGCTACTCTGGGAGTCAATGTGGCGAGATCATGAACACGATCCGCTAAGTCCGCCAGGTCATCGATGGAGCTGGAAGATGGTTGCCCGGCGAGCACAGTCTGGACGCCATGTGGAAGACGGCTGGTCCAGATCGTCTTCAAAAAGTCATCGGTAACAACTACTCCTGCGAGGCCCTTGAGATGACGCAGGAACTGAGACGGCTTGCGATCTCCAAGCTCTTCGTGCATCAGAAGTTGTTGCAGCTTCTTCTCGTTGGATGCCGAGAGCCTCTTTATTAATTCGGCCTTCAATTTGCCATATTTGTCAGTTGCTGGTGGGCTGATTATTACATCCTTTACTTCCCTCGAAAACTTGTTATCTAACTGACTAATGACATAGTTAAACTTCGTTAGGTCACTAGTTATCCCGGATATGGCAAATTGACCTTCAACCTGGGCGAACCAGATTTCAGGCTCCTCGGGCCAGAATGGTGGTACGCGAACGCCGACTTTATAGACTTCGGTCCGATCATGGGAACTACGTCCGGCATTTTTCTCGTCCGCGTCAATGGACCCGCGCACCGTCGGGGAGTGGCTATGTGCATCTTCGAAATCCTTGTTCATGTTCGTAACGGGGTCACCAATTTAGTGGTGTCAGTGGTGGTTAAAATAAATAAGTCCCAACTTACAGTTTTAGGTGTATAATGTCCACACTACCAACACAGTACAAAAGTCACAGTCATAACGAAGGAGAATAGGTTTCACAAAGCACAAGCACAGATAATAGTTCACAGTTCGGAAGATGAAGTTAGAAGGAACACAAATAAAATAGCAAGCGTAGCACATAAAACATATAAGCGAATTAAGCGGCGAGGAGAAAGCGAGGTCTGAGCGTCAAGAAAAGCAGCGTGCGCTTCGCGTCGTTAGGGTGTCTCGACTGGCCTACGTGCGCAGGCGGCGCCCGGTCGTCTGCGCTGAGTAAATACTTCGTACATAGCGAAACAAAGGACGTTATATGCGCGCGCGGTGATGCGCGTTTCCAACGCACGATTTTGTGGTTTTGCTAAACGTATTGAAACGACGAGCTGATATGAATTCACAATAATATTGTTTAAATTATAATTAGATATTTTAGTACTGTTTTATTATGTTAATATTATTATTGTTATTTTAGTGTATATATTAATTGTATGTGTGTGAATATTATTATTGTTATTTTAGAGTTAATATTAATTGTATGTTTGTAAATATTATATGTGTGTGTGTGTGTGTGTTTGTGTGGACGAAAATAAAATTTAAGGAAGTCACCTACAGAGCTCTCTTTAAAGACTAATGGATTATAGACTACACATACATCGAGCAGCATAGAGCGGCGATGGGCTCACCACCTGTCACGCTGAGCACATGTGTAGTCGCTATTTGGTGAAAAGCAGGATATGGAAGAGGACTGCTTTCTTAAATCTAAAAATGCGGTGAGTAATCTAACCAAAACCAGCCAGTTCTTTTTTTTCTTTTTCTTCTTCAATACCAAGGAAAAGGCATGTAACGGGACTCTTCTCTCCTCAACTTCTCACCCAGTCCAGCTATGCAAAGCTTAACGGAGAAGACCACTGCTGGATAAAAGCCTCCATCATCGAAATCAAAGAGAATGTATGGGGGTAAACACTTTGGCTCGTATTCTCAAACCAAACTCAAAATCAAATTAATGCTAAATACAGTTAGAAAGGGATGACGATATATGCGGTGAATAACTAGCGATATACGTTACACTAGATAGGCCCTTCCGAACACGCACTATGTTCCACTCATCTGCGGAGTCGACTCGGCACCTTGCTTTAGTGTGGCTTTGACATTCGCGCGTGCGGAGCGGCGAAAATAATTCTTTATTTCTTTTCAAAGTGTACACCTACACGTTTACTACAATTCAGTTGTCAAGTAAGGGAAATTAATTGTTATTCAAGTCATTATTATGTAGTTATATCGTATTATTAGAAAAGAAAAGATATTTTTTCAATTATTGTTATTGACAATCTATTTGGGACGCCATCTTGATACACACTACGTTGTCTTTGACCGATCTGGCGCTGCGGCGCGGCGGCGCTGCGATGTCTTTCAATTGATTAGACGACATTTAAATGTTTAAGCGCTGCAGCGGCTGCAGCAAACTTTAGGTCTCTCATTCCAGAATTTGAACAAATGGTTTGTATGAACGTTCTTGTCTATACTTCTAGGTCAATGTGAATAGCACCATCCCTTTCTAACTGTACTCAAGCAGAGATTTGAGTGTGAGTTTGGTTTACGAATACGAGAGAACGCGGCGCTACTAGATCCAGTAGAAATTTTGTTCAATTAGCACTGATCAGTGCGCGGCCGTAGTTGAAAGGTCATCATCACAGTTGCTAAATGCTGCTTGGCGATTACAACTCCGGCCAGTATTCAGTAACAAAAAAATAAATTAGTATAATTATCGTAATCTTGTATCACGTCTCAAGCAGAGTTACGAGTTATCACTAGTGCCGCTATTTTTCGGCATTCGTGTACATAAAAAAAGCATACAGTTATAATTACATTTATTTAAATGTGAAGATAAATATAAAATTGTGTTTGATAAGGGCGTGCGTCAGTTGTCTCCATAGATTTTAGACCCACGGGGCGAAGGCGTGGCAGGCGATAGGGGTGCTCTGAAATTGGGGAGATAAGAAAAACGATATTTCCTGTTATATATCTTTATAAAATTACATACAATAATCACAACTATTACCTCCGAAGTGTTATATGTATATCGTGCCATAGTCCACGTTTAACCAAATATATTATTATTTTATATCACCTCTGTATTTGTTAAGAAGCTATATGAGACGACTGCTAGAAACCGCAAGAAACTTAAAGGGCTGGTCAGATCAAGTGTTTTAAACATGACAAAAATGACAATTAAGAAATTCGTGCTTTTTCATTTTTAATTAAATAATTCATTTTGCGAATTAGTATGGGTATATAGTCTTTAAATATCTAATTTATATTAAAGCAATAACATAAGAAAAATAAAATGAAAACAATTAAAGATGACGATTATTTACAAGGCGAGGGCAACGGCCGGCCGTCTGTTGACCCGTCAACGTAGGTAACTATCGCCCAGCTGACGCGGAATTAAAACGAATTCTTTTTTGTCATTTTTGTCATGTTTAAAACACTTGACCTGACCAGCCCTTGAAGTTTCTTGCGGTTTCTAGCAGTTACCTTATATAATAATTAATAATAATTAAACTTAGGCGTAAATTTACCGCGGCGGGCCTCACTCCCAGCCCATCTATGCAAAGCAAAAAATGCCGTGCAGAAAACGGAAAAGAAAGGCATACCTACCTACAAAAAACCCTTGTACCGTCAAAGCCTGAGTGTCTGGCCAGCTCTTATCATTTGAACTGGTGGTACTCAGTAGTTCATGTTATAATAAATTTTAGTTTACTATTAATTTCCCAGATTTGACACATCAATAAGTGCCTGTGAAAGGTTATGTTGAATAAACTATTTCACTTGACTTTAAATTTCTTCCACATTCTTTATCAGTGTATGGGGGTCATAGTATGGGGGTCAAAGTTGCTCGCGTCCGTAGGTTTACCCTTGAGACCCTACACGTGATCCCTGGGTGGTGCTAAATGAGTGACACTGACTGAGTGGTAGAGCCACGCTGCGTTGCAGCACGCATTATGTCGGCTCGCCCGGCGTAATACCACCCTCTCACGAATATTCGGCGTGAAATAATGGCACTTGGTGCTGTTGTGTTTCGTCCGACCAGTGATGGTACCGGAGGCCCCTCCCCCCCCCTCCTCCCAATTCCTATTCCTTCCTTAAACCTATTCCTCCCTTAAAGGCCGGCAACGCGTCTGCGATTCCCCTGGTTTTGCGGGTGTCCATGGGCGGCGGTGATTACTCTCCAACAGGTGACGCGCTTGCTCGTTTGAATCCCTCTTTTATAAAAAAAAAAAAAAATCATTGCCTATATCAACGAATAAACAACTAATAAATAACATACATTTGAGTCCAATCTTAAAACTTAACGAGCACCATGTATATCGTCTAATTAACTATATAGCGTGTGAGAAGTGATAATCTACCAGTGGTGTGGCTCATCCGCGTCCCGCAGCGCGTGCGTCTGTACCCCGCACACGCGCCTTGCGCCTCTCGCGCCTGTGTCTGTACCGGCACGTGCGCCGCCATTTTTGATTTCTGAACTAGTACACGCGCTACCTGTACTCTCCAATATGCTGCCGTCAGTACTATGTCTACTGTTTGTTTACGTTAGCGCATACCGTAAGTAGATTTTTTGGTTTTGTTAACATTGTATCATTATCATTATCAGCCTGTTAACGTCGTACGTACATACATATAATCACGACTACCATCCCCGAAGGGTTAGTCAGAGACTAGACAATGAGGATCGCAAATCAGTTCTCTACAATAGTCCACTTTTATCTACATTGCGAATGCACGTGCTCAGCGTGACAGGTGGTGAGCCCATCGCCGCTCTACGCCGTTGGATGTATGTGCTTTAATTAGTCCGTTAGTCGCCTTTTACGACACCTAAGGGAAGAGAGGGAGTGGTACTTAGTATTTTATAGCCGCTACACGACACGGTAACTAAAAACAAGCCTTACTTTATTTCTAATTATTAAAGGCTTAACATACATATTTCATGGTAATATTTTTATATTTATTTTTTTATTTTTATAAAGCACATGTGGAGATTGTGACATAACCGACCACGCTGGAACAATGCGAGTTGGTGGGTTGTTGCCTGTTGGTAGTTTTTCGACTTAGTGACGACTCGGACAGAAAATATTCAGACACGTGTCCGAATGTCACAGTTTTCAAAAAATTCTAAATATTTCAAAAATTCAATTTCACACCTGCACTTTCCTTTTTTTATAATTTTAATTTTTTTTATTGATTTAAAGTTTAAGCATATTTCGTACTTACTTACATGTCCGTTTATCTGAGGGATGGGCAGAGGTCACAGTTTCTTATTGGCTATGATGCTGATACACTGCATCTGCTTCATTTGCTCTGGTAACAATACAGACCGGGCAATATTCTTCATGGAGTTTTTCCCGTGTTCTTTTAGCAACAACACGTGTTGTGAGACTCCATTTTATTTAAATCTAAATTTACTTAAAAATATACCTATAGCAATTTTTTTTTATATTTTGGCGTTTTATTAACGCATAAAAAAAACATTAATCCATAAACGCAGCTTCATTTTAACCGAATGTTCAAATATTTGTAAAAATATTTCTTACGGATCTCAGAGGCGAAAACTTCTAAGATTTGATGAAGTAATGTTGACTAAAAAACAAAGGTATGAAGCACTGACAAATTTCGACGGGTGAAAACCAGACCTCGGTAGCCAAGTGGTTAAGGCAGCCGCCCGAAATGCGTAAGGTGCGTGGTTCGATTCCCGCCTGAGGTTGTCGTCTTTTTTCTGTGTTTAAATAATTTTATTTATTTTTTTTAACTGCAACATATATCACTTGAAATTGGCTTAATGCTAAACACTAAGCAATTAAGTAAGATTAAGAAGATTGACATTCTTCATACACGCTCGCCGGTTTAAGGTACTCTTGACCTGAACTTTCACGAGAACTTCTCCGATCTGGGCATTTCTCCTTCCGGTCTTTATTTTACTAATGTTATAAGAAGTGTTAGTACGTTACACTACAGTAAATAACTTGAAAAGTATAACTTTTTTTTATAAAAGAAAGAGGCAAAGAGCAGGCGGGTCAGGTGACCCGCCTGCTCGTCACCTGACCCGCGGGTTCCGCAAAACCTGAGGAATCGCAGGCGCGTTCCCGTCCTTTAAGGAATTAATAGAGTTAAGGAAGGAATAGGAACTGTGGGGGGGGGGGGGGATGGGCCTCCGGAACCCTCACTGGCCGGACGAAACACAACAGCACCATTATTTCACGCCGGATATTCGTAAAAGGGTGGTATTACGCCGGGCGAGCCTACCCAATGCGTGCTGCAACGCAGCGTAGCTCTACCACTCAGTCAGTGTCACTCATTTAGCACCACCTAGGGGTCACGTGTAGGGTTTCAAAGGTAAACCTATACGCGAGTAACTTTAACCCCCTTTAACTTTAAAAAATACTTAGTTAACTGAGTTTTTACATACATAAATATAATCACGACTGTTATCCCCGAAGGGTTAGTCAGAGACTAGGCAATGAGGACATCAAAAGCAGTCCTCTGCCATAGTCCGCACTTTTCACCAAATAACGATATGTGCTCAGTGTGACAGGTGATGAGCCCATCGCTGCTCTATGCTGTGGATGTATGTGCAGTCTTTATTACGTTAGTCGCCTTTTACGACACCCAAGGGAAGAAAGGGGGGGGTGGTGTATTCTTTCACCGCTACGCGACACGATTACTGAGTTTTTAACATAAATAAAAAAGATTTAAGGTTGTCGTGTCAAACAAGAGATTACGGTCAGTTTTCCGCTGACGTCATTACACGGTATAACTTTTCCTCATGCCAAAAGGGACAACACACAGGTCATTGTGCCTGGCTTAGGGGGGCTATTACGAATAGAAGAGAAAATAGAATATTCAAACTTCGACTTATTGTATAATAATTTTAATAAGATCATCGTATGAACGTTACAAAACCTATTTTTAATCAAACAATTTAAATAAGCATGTATGCGTAATTCGAAGCAGGTATGTGGCTTGTGTGTACCTATATACCTAAATAATAGTCGAAGGCTACGTTTACATTTAACAATGTGTTAGTCATCACATAAGATGGAGGTAGTGTTCCAACTTTCCCGTGTGTCCATTGATAAACACATTCTGAAAATGAAATGAGAAAGAAAAATATTAAATAATATTGATTAATCTAAATTAATATTTTAAAGTTGTTAAGTTTGTAAGTTTAGATTTAGAAGAATCAGATACTTCATCGCCGAAACCACTCATACGGTTTCAAAAAATATTTTTCCAATGTTTAGAATGGACCTTAGAATTAGATACGTCCGGTTGACTGACTGTATTATAAAAGTACCTACACATGACAACAGGCCGCATTTGAAATGGCTAGTTGATCAGTAAAGCAAAAATAAATATACTTTTTTTATAAATATTTTCATTATTGTCTTAATTAAATTTATTTTTCTACATGTGATGTTCACTTTAAATGTTTGACACATTCAGCCTTTTCAATGTCTTGTATAATTATGTTACAATTAAGTAATAGGGTTTACTCGTATATTATACTGGGTGTTCCTAAATAAAAAATATATAAATACAAATACAAGTTTTGGATAACGTGATTGAATTATGAATAAAACACACTCTGTTGACACGTAATAGTCCCCCATGCAGCTGCGAGGCCATAACGTCTCTCCATTTGAGGTACATACTGGGCACAAGTGGACTACAATGCACCAATCAGCCGCAAGGTCGAATGTACTTCTCATTCTGTTTGGCTGCTATTGCGAAATGTATGGTTGTAGGACACTGCTTTGTGGCAAAAAATGGGTGGTCACATCCAGGTAATGTATGAAAACTCCATGAAAACAAGAAAATGCTTTAATAATAAATCATAATTATCGTCAGCCAATAAACGTCCCACTGGCTAGGCTTTATTGAGAACAGCTTTTGGGGACATTGGGCTATTACCCGCCACTCTGGCCTGGCCTGATTGGTGGGTTTTAACGACTGCCGTCAAACGACAACAACCAGGACCAACGAATTTATGTGCCTTCCGAAGCAAGGCATAATAATAAAGCGCCAGTTTCAGAACGGGGAGATCGTGGTTCAATCCAAGAAACAACTCTACATGAGGGGAACGTGAACCCCATTCCTGACTCAAGTATATACCTGTTATAGCTTATAAAGCTATAATAGGTATTTAGAAAAATAGTGAGGTGCCACAGACGGAGGACAACGGCGACTTTACTTTATATTATTTAATGATAAAGCTAATAGGGATAATTATGCTATTATACTATACTTTATAAACTATACAATGTGATAGGGGTGGTACTTCTAACCTGTTAAGGCTAAGTACTACATCTAAATTCACCGACAAAAGAAAATAATATAGACTTAAAAAAAAGTGATTTTAAATCACAAAATAATTGAGTAGTCTTTTTTTTCTCACCAAAATAATCTCAAACATACAAAACAAAGTAATTTATTAGTTAGCCAGTATCATTAGCTACCGTTTGCCATTTTTTTCATGTTTCTCCGACGTATGAAACCTTTGATATCGCATGAAGTAAAAATGGTCATAAATTATAGGGAGAGGGGGTTGGACCACCCCTTTTTTTTTTTTTTGTCCATGAATTTAGATGTAGTACTTAGCCTTAAGCGGGTTTACGCATTTCGTTTTCCCATACAAACCTTCAAGTCGAAATTTTTAAAAACCAATAAGCCAATTTTAATGAAACTTTGTATGCTAGTGTAAAATACAGGGATCTAAATAGTTTGTTGAAAACATTTTTCGAAAACGTTTATTTAACTGAGTACCTATTTTTATTAAGTAAATGTTAATGATTATTAACTGTGGGGGTCAAAGTTGCTCGCGTCCGTAGGTTTACCCTTGAGACCCTACACGTGACCCCTGGGTGGTGCTAAATGAGTGACACTGACTGAATGGTAGAGCCACGCTGCGTTGCAGCACGCATTGGGCCGGCTCGCCCGGCGTAATACCACCCTCTCACTAATATTCGGCGTGAAATAATGGCACTTGGTGCTGTTGTGTTTCGTCCGACCAGTGAGGGTTCCGGAGGCCCCTTCCCCCCCCCCCCCCTTCTTCCAATTCCTATTCCTTCCTTAAACCTATTCCTCCCTTAAAGGCCGGCAACGCGTCTGCGATTCCTCTGGTTTTGCGGATGTCCATGGGCGGCGGTGATTACTCTCCATCAGGTAACCCGCCTGCTCGTTTGCCTCCCTCTTTTATAAAAAAAAAAATATATGTATCAGAAAAGAATATTTTTTTCATTAACTGCATTCTTGAAGTAGTTTTGATTTGCACAAAACAAGTCAACCTCTTTGGAGTAGTTGTTATTAAAAAATTTTGAAACTCTATTAAAGTACGAATTTGTCTTTATTTAGTCGGACATAAGTCAATGTGAAGTTTTAAGAAATTTCGCCTAACAGTGGTACGGATTGGTATTTGTAATTTAACCTTGGACAGAAGCTCACTGTAATAAATTTTGCCTAGAATTAAGCTATGTAGAAATGTTAAGTCAGCCACTTCTCTCCGCCTTGCTAAGGCCTATTCAAACCTGAGCGGTATTCGCTGCTGCTGTGGGTAGAGCGGCTGCGAATACCGCTCAGGTCAATCTAGCCGCGGAACTTGATACTAAATACCTGGGCGAAACCCGCGCGGCAACCGCGCGGTATATACCTTTACCCACAGCGGCAACGAATACCGCTCAGGTTTGAATAGGCCTTAAAGGGGACTAAGTGATAGCGTTGGCCCTCATTTTCGTAATTAGTACAAGAGTTGAGCTTATATTTAAAATTTAAAAATCTCAGAAATATATACCTCTCTAAACCAATGATATTATATTTTTTATTATAATATCATTGCTCTAAACTATATAAATATTTTGTAGATATATATTTTTTAAAGGCTGAGTATGACGGTTTTTCTAAGTTAGCGTGGACGAAGGCGCGGGCGGGCCCCTAGTGTAGTATATATAGCTTCAGGCTTCACTTTTTTATTAGTGGCTAGCGAATTGTTACGAGTTTAATCTGAAACTTTAATACGGAACCGGTTATGCTCTTTACTGATTTTTTTGTCAACCTTTTTATGCATGAGACAGCAGCAAGTAACCTTTTTTTTGTGACAAGTGTCATTTGTTTAATGCAGCTAAACATTACTGCGCGAAATAAGGGGATTCATTTTCCTTATATTGTGTAGTGATTGTGTGGGACAAAAAATACTTTGTCAGCTTACTACCTAGGTGACAGGGCTTCCCCCTTTGGAACTGACTCCATAATGAAGGAGGATGTTCTCAATTTGTTTGATTTTTGAAAAGATAACTCTAGAGGAGAGATACCTGCAAAGTTTAATAATAGTTGCTTGACGATGTGCGTAAGAATTTTTAATAAAATACCTAATAATATGAAGACAGACAATGACATTGCATCCAAAAGAAATTTGTATAAATGGTTAAACGACCATAATTTTTATAATATTTAAGAATTATAAATTATTTTATTTAAAAGAAATATTGGGAAATTCGAAAGTACTTATGTAGAGCTCATAGTTTAAGTTCCTAACTAATGTTTTGCATGCTAAATTTTAGATTTACATAACATGTGGTTCACCCATATATTTTGTAACATCTTTATTCCATGTTAAAATGCAAATAAATAATTAATTTATAATTTATTATTATTTATAATACATAATTGAGCTCTTATCAATGTCACTATACCATCGGTTCCTATGTCCTAACTATGGGGCAGGAGCCTTGTACTGAGAAGAACCGGCAAGAAACTCAGCAAGGGCATATCTTTTCTCCCTTTCTTTTACAGCGTCTATACAAATTGGAAAATGCCCTCCCTATCATAAAAGGACATTTTCCATTACAAACATAAAACACATTTATTACAATTACACGACAACACAACACAATGTCATACAAAAGAATACCCAATAAAAAACAGGTATTGCTCAATTTGAAATAAAATGAACAACGTCTTACAGTATCTTTGAAACACGAAAAAGAAATACTATTTCACGACATCACTGTAAGAATACAAGATTCGATATTGAACTTTACGTTAAAATTGTATCATTTTATTACAGGTTGCGCACTGTAAAAACCGAGCATTACACAACCTTGGCTAGCTAAATGCTATCTGTAAAGGAGTACCTTTTACAAGCACCATATTGCACTACCATTAACCTTGTCGCGTAGCGGTGAAAGAATACTACCACCCCCTCTCTTCCCTTGGGTGTCGTAAAAGGCGACTAACGGACTAAAACCTTCACATACATCCAACAGCATAGAGCGACGATGGGCTCACCACTGCCACGCTGAGCACATTTGCAGTCGCTATTTGGTGAAAAGTGGACTATGTCAGAGGACTGCATTTGCGGTCCTCACTGCCACGTCTCTGACTAACCCTTCGGGGATAATAGTAGTGATTATATGTATGTATTTATAATACACTAAATTTTGTCCACCAACCAACAGCCGGGTGGTGGATGACCAATTGGCTACTTGACAGTTTTCGAAAAAGTATTAAAAAAGTTACAAACGCTTATTTTATACCCTGTACAATATTTTCTTATTTGAAAAAACCTTTAAATAACAGAAAAAACATATTTTTCTTTATTGATTTCAAATTTCGTGCGAAAACGGTTGGTCATTTTGCTCTGTGACGTCACATTTCAATAAATATAGAAACTTATCTTGAAACCTGACAGTTAGTTTTTGATAATTTTGTGAAATGTGACGTCACATGAAGCTCAATCATGGCCGGTCCTTGCCGCCCGTGTTCCGGGTCTTGTAATCCACAGATAAAAATGCATATTTATTTTGTAAAAATAAAATATTTACAAATTATCATAATAAAAAAAACTATTGCATACCTAATTATCGTTAAGTAAATCATAAACTATCATTTCCGACATATTTTATATTTTATTGTTACAACTGTCAAATAGCCAATTGACCACTTTGTCCATGTGAAAGCATGTGTCCAGTAGTGTGAGGTTATAGGCTGATGACAACAATTGTCTAATTAGTCTAATTATAAGAGCGACAAAGTGGTCCGCGCACAGATAAGGCACAGCCACTCCCGCACATGTCAAGAGATCAAACGGGTATTCTTATCACTTTGGATGATAATGTTTTATTGATATTGATTTTTGTTGCCTATAAATTTTTTTTTATTGTAGACTTATTGCGCGTTTGTCCTTAATTTCACTTGATGGAAAATGATAATGAGGACGAAGATGGATCACGCGCAGTCAGTAAATGCCTGTTTACTTTGGCCTTAAAGACGCCTAAGTTGTAGCGTTCAGGGAAAACAGACGCAGGGAGGTCATTCCACATCCTAGCTGTCCTAATAAGGAAACTAGAAGCAAATCGCTTCGTCTGGGCGGGTGGAATATCTACAACATAGGGATGAAAGCCCTCCCTCCGTCTAGTAGTCCGATGATG
This sequence comes from Scoparia ambigualis, assembly GCA_963921215.1. Taxonomy (NCBI): domain Eukaryota; kingdom Metazoa; phylum Arthropoda; class Insecta; order Lepidoptera; family Crambidae; genus Scoparia; species Scoparia ambigualis. The sequence goes on along the minus strand of OY992508.1, from coordinate 7,603,592 downwards.
GAACGGGGAAGGAGGTATGAGGTAAAGGCAATTGGCATTTTATTTCGTTACATTTTTTTTACTTTGCGTGTACTAGGTCCCGTTAAAACAGTTTTAATGCAATACAACGCGACAGTTGAAAGTCTTATTTTACAATTGCTCTTTCAAATAGTAAAAAATATGAAGTGGAGAGTTAGTAATTGTATAAAATAATATCTTCATACCGTAACGCCACAACCGTATCAAACACTTGGCGTGCCATTTCCGAGTTAGGCTCGGCTAATCTTTGTTTTAATATTTTACACCTATGTATATATAATAACATTAAAGGTGACATTGAATCATGCGCTAATATTAAGTAGTAGATACCTACAGGCCACGCATTTATGCGTTTATATAAAAATTAGTTGGTATAGTCAAAAACCGGGCCGTAACTTACGGCCCAACCTACTGATGTGCTGTTGGCCTACAAGTAAAAAAAAATGCCAATTATTACATACATACATATAATCACGACTATTATCCCCGAAGGGTTAGTCAGAGACTAGGCAATGAGGACCGCAAAAGCTGTCCTCTCTCATAGTCCATTTTTCACCAAATAGCGACTGCACATGTGATCAACGTGACAGGTGGTTAGCCCATCGCCGCTACATGCTTTGGATGTATGTGCTGTCCAGTCTTTAGTCTTTTAGTCGCCTTTTACGACACCCAAGGGAAAAGAGGGGCTGGTAGTATTCTTACACCGCTACCTACGTGACACGGTTTATATGATGATCATGTTTATTATCACTTTAATGAGAATATCTGAAGATAATTTTAAAAAAACCTGTGGGCGTGTCGTGTAGCTGCTCATTAGAACAATACTATCACCCCCTCTCTTCCATTGAGTGTCGTAGAGGCGACTAACGGACTAATAAGTGCACATACACACAACAGCATAGAGCGGTTCACCACCTGTCTCGCTGAGCACAAGTGCAGTCGCTATTTAATGAAAAGTGGACTATGGGAGAGGGCTGCCTTTGCGGTCCTTATATCCTAGTCTCTGACTAACCCTTCGGGGATAATGGTCGAGAATACCTACATGTTTTAAAACGTGTTTAAAGAAATAAATATTCTCACAGTTGCATCACATTTTATTTATAACTGTATTGTATACGTGCGTCAAAACATTTCTCATTTAAAAAAAAATTGTGATATTATACAAACTAAATACTAGAAATAAGTATAAACTTCTAGTTCCTAAATTTCGACTTCAGAAAGTTTAAGGATCATTCATGGGACAAGGTGTTACATCATACAATAAAATCCCGAACGAAGTTAAGTGAGGGCTAATTACACTGTAAGCGATTACATCAATTTTATTTATTTATTTATTTATTTTAATAATTATACAGGATTATTCCCAATTACATAATTATGACAAAACATCTAAATTATTCAATTAAAATTCACAAAATAGTTACAATAATAAAATCATTCAGTAATTATTATAAGGAGACATTACTTAAAATACAACAAATATAAACAAAATAACAAGATTTTATAAAAATAGTACTTATATAAATTACATATTTTCACTGAATTCCAAACATGTAGACATAAATGATTTTATATTATCAGCAAACACATCCAAATCAGGGAAAGCAACCAAGAGAATGCATGGAAATAACATTCCTGTAAGTTCGCACCCGAGTAAAACTTTTAGATTCACTTTTGCTTTTATCTTTTTTTTATTATAAAATAGTTTTATGATTGTTGATTGTATAATTTGGTAACGACATATATTGTTTTGTAAATGTCGTTAATTCTATATATTATTATAAACCTGTGGAGTTTCTTGCGCCCGTTCTTCTCCACAGCTCAAGACGTCTTCAATGGGTTATGCCTACCCATCCATATAGATTAGTAAAATTAAGTTTAGACGATTCAAAATGCTTATTGTAAGTTTACCTACTGAATAAGGAAATCATGATTTTTTTGATTTTGATAAGTATACTACCAACGATACTATCTTCGATGGGGGTGTCTTATAAGGCGACTGACAGACTAGATAGAGACTGCACATACATCCAACAGCATAAAGCAGCGATTGGCTCACAACCTATCACGCTGAGCACATGTGCAGTTCTTATATGGTGAAACGAGACTAAGTAACACTTATCAATTATAATTACCAATCAAGCACCATTGGCTAATCAGCCAAAAAGATAACGTACTTGTGGCAGTGCGCTTTACGAAATCATTATTGTTATCTCTCCTCTTATCTCTGTAGCGTGTTTCACATTTTCAAGTATTGCAATTACCATAGGATAACATAGCTATTGACTTGTTGTTACGATAATGTTATCAATCATTGACAATCATCAAAGCAGGTATTCGATAAAAATCGGTCAAGTACAAATTGATGAAAAACGGATATTAAAGGTAATATGATGTTGATGAATATAAATATAGTTCAAGTTATATTCACCTTTATTTTGTTAACGAACCTATTTAACCAACCCGCAACGGGCCAAGCGGGGTGAGTTATGGGATTAGGGATTATGTACCAGAACATCACTGGTCTCGAAGTCCCGGGACTTTTTGTAAATTGTACGGTCTCGACACCCGTGACTTTCAGGTTGAAACTCGAAAGTTATTGACTCTCCGATTTTTTAAAAGCTACTTTGGACTTCCCAAACCGTAGTAATCTCCCTATATGCTTGCTGTGCATGAACGAAGGCTTGTGTCATGACCATCATCATCATTAGCATCATCAAGTTGATTCAAGGACTTTGACTCCGATCTAGGGAGGTTTAATTTATCATAATTAAACAAATTACCGAGACTTTCTTATTTAGACAGTTGTACCAGCCAGCCTTCTATTTAATGCTGGCTGGTATAACCGTCCAGAATTGAATGAATTTGTGGTGCGGTGTCTCTGACCATAAAAACAAATGTAAGGCATCATGTTAGGCTTCATCCATTGTTTAATAAAGTATTCACGAAACAAAGCGTTTATACACAACAGTACCAAAAAGTGTATTTATGAGGACACTCTTTGACCTCATCCCTCCTTCTCCCTTCCTCCATAGGAGTACGCGTGCTGCTCTCCGGAGTCACCAATTTACAGTCTCTAACATTCCATCACGCACAAAGAAATTTGGTGACTCGTTTCTTTGCCGCACTTCCAAAAGATGGAATAGTCTACCAGCACACGTATTCCCTCCTACTTATGACATAGGGTCCTTCAAACGAGGCGTGAAGAAGCACTTTGTGGGCCGGCAGAGTGAGGATGACTGATGCTACGTCTCTTACGCTGCACCAGTTGTCCTAGCGCCTGGTTCTCATTTCCACTTAACATCAGGTGGAGTGAGGTCATTTGCCGGGCTTAGTATAAAAATATAAAAAAGCAGTGCACGCCGTAGTGCACGCCAGCGCACGCAGCAGCACACATAGCAGTGCACGCCACGGTGCATGCCAGTGCAAGCAGCAGCAAACGCCACGGTACACGCCAAACGAGGCGTGAAGAAGCACTTTGTGGGCCGGCAGAGTGAGGATGACTGATGCTACGTCTCTTACGCTGCACCAGTTGTCCTCGCGCCTGGACCTCATTTCCACTTAACATCAGGTGGAGTGGGGTCATTTGCCGGGCTTGGTATATATAAAAAAAAAAACAAATTGGTAGTCTGTGAAAAAATGTATTTAACAGGAATAAAAGCGTAGTTTTATTAAAAGTGTCTCTACGGGGAAAGTGTATCTCTGGGGCATAGAATAATAACGCATAGAACGATAGTCTCGTATTAGAAAACTGTCATGGAGTGAGGCAAGAAAAAAATGGATGTAGGAGCAAGTGTACAAGTAATGTTGCTAGAGGAATCAGATTTACCCCAAAAGTAAGGAAATTTGAACTGTTGATAGGTAGATAAGTTTAGATTATTAGTACTGACGCGGGCCATTTCGGTCCAGTATGGTTTGGTTTTACTGGCCTCATTTATCGTGTGTGTTCTCGCTTTCTATGCGTTATTATTCTAAGCTCTGGGGAATAATTCTATTTGCCGATGAAAGTGCTAGAATAAGACTTGCACTACGTACCTACCTACTACCTTGTCAGTCGTGGGTTACACAGTCGTGGATTCCATTCCCGCCTGAGGTAGACATCTTTTCAAAGTTGTGTTATCTTCGTGTTTATTTGAGCGTTGTTAACGCAAATAATTAAATATTACGAATGAGTAACATTATTAAAAGTAGCTAGCTAGTTCTTGTAATTTGAAAAGAATGTTATCTTTACTATAGCCTTTTTTACTTTGTTTTCTCTAAAGCTTAACCTTAGTATCTTATTTAAGATTTTTTTTTTACAATCTCAGATATTATAAGTATTTATTTGTTCAAGACGACAAGTTTTATGAAAATAAATATTTTTTGCTGCGTGTCCACGTGGGAGGCCTGGTCCCACCAGTGAGACGATTATAGGCTAATGATGATGAAATATTTTTTATTATTCATAACTAGTTGCCGCCCGCTACTTCATCCCCGTGAAGACGCCGTGTCACGTGACGAATTTCTAAAAAACACATAATTATAACTTTTGAAATCAGATTAAGAATGTCACGTTTTTACCATAAAGCACAAAGTAGTACAATACAATATAATACAATAAATTCAAATTTATTACGTTTTGAACTTTAATAAAATCATCCAATAAACATATTGGAAGCATGCAAATGTATCAAGAATTTAAAAATAGGAGCGAAATTTTGTATTTAAAAATTACTAGCATTACGTTTGAAATAAATAGGTATTTGGATTATAAAGATATCTTCAAAAGTTAAGCAACTTTTGCAATGTCATGTCAACGGATGGGTAATTGTATAGTTCGAACTCCATGTTTCTGTATGCACATTATAAGATACCTACTTAGGTTTAAAGAACTTTACTTTCCTACGAAATTAACATTTTACTTACTTATAATGTAAAGCAGAGATATATATATTGCGGTGCCTCGTTTTATTGGATGTTAATGATTGACTCCGTCATACAGCCATGTATTAAACTGTCGTTACCTTACTATAAAGGTAGCCGTCCATTAGCGGCGGATCGGGCCGGGGCGGATCGGTACGGGCCGCATCGACTCACTATAAAGGTAGACGTCCATTAGCGGCGGATCGGGCCGGGGCGGACGCTATTTCATAATAAATACAGGCAGGCGGATTTTTGCGTTGCGATGCGCCCCGGCCCGATCCGCTTAGTGGACGCGAGCCTTTACGCTGCGGCCCGCCCCGCCCCGACCCGCCGCTAGTGGACGCCATTTCATAATAAACACAGGCAGGCGGATTTTTGCGCTGCGATGCGCCCCGGCCCGATCCGCCTGGTGGACGCGAGCCTTTAACACTAAGTTGTGGATATTCTATCTGTCACTCATTCATCGTTGAGTCTTACTCACAAAAATTACGTCAATACATAAAATTATAATACACGTTCATAAAAAATATATGGGTAGGTATATTTACCGTGACCATTTCTTATGATTTCTTATAATGAAGTCATTAGAAATGATAATAAAGTAAAGCAAAAAAGTATTTTGAAGTACCTACGGTCGAGATTAGTCACAATCTGCACGACTTAGCACCTTGTCATTGTATAGGTAATAATGGTTGCTGTTTTAAAATATGTGTAAAAATATGCACGGCCTTAATGTGAAAAGGTAGAAGAGCGATTGTATATCGAGCTGGTTTCTGCAATATTAACATTGTCGTAATATAATAGGTAATTGCATATGACGTCTGTCACGACTCAACTCTGAGGGAAATTATGAAAAAAAATAGCACTTTCATGAATCAGATAGTAGAATATTGTTTTATTTTGCTTCAGGTTTAAGTATCCAATGCATGTGAAACATAAATACCTACATGCTTCGATCTTTATACGGCCAAAATTAATAATCAAACTATCTACTGTTGCTTTTCCTATTATGGGGTCCTGCACGAAATTGTGAAAATTGACGAATTTTTAAGTCCAATGCGCTGAGTTAATTAAATACATTAAAAGAACTTATGTAGGCTAGCCTGATCATTGCACAAGGTCATGGCCTTGTTGAAATTTGAAACAAATTCTTTAAACAATAACAAACAATACATAAATGTAATGACTCCTAAATACATATTTTTTTAACAACTTTCTTCAATAATTCTTACATGAAAATGTTTGTATTGATAATCCGCAGGGCACCTCCTTCTTTAAAAAGTAAATTTTAATTTTTAACACAAGCGCGTGATGGTTTTGCACATTTCGGAGAATAAAAACATTGTTTTAATTTAATTACTAAGTCTGAAACTTCAAAGCAGAATTGTTCTAATTATAAATATCAATATGATTGATTTTGATTTGAAGTTCATAAAGAGACTTATGTAAGTTATTTGGTATAAATATTAAAAAAAAAAAAAATTCAAACAACAAAACATGGTTTCATAGTAAAAGGTACATTTGTTAGAAAATAAATTTGTTTTCTCCATAAATACATAAACTTTTCCGTTTTCACCAAAATGACTGAACCTATCAAATCAGGTAGGTAGTTTTACGACAGTCTGACTTACACATGCTTTGATGCTCTTTTGTTTATTTCTAGCAAGCCTCTTGCTACTACTCTGCGGCAAGATGGTGGTATTTCAGAGAGTAACGGAGGCTCGCCAAACTATCACGCATGGTCAGCAGCGGACACATACATTTTTTGTGCCACACTTTTGCCAATGCTAAAGCTCTTGTTTCTCATTCATTATCTTGGATTTTAATAGTTCTTCTGATTACATGGCACACTCAGAGCAAATACCACCTCATGTATGGAGACAGTTGATATCAACTACTGCAACTGTGACCGAGGGCATCAGTGCCCTCGGTCATACTCGCATTTTAATCCACAGGTGTATATGATTTACATCTTCTCTTCGTTAATTCAGCCAGCCACATCTTTCCTGCCCAAAGATTATTTGTCTGCAAATACTATGAACGCTTGAGCCCCCAGTTGCGAGCCTGCTGCAACTTCTTTGTCGCCAGATCCCTCGTCTGTGATTTCTGCGTTCACATTTTCTTAAGGCAAAATAGCTACGCCTCCCGTGAATTCATCATCGGCATCTAAGTATTCCAGTTCTTCAATCATTTTGGAATTTTTTGACGATTATCTATATGAAGGTCTGAAAAATATGACAGACGTTGATTCCCCTACAGGGCGTTTAAACGGCCATAAACTTTAGAGACGGATATTGTTAATTAAAACTCAATGCTAAAGTTTTATTTTCTATTTACGTACTAGGTAGTAGTTATAGATTAATAAAAAAATAGGTATTGTAAAATTTTAAAGCAAAATATGGACAGAAACTTACCTTTTCGGAGCCATGGTGCCACCCAAAATTCTTACTTAACTTTGAAACCAAAGAATCAACAAAAATCTATTTATTTTAAATTTCTACTACTCACTCAAACAAAGACCAGTAGCATCTGTAATCTATATTGAAGAAAAAGTAGATCACAGCACACAAAAACTACATTTAATTAAGTGTAGAATAAATACTCTTTTTTTGGGCGTTTAAAAGCCCTGTAGGGGAATCTGGGTTAAAAGAGTGAAATTTGGTATAAAATACATACTTACACCCACGAATAAGGGTTAGTCATAGACTAGCCATGAGAACCGCAAAATCTGTTCTCTGCCAAGTCCACGTTACACCAAATAGAATAGAATAGAATAGAGAATCATTTATTAACATACACACGCTTACATCATTTATACAAACAAAAAGGAAAATAAAAATAATAAATAATACAAATATATAGAAAAAAAAAGAACAGATGAGTATAATAAAAAATAAATGAAGAGTGTGAAGTTAAAGGGCCCTAGGGCAAATAACAAATCAAATCAATCAAATCAAAATATCTTTATTCCTTAGACTTCATAAAGCACTTAGAATAGTCACGAATAGAATTAGACTTAGAATAGTCACTAACGACAGTAACAACAGCACATGTGCTCAGCATGATAGGTGGTGAGCCCATCGCCGCCCTATGCTGTTGAATGTATGTGTAGTATATACCAAAATAAAATCCATGCAAGATATGGCAAAATTCTAATTGCAGTATATGAAACAACAGATTGAATTTTAAAATGGTAAAAACGGGACCCTATCTATTACTAAGACTCCACTGTCGGTCCGTCCGACCGTCCGGACCCAATTTTCACAATGATGTATTTCTGTTGCTGCTGTAACAATAAATACTAAAAACAGAATAAAATAAATATTTAAGAGGGGCAATCCAAACGTGATTTTTTTTCCGTTCAGGTGAAACTAAAACAAAAGGTTGTAATATGTCTGATGTTGTATCGGAACCCTTCGTGCGCAAGTCCGACTCACACTTGGCCGGTTTTTATAATCTGAAACACTCTTTGCATGACCAGGGAATTGAACCTTGGACATCCAGTTATCGGGCCGAGCGCTTAGCTACTCTGCCAAGGAAGGTTTAATAGCAAATAAGGATATTAATTATTTATATAGTTAATAAGCACATGAAAGTCAAATATTTTGAAGGAAACAAGAGCATTTTTGTGTTATCAGTCGCTTCCTCATTCATTTGTCGCGTGGACGACATGAAGCGATGACTCTGTTTGCTAAAGGAAAATTGGGTTTTAAGGAAACATGCGATGGCAAACTTACATAGGCTGTTTGCTTGGTTTTTCTATTATATAGTTAAAGAAGGCGACATTGGAATTCAAGATAAGATTGCATTTGAATCTCAGTGTTACTACACCTCAGACAGGTATTGTTTGTCCAAGTTTATTGGGGCCCTAAAGCAAAAATAGTTGTCAATAGGACTATAACTACTTACTTACTTACTTACTAAGGTAGAGGCGTACCATAGCCTTGCCTCAAGTTTACATACATATAATCACGACTATTATCCCCGAAGGGTTATTTAGAGACTATGCAACGAGGACAGCAAAAGCAGTCCTCTACCATAGTCCACTTTTCACCAAATAGCGACTGTACATGAGCTCAACGTGACAGGCGATGAGCCCATCGCCGCTCTACGTTCTATATTTTCCTATACTAACGATCGTAACTCTTATTCATTCTAATACATAACCAATATTCATAAATTGGTTTCATACTAATATTTGTTTTCATATATTTCTTGATCATAAATGTTTTTATGAGCCACCCGTCATAAAGACAAAGTTAAGTATGCAAAACTATAGTTCCGTTGGTTAGGTTAGGTTAGACTTGTGACAAATAACTTTGTAATTTGAATAAATACTGTCTTGCAATCATGTTGAATGCACGTTGCATGTTTTTTGGAATACTACGTGCTTGCTTGCATGTTGCATGTTGCTGCATGCTTGTTTGCACGCTGCATGCTTGCTTGCATGCTGCATGTCTGCATGCATGCAGGATGTTTGCTTGCTTGCATGCCGGGGGGTGCAGGGGGTCTGAGGCCCCCCGCTATAAAGAAAAAAATAAGTATGCAAAACTATAGGTCTGTTGGTTAGGTTAGGTTAGACTTGTGACAAATAACTTTGTAATTTGAATAAATACTGTCTTGCATTCATGTTGAATGGACGTTGCATGTTTTTTGGAATACTGCATGCTTGCTTGCATGTTGCATGTTGCTGCATGCTTGTTTGCACGATGCATGCTGCATGTCTGCACGCATGCAGCATGTTTGCTTGCATGCTGCAACCTCCATGCTTGCTTGCATGCTGCAAGCTCCATGCTTGCTTGCATGCTGCAAGCTCCATGCTTGCTTGCATGCCGGGGGGTGCAGGGGGCCTGAGGCCCCCCGCTAACTCTTCTTTAATCTGTGGCCCCGCTATAAAGAAAAAAATAGGTATGCAAAACTATAGGTCTGTCGGTTATGTTAGGTTAGACTTTTGACAAATAAAAGATGGGGGGCCGCATGCCCCCCGACACCCCTATCTCTGAATCATAAGTGTATGTATTAAAAACAATATTATGAGTTTAAATATATTCTTAGTAATGACAATTATTAAAAATTATGATAACTCTGTTATGAGTTCCGATAGTAGTAATAAAAATTTATGAACAAAAAAATTATGAGGATAAAATTTAGGAAGACTGAATATTATGAACACAAATCGGTATCAAAACAAAAAATAGGAATAATAGTTTTATGTGAGTCAATACGGACCCCATAAAATCACATACGGCTGAAATTAATAACCGCCAGTACGCAAAACAAGAGGTAGATAATATATTTATTAATTTCAGCCGTTAGAGGTAAATTAGGTAGTATTGTTGAGTGATTCATACAAATGTGTGGTGTTCGAGTAAAGTTTAAAAACTATTTGACAATTTATAATGTGCGTACCTACATAATTAAGTCTTAACAAAAAGTTTGATTGAACAGCAGGTCGGGGGACACCATTTCCGTAATTTAGTTTCAGTTTTTATACTTTACTTTTCTACCGATATCGATCGGTCGTGGTCAGTCCCCCTAGGCAAGTGGCAAACGCTCCGTATCTATTCGTTAGCGTTTGTCAATAGAAAATTGATAGTCAAGTTTTAAAGATACTTGGCGAATGTCGAACTCGAACTCTAGTCGATCGCTACCAGAGAATAATTTTCTGAATTTACGAATTTTATTACATACTAGTAACCATCGCGTAGCTGTGAAAGAGTACTACTACCCCCTCTCTTCCCTCGGGTGTCGTAAAAGGCGACTAACGGACTAAAGACTGCACATACTACCAACAGCATAGACCGGCGATGGGCTCACCACCTGTCACGGTGAGCATATGTGCAGTCGCTATTTGATGAAAAGTGGACTATGGTAGAGGACTGCTTTTGCTGTCCTCATTGCCCAGTCTCTGACTAACCTTTCGGGGATAATAGTCGTGATAATATGTATGTAATACCAACAAGTGGCCCGCTCGCGCCTCCGTCCCCGCTAACTTAGAAACACTGACATACTCCAGCTATTTTGTAAAAATCTTCGTCCTTTATCGATCTTTCTATCAGTGGAAACCGCGTAAAAACACATTGTGAGGTTTAAAACAAGAAAGCGGAACCACAGACACAGGAAAACGGCGACTTTACTATAGATAGATAGATAGATATATATATATATAGATAGATAGATAGGTAGATAGATAGATGTATAGACAGATAGATAGATAGATAGATAGATAAATAGATACAACGCTTTATTGCACACACATAAATAATGAAACATACACAAAGAGTAAGAATTTAAAAAAAAAGCTAATGTGGGCAAAGACGGTCTTATCGCTTAAAACGATCTCTTCCAGACAACCTTTGAGGTATAGGACAACAGAAAAAGAGCGACAGGCAGTGCACCAGAACAAGCAAATGACAAGAATGTAATGATTTAGCGTTCGCGCTAATATGACTTATCGTTGACCTATGTTAAATCCTGGTAGGCTACTCTTGAAACAGAATTGCATTAATCAATTTCCAATCACAAATGTAAGAAATGTCAAATGGCACTTTTGTAAGCGACAATAGCGCTACATTGGAATTAAATTGCGTGGAAATTGATTGAACAAATTATTGTCGAGATGGCGTTCCGGAATTATCTTTACTTATCCCAATATCGATACATATTAATCGCATTGGAATTGTATTAAGATTGAGTTTGCGTTCGATAGTAACCCCCCTGTACATTCGTCATATTTTCATAATATAATCATATAGGTACGTATAATCACGGCTATTATCCCCGAAGGGTAAGTCAGAGACAGGCAATAGAAGGGTAAGCAAAAGCAGTCCTCTACCACTTTTCACCAAATAGCGACTGCACATGTGCTACGCGTGACAGGTGGTAAGCCCATCGCTGCTCCGTTCCGTCGAACGTATGTGCAGTCTTTAGTCCGTTAGTCGCCTTCTACGACACTCAAGGGAAGAGAGGGGGTGGTAGTATTCTACGAGACACAACTGTTATACTTTCACCATTCTTACTCCGTTATAATAATAATAATAATCATTTATTTCAGATAGAAAATCCATATAAGTAACATAATAATACACTTTAAAAAATAAAAATAATTTAAATAATTAAATTAATAATTTAAATTATGGTCCTTAGTTGAGGATTCGGGGTGAAGCGCGCTTCTAACTTCGGCATTATCGTCACTTACCATCAGGTGAGATGAAGGCCATGTGTTTAACGGTAAAGAATAACAAAAATTACAATATGCCAAGTCTTGTCTAGTCTAGAACTAGTACCTATATTATATCTAAGTACTTTTGCGTTAAACCCCTATCAAATATCCTACTAATATAATAAACGCGAAAGTTTGTATGTATGGATATTTGTTACTCTTTCACGTAAAAACTACTGAATAAATTTGGTTGAAATTCGGCATACAGACAGTTTATAACCTGGAATAACACATAGGATACTTTTTATCCCGATATTCCCACGGGAACGTATGGCCGGATGTTTGTTACTCTTTCACGTAAAAACTACTGAATGGATTTGGATGACGTTCGGCAAACAGATAGTTTATAACCTGGATTAACACATAGGATACTTTTTATCGCAGGAACCACGCGGGTGAAACCGCGAGCGGCCGCTAGATTGTTTAATAATGGAATGCGAAAGTTTAAGGGTCTTACTTGCATTATTTTGTTAAACATTGTTTTGTCTCTTTTGCTAAAAATCGAAATAACGTTTGTGTGACGTAGACAAAACAATGTGTAACTATAAATAATGCTTAAATAGTGTTTATGAGAAAGGCCTGTAAAGTCTTTTTATTAAACTGAATTATTTAAAGCCTACATACCTTTAACGGGTTTGCATCACGTTCTACTGTATAAATGGTTGATTGAGCATGAATTATATTACTATGTTATTATGTATTGAGTACCTACTTACTATGTAGATATAAGTAAGTAGTAACATATTTTCATCAATATAAATTTTCTAACATTGCAACAAATATATTATCTCCTTTAACACTTTGAACGCCATGGCAGACACCGGTGTCCGACAAACAGAGCAAGCCCATTTATTACATAAAAAAGAATTTTAAAAATTACAAACTCTTATTTTATACATGTTAGAATATTTTTTTCTCCAATAAGCTATATTTATTGGAAAAAAAACATAGTTCAATTGTGTCTGGTTTTGCCTAATTGTGGCTGCAAAATGATCAGTGCTCAAAGAATTGGATTTTTGCTGTGCCTAGTGGCGCCGCGTTCTAAGAGTTATTAAAAACAACATTACAACTAATTATTTTTTATCAATTATTAGGAAAGAACTCTAACATTGTATATATGGGGGTTAAAGTTACTCGGTTCCGTAGGTATACCCTACACGTGACCCCTGGGTGGTGATATATGAGTGACACTGACTGAGTGGTAGAGCCACGCTGCGTTGCAGCACGCATTGGGCCGGCTCGCCCGGCGTAATACCACCCTCTCACGGATATCTTGCGTGAAATAAGAAATAAGGGTTCCGGAGGCCCCCCCCCCCCTCACAATTCCTTTTCCTTCCTTAACCCTATTCCTTCCTTAAAGGCCGGCAACGCGTCTGCGATTCCTCTGGTTTTGCGGGTGTCCATGGGCGGCGGTGATTACTCTCCATCAGGTGACCCGCCTGCTCGTTTGCCTCCTTCTTTTACAAAAAAAATGTATTGTCCCGAATACGTTGTTATACTAATCATGCGGTTCCGATGAAAATTTGGGAAGTTGGGCATACGCCCATAAAGGATTTTAAGTTGGTAAAACCATTAAGGTATAATATCGCCATTAACCGTGTCGTGTAGCGGTGAAAGAATACTACCACCCCCTCTCTTCCGTTGGGTGTCGTAAAAGGCGACTAACAGACTAAAGACTGCACATACATCCAAGAGCTTAGAGCGGCGATGGCCTCACCACCTGTCACGCTAAGTCGCTATTTGGTGAAAAGTGGACTGTTGTAGAGGACTGCTTTAGCTGTCCTCATTGCCTAATAAAAAAATCAATATCATTTATTCAATTTAGGCAACAATATTTGAGCACTTATAAATGTCGCTATGCTATCGGTTCGTAAGTCCTAACTGTGGGGCAGGAGTCTTGTACTGAGAAGAACCGGCAAGAAGCAGCGCAATACAAATAATTTGTTGGAAAATGCAGAAGAACATTTTCCAATACAACATAAAAAAAAAACATTTAATAAGATTACAAGAAAAAAGTGCTTAAAATAAAATGAACAACGTTTTACAGTATCTTTGAAACATGAAAAAAAAGGACTTTCTGTAATTACTTACTACAAATAAAAATAAGATTGCAAGAGGAATAAAATAAAAATAATACTCCACAGGCGGCCGGGTGCCGCGAGTATGGCATGTGAATTAGCCATCGCTTCTTAGTCTCTGACTAACCCTCCGGGGATAAATAGTTGTGATAATTATATGCATATGTAGGTATATATTATATGTTTATGTCACCCACGTATACCATAATATATGTTATGGTATACGTGGATGACTTTATTGATGGACAAGAAGCTTTTGGTAAGGTTGTTACTATCATTATAAAACTAGTAGACCCGACAGACATTGTCCTCTCCAAATCATACAACAACTCAACTGGCAAGAAAAAGATAAATGTCACGAAAAAGTAGTAAGAGAGAGCAACATTTTTTTATCAACCAAATGCACTACTTCCTTTTTTTATTATTTTTTTCGCAAGAGAACCCTGTTACCGAGATAAAAGTATCATTATATTCTGGTCCAGATCATGGTATTTCTTTGTGAAATTTTTTATCCAACTCCGTTCAGGCCATTAACCCATTAAAAATGAAATGCTGAACATAAGATCTTAAATACATGATGCTTATGATCAGCATATCATTTTTATTTACATAGAAGATAAAAAGTATAGCGTATACTCGTATATACTATCCCAATGCTGCTAGGCATCATTTTATAATTATAAGTAGTTAATATACTCGTTATAATAATTCGAATGTGCTTTATGATGTTGCATAAATTCTGGCGTAAGAAATGACTACTTACTTAATAATTATGTCTTTATCAGGGTTATAAAATACGAAAAATGCCATACAGAAGAAAATACATAAGGAATACCATTGCTCCCACGGAGTTGCAGATGTTAGAAATATGAGTGTTATTCCAAAAGGATCAAGAAGATCTTTTCCCCTAATCCACTTAAAACTGCCGTACTTCCCCTCACGGGCCGCCAATACCTAAATTCTGTACCATTCTTGGTATTAAAGATCCTGCGAATCATCAATAATTACTAATCGTCATCGGCGCCGGCGGCGGGTTAGACTCTACTCTAATGGGTATCTCCAAGGAATTTAGCGTTTTCTTTATCCTTATCTAATTAAGGCTGACTCTGATCCCAAAATCCGAAATGAAATGGTTAACAATTGCGTTTTATTAAACGCATTTATAGTAACAGGTTAATACTTAACCGGTAGTTTCGACGTATTTAGCGCTTTCTTTAATCCTTATTACCATGAGCAAGCTGACTCTTCGTTTAAAGTCCTAAATGAAAAGGTTTTTGTTATTGTAGGTGGTATCCACTATGTTCGCGAACATCTTGCGCTCCGCGCTCCTGCAACCGCTCTGGTGGAGAATTTACGCGCATCTCCATAAGAAACACGCATGCTCCACAGTCCCCCTGCAAACTTGAGCGAACATGTCGTCAATAGTGGCTAGCGCAGCATATTTCATTTTATTATCTTCTTGAAGACTATAGACGTCATCCTCGCTTTTGGGAATCTGACATTTACGAGAAAAACAATGCAATTGCATTATAAGAGATAGATGGGGCCCAATAAACGGTTCATGCTATTATTATTCCCTCGAAAAATTAACGTGAGGGAAACCGCGTGCACAAGCTTGTAGTACATAATTCCCCGTTTACATTAGCGGGTTGGTGCTTCACGTGTAGCTTCAAGGTATTTAGCGCTTTCTTTTATCCTTATCAAGTTAAGGCTGACTGCTAAGGAGCGCAGTCGCGTTTGATAAAGGCACTTGCGCGCGCGCACGCTCCGCAGTCATGGCGCACGTTTGGACAATGTTGCTGGCTGTGGCGGCCGTACTAACCGTACAATGCGTGCTCGGAGGTGCGTTACCTGTGAAAGTTCTTTAGTTTTTTGTTTTTCCTTTTTGTAGTCCACTTGTTTTGGGTTTCGGTGAAAAATCAGTTGTCATTTGTTTTTGTGTTTTTTTCAAGTGGTTTGAGGTTTTGACATTGTTTGTTTAGGAGTTTGACTTCTGTAGATTTTGGTTTTTTTAATTAATTGATGGAAAGTCGAGATTGGAAATAAAATTAAATCATAAAGAGTTAAAAATGTGATATGTGTGGACTTTTTAAAATTATAATTTTAAAATTTCTCGATGACGGACCAATAACAATAATACCTATAGTTCTTTGACGAACCGTGAAAATATCTCATATTTAAACGTCACGCGAATATAATTGGAATGTTGATGAAATTTCTATTATAACATATTATATAACTAGTGAAAATATGTAATATATTTGGCCTACTAACATGTGCGTTTTTGGTTGTGCAGAATTTAAAAAAGGGGTTAAATTTTTAACAACCTTTTTTCCATTAATTAAAATAGGTCCTTAACTTGAATATTTAAATACATAGTTACTAAATATATTATTTATTTATATATATTATTATCCTCGTAATGTTAACAATAAATGATACTTTTCTGTATTTACAACTTTAATCAAATTTGTTGAATTTTGTCGGCTTCAATGTTACAAATTATGAATGCAACATAAAATAACAACCACGTGGTATGCTAGGTACTTACTTAATGAAGCCTGGTTTAAATAAACATAAAAAACGTAAGTGCAGATATGTTTCATTGAATACAATTTCAAAGAACAAGTCGTTAATAAATATTATTAGAAAACCTAATCATAAAAAAAACATTAAAAAACTATTAAATCTATATTAACCTGTTGAGTTTGTCATTTTCATAATTAACTGCATTTGGCTATTTCATTATTAATACGATTACTCTAAGTGGGTACTTATTTAGTTTTCTATTAGTCAAATCAAAGCTATAATTTACTTTTCTAGATTAAAATGTAATATTTATAGTAAAAAGTGATAAGAAGTTTGTGTAATGGTTGCACATTTTTTTGTAAGTATTATTATTATTATAAGACTATGGTAGAAATTTAGTTAACTATTAAATTTAAAGACATTTATTTTGGTTTGTTTGATAATTTTTTATGATTTAGATTTCAAATTTCAAAATTGATGTGATACAGCAGTACGAGTAGTTAAATATTTATTATTATAAATATTATCCCACTTGCTGGGCAAATACCTCCCAGGCAAAAAGAAACTGTTTATGAAACGATTGCCTATTTGATTACATACTTACCTAGTACCTATATTTATTTTGTTCCTCTTCGTTTTAACATTTTTTGTCAACTAACGTTTAATTAACTTCAATCTATTCAAGCGTGATATCATCTAGAAAAAACAGACTACACTATTTAGATATGCACATTTAGCACGGGCTAAATCTTTTCTTGTAAAGTTTTGGGACCGTAGCCTAAGTCTGGAAAAACGAAATGAAAACTGTGTTGCCCAAACCATAGTCTCAGATCACAATCCTACTAATATTATAAACGCGAAAGTTTGTAAGTATGGATGGATGTTTGTTACTCTTTTACGTAAAAACTACATGGATTTGGATGAAATTCGGCAAACAGATAGTTTATAACCTGGATTAACACATAGGATACTTTCTATCCCGATATTCCCACGGGAACGGGAACCACGAGGGTGAAACCGCGAGCGGCAGCTAGTTTATTATATATATGCTATAGAGATATATAATAAAATGTTTTACTACAAAAAAAACAACCAGTCTCAGGAAAGCTCGAATGGGAATCGAACCCATAACCTTTGGATTGCCGGTCCACTGCTCTAACCGCTAAGCTACCGACACCCCAGAAGACTCGTTGAATTTTTTCTAGTAGTTTGTGATACGCTCATGGGTTTGATTCCCATTCGAGCTTTCCTGAGACTGGTTGTTTTTATCTAGTAAAACATTTTACCTATATATACTATTATTATTATTGTTGTTGTTAGCTTTTTTTCTCCCACTGCAGGGTAAAGGCCTCCCATCCTTCTTTCCACTTTTCTCTGTCTTCGAATTTAACCTACGTCGCCCATACGGAATACCGAGTGACTGACTTGACTACACCGAGGTACAGCATCTTTTATTTTATAAATAACATTTTATGATAAAAATTAAACTACTTAAATAGATTATCAAACCATTTTAAACATTATGAATTATATTATTTTAAGCTGTTCCAAATTATCATATTCATTAAAGGTTTTAAAACGAATTCAAATCTTGGGTTGCGCAAACGAATGTAGGATTTTTATAACTTAATATCTATGATTAAAATAATTTTGGTTAGGGCTCATTGGCATAACTGCTGCTGCTGCGAAATTTGTTATAAGAAACATAAAGTTACATAAAAATTATTAAATTACACTACTACTTTGCGCTGAAATAAGGGGGACTCAAAATCAACGACATAAACATGGTGAAAATCCCGTTTTTTCCTATAAGTAATTGTAGTGACTATAAAAGCATAAAATGTTAAATTCAAACTAATAAAAACTGATTACTGAGACACATATTTATAATTTAAAGGTGATAAAAATAAAGACACAACTAGGACTCGAACCCAGGTTAGGTATCTCGGAGTAATCGCCCGTTATTTTAATGCGGTATTTCAATAGATCAAGATGTAAGAAAAGGAAAGCTTTTGCCCTGCAGTCGAACAAAATCGGCTGATAGTAAAAATAGTAACCGTTTTTTAAATGTCGTCGTTACAAATCGTGTATTAGCCAACGTTATTTTATCATACTGACGATAAAAAACTATTTTGTTACATACATTATGAGTAAGAAGTACGTGATTTTATGCTCTCCAAAAGAAACGTGACTTTTGTAAGGTAATTGTTTTTTATTGTTTCGTAATATGTATTTGACTTTGTCATGTTATTTATACATTCTTTTCTACATAAATGCAACAAACAATTTTTACGTATGAGTGAGGTGAGGTAAATGAGGACCTTAGAAGCAGTCCTCTGCCATTAGTCCACGTTTCTCCAAATTGCAACTGCACATGTGCTCAGTGATTGGTGGTAAGCTCATCGCCGCTCTATGCTGTTGGACGTATGTGCAGTCTTAGTCCATAAGTTGCCTTTACGACACTCAAGATAAGAGATGGGTTGGTAGTATTCTTTAGCATAGTACGAGTATAAAGCTTTTAGTGAGTAGCTATACCGCACGGCTCAATTGAAATGAGAATTATTTTCATCGGAGCTTCGATCTTATTCGATTCGATCAGAGCTAGTTTAGATTCATAATACGTGGGTATTGAGTGAAAAAAATACAAAACTGAATGCCATTTAGGTACCCAATATGAATCCAAATTAGCGCGGGTGTCGCAACCTAAAAATACGAAAATTCACAATACCAATCCGATCCAATAGCAATCGGTTTCAGGAGTAAGGGGGCTGGAGCATAAAATATGATGACAGCTATCCATTCGCTACGAGCCTGACTAACCTTTTTTGATTTTTCTTTCTTTTCTTTTGTGAAATGTTTGTACCTTGATGACATATAAACATAAATAATAATTCCAACAGTCAGATTTAATTTTTCAATGCATTCGACTAGGTACCTACTATGTTGCGCTATTCTGAGCCACCGACTCGAACGCAAAACGCACCCGCGTTTTTTTAGATAATAATTACTATACCTTTCTTACTTCTTTTTTCACTAAAAAAAACTTGTCCTTCATCTTCATCATTATCATTACATATAATAAAGTAAAGTCGCCGTTTTCCTCTGTCTGGTGCACCGCACTATTCTCCTTAACCACGCAACTAATTTTTATGCGGTTTTCACTAAAATATAGAACGTTAACTGAGGATGGTTTTTGTTTATATTTTGTAGATATATTTTTTTAAATGGCTGAAGTATGGCGGTTTTACTAAGTTAGCGTGGACGAAGGCGCGGGCGGGCTGCTGTACTTGATAATATGTGAAATTCAGGTAGATTTTTTTTTAAAAACGAGGTTTAACAATGATTTATAATAAGTAAAAAAGGGGTACCTACTACCTACTACAATGCCCGACGTTATAATTGTATTTTAGTAAGTAGTTTTTAGTGTATAAGAAATTACAAAGTTACGTTTTGGCAGTCTCATCGATTCAAAGCGATTTCTTTATTAGGTATGCTTACTCTAAAATGTACAGATGACAACAAGTCAACCTATCACAAAATGTCAAATTTTTACAATCAATTTTCAACTTTTTGTTAAGGTATTAAGGATCATTGGAAAATTTGGACAGTTTGGCGATTTCTTTATGATGCTTACTCTAAAATTTATAGACGACAACAGGTCAACTTAAGTTCTTATGACAAAATGTCAAATTTTTACAATAAATTTTGTACTTTATCTTGAGGTTTTAAGGATCATTATCGATTGGAAATTATGGACAGTTTTGGATAAATTGATCTGCTTGCCAATTTTACCGAAATTCGTGTTTAAATTGCAATGACGACACAAAAAGCCCGCCGGCAGTGTTTTGCGCACTCATAATAATTCTGGTTTCGGGTCGGTGAAGTATTTCATTATTTGAGGTTGAATGCACTTTTACAAATGCGCGTTCGCGGTGTGAGTGCATGCGCAAAAATGAACCGACGCACAAAAAGATTCGTCTCGTAATTTTTTAAAAGAGCACGCTTTATTTCTTTAATTTCAACATTATTTATACATACTAATGAAGCATTATAGTACAAATCTACGTATAATATAGTAACTACTCGAGTTAAAAACTTTTAAAACATAAGAAAAAAGTCGACTCTACGATAACGCAATTTAAACAGGTGTGTATCATTTTATATAATGACAAATGAACTAATTTCAAAGAACATAACGTTCATTGGATATAATTTTAATTCTTCTAAATACACTTCCTATAACAACAGTAGGTACGTATATTATTCATTTGATATAATACTCATATTCTCTAACAACTTATTCTATAAAGCTATATTGGTAGAATAATCATATTCTATAACATCATTTGATATAATTCTTGCTAAAAAATAAAAATAGCTTTTTAACCCTAAATTGATTTCAAATATTGTCTTAAAAAGTTAATACGTTGTGTTTTCGTTATGGTTGTGCTAAAAAAGTCAGTGACAGAAACGAATCGCGGCAAAACCGACTCCACGTAGACTTGTCTGCCCTACGTCAGAGTGTAATTTAATCCCGCGTAGGCGCGAAGGGGCGAGGCGGCCCACGAGCTGAGGAGCAGGTGGGTTTAACGCTCGCCGCCGCGACTGAGGCTGGCCGGCCAGCAAGCCGAAGCTGCGGTGGTGAGCCAAAGCCATCTGCGACGATAAGCTCGTGTGGGACCGCCGGAGTCCCGCAGCGCCGGAGCCGTGACAGAAAACATGCCTGCTGCATGATGCATGCCTGCTTGCATGCTGCATGCCTGCTTGCATGCTCCATGTCTGCCTGCATGCTGCATGCCTGCTTGCATGCTGCATGCCTGCTTGCATGCTGCATGCTTGCTTGCATGCTGCTTGCTTGCTTGCGTGCTGCTTGCTTATTACATGAGTAATGTTTTATATCATTTGATTATTATATCAAATGTACATTATATCAAAAGTACATTATATCAAATGAAATTATAGAATCTAAAATTATATTAAATGTTTATTATATTAAGTTAGTTGTTATATCAAATGAAATTATATGAAATGAAATTATATTATCAGAACGTTAGATCATAAGTATTTATATCAAACATTACACACCCAATTTAAACATCCCTGCAGGGCACAGGTCTCCCACATGGACAACAGTGCGTGGGGACATTGGGCCATAACCCACCACGCTGTCCCATTACTGCCCCTTTACTCTTGAAACCGATCGGTATTGGATGGGATTGGTATTGTGAAATTTCGTACTTTTAAGTTACGACACCAGCGCTAATTTGGATTCATATGTGGTGAACTAAATGCCATTGAGTTTTGTATTTTTTTCACTCTATATCCACGCATTATGAATCAATATTAGCTCTGGTGTCGTAATAGGAGTACGAAACATCACAATACCTATATCTCGATCGATCGGGATCGGTTTCAAGAGTAAGGGGGCTGGTTGGTGAGTGTAACCACTGACATCTTACGACAACAACCGAGACCAACTACCTTACGTGCCATCCGAAGCACGGAGGAGCTCGGGGTGTTTTTAATTTGATCACCCATCCAGTGACCGATCGCAAACAATATTATCGTAAAATTAATATAGCAATAATTGCTGTAGCCAATGATGCGTTAATATTTTGGTGTGAATTGAGCAATTAACCATGTCGCGTAGCGGTAAAAGTATACTACCACCCCCTCTCTTCCCTTGGGTGTCGTAAAGAGCGACTAACGGACTATAGACTGTACATACTTCCAACAGCATAGAGCGGCGATGGGCTCACCACCTGTCACGCTGAACACATGAGCAGTCGCTATTTGGTGAAAAGTGGACTATAGTATAGGACTGCTTTTGCTGTCCTCATTGCCTAGTCTCTGACTAACACTTCGGGAATAATAGTAGTGATTATATGTTAGTATGAGCAATTAAATGTAATTTATTATATCAAAAAACATTTTTTGCATCACAAAATGTGTCAGAACAGGATAAAACCAGGTAAATGCATTCGTTTAACTTCAGTGGCTCGTCCCGTTCGCCTTGGTTCGCCTTTTGACTGTCGCAATCTGACATCAGTTTTTTTTTATCTGTACGTGTCTTTTTAACAATGTGAGACTGCATCCTACTAAGTGATGGCGTATTTATACCTAACTATTTAAATTACTTTAAATTAAATAAGTGTTAAAAATATAGTTGCGAAGGTATATTTTAAAAAGCCGAAATCAAAAAAGGCATCTCATTAAAAGAATTTTATCAATTCATCTCTTCGGTGTCGTGAAAGACGACTAACGGCCTAAAGACTGCACATACATCCAACAGCATAAAGCGGCGATAAGCTATCACGCTGAGCACATGTGCATTTATTATTCGGTGAAAAGTGGACTACGGCAGAGGACTAATGTTGCGGTCCTCATTACCTTGTCTCTGACCCTTTGGGGATATTAAGAGTTTAGGTAAATATGTGTGTATTTAATGAAATGCTCATAACCTATTTAACGTATGTACCTTATCTATAAGTTGCTAAAATAATACTTTTTTTTAAAATTGCATTGGAGTTTACGCATTTTGGTTTTCCATAAAATTTTCCAAGTCGACATTTTTAAATACCAATAAGCCAATTTTAATGAAACTTTGCATGCTAAAGTGAAATACAGGGATCTAAACAGTTTGTAGAAAACATAAAAAAAAAGTTTATTTGGCTGAGTTATTGCAATTTAAAATCCACTATAAAAAGTTTAAAATCGCAATAACTCAGTTAAATAAACGTTTTTTATTGTTTTCAACAAACTATTTTCTAACTTCAGCATGCAGAGTTTCACCAAAATTGGCTTACTGGTTTTTAAAAATTTCATCTTTGAAATTTGTATGGGAAACCGAAATGATTGTAGATGACTTGAATGACTTAACCTTAATTTGCCCAGTAGTGGGACAGTTAAGGCTGTTTATTGCTATTGGTATATATCCTTAGCAAAACCAGGGTGACATACTAATCCACAATGTGGATTATGGCCCGGTCTCCCCATGTGGAACGTATTTTACCGTGGTATGTTTATACACTGATGATAATGATTAAATATACCACAATATTGTCTTAGTTTTTGTTTGAACTGTTTGAATATTTTATCTGCATGAAAATACGAAAGATCTAGTCCATTGAGTTAGCGTATTGCTTTTCAAGTTAGTATTTATTAACTGTTCCTAGGTTACTAAGAGAAAGCCTTTCAGACTTTCTTCCTCTTGAATTGGTAATATTGTATAGGGTGTTTTTTCGTTTTGTTTTTGTATACAGAAGTATATTAAGTGATTCCTATGCATTGGTTCTGTATTTTGTATTTTAATTAAGTTAATTGGTTACTTTAATTAGAATATATTGTAATAGTCATCATTATTTGTGGAATAACCGCGATAAATAATTAAAAAAAAAACTGACAGAATTTAAAATCTTCGTTTTCAAATTTCAAGTAAAGTATTAAAATGTGTGGTTAAAACTCTTTTAGAAATTTATTTCCCCGTTCCATTGCATATATTTTAATCATAACAATACATCGAAGGTCAAACTCAAACCATAACGAATGCAGCTTAACTTTTACGATTGTGAACGGAATAGCCGGTTTCTGTATCTGTATAGCATTTACATACAGTACAAGGAAAAAAGCCAATGAAGGCCTACTGTATGAATTTCATTAATTTATTCATGACGTTGTAAAATAACGTTTGGTATTTATTGAAAAAATATATATTTTTTTTACGGGTAACGGGTAAGCGTTTGACCTTCATCTCACCTGATGGTAAGTGACGATAAGGCCGAAGGTGGAAGCGCGCTTCACCCGGAATCCTCAACCACTGAGGAACTGGCTATCTTATCTCTAACTGTCGGAACACAACTATGCTATAAACATCGTTGTTATGGCGATAGACTTAGATAAGATGGTGGTAGCTGGCCAGGCGGACTTAACAGCTCTACCACCAACCAAACCGAGCACACAAAGATGTACCCCCCGCTAGGAATCGAACCCGGGACCTCTGGGTCTGAAACCGGTAGCTTAGCCACTAGACCACGGAGGCGGTTAAATATATATATAATATAGGTATTATTAGCTAATTAAGAAACTTTTCGTTATACGAGTATAGATAATCGGTAGACTGTCGTCAAACCAGACACAATATAAATTCAATTGTAAGTAACCTCTAGAAGTCCTTATGACAGGCAAAGAACCATATATACCTAGTAAGAAAGAAGAAGAACGAAAGAAATAACATTTATTTACAAACACACTCGTACAATACATGACAATACAAACAGATAGGTAGATAAAATTAGATATAAATAAATAAAATTATAACTTCTAATATTATTAAGTATACTGGCCAAAAAATAAAATACCTAGTATTTTAACGAAAGCCGAGAGTTTGAACTTAATGGGCCCTTTATATTTCTGATAATGTCTCATTGTTGTTTCTTTATTTTTTGTTTATTTATCCATGGGATCTTCAACAGAGAATACACGACACGTATAATCCTTATAGGGTTATACTCGTAGTTGAATTTTTAGTTAATGGCAGAGAGAGATAGCACTACTTTAAAAACAGGTTTAAAATTACGTACACGTTTTGGAATTACAAAGATAGAGGTCAAGTCATGTAATAAATGCACTTTTTACCATGCATGCACGATGTAACATAAATTGTGATAACCAACGGCTAAACTTGATTTACCAAGTAAAGATTAGCTTGAGTTTTTTGTGTGTTTAAACTCTAGAAATGATTTGCTAGGGGAATTTCGCGAACGCATTATTCAGTTGCAGCGAATTTTAGAATCGCATTTTCTTAGCGAATCAATATTTCATTTTTATTATTGAAATTTTGCATTCACAATGCTATATAGATAACGGATAAAATGTTTACTAGAAAAAAAAGAGCAGTGGACCGGCAATCCAAAGGTCGTGGGTTCGAATCCCACTCGAGCTTCCTGAGACTGGTTGATTTTTTTTCTAGTAAACATTTTATTCAATATTTCATGTTGGATATATTTTGCGAACGCCTTATTTAGTTGCAGCGGATTTCAGTATCGGATTTTTTAGCGAATCAATATTTCATTCTAATAATAAATTTACGGGAACACAAATAAAGCTTTCGCTAAAAAATGCTACTTTAAAATTTACTGAAACTAAAAAAGGAGATCGCGAAATTCATTTAATAATAAATTATAGGAACATAAATAAAGCTTTCGCTAAAAAATGCGACCCTAAAATTAGCCGCTGCAGAATAATGCGTTTGCGAAATTAATCTAGATAAATCCTAGAAATTCATCATGACATTAATTAAAAATAAGTACATTGTCAAAATATTAAAGCATTTTAGAATAAATGTAATATCAAAAATCCCGTATCAATTTACGAAAAAAAAATAAAGAGTTAATAGAAATATTTTCAGATCAAGCGAATAACGTATACTCAAGACTATTTTTCCCGACGGGTATCCCGTCCCGTCCAAGTTTCATCAAATAACGACTGCACATGTGCTCAGCGTGATAAGTGGTGAGCCCATCGTAGTTTGATGTTTTTTTATCGCCTCTGTGGTCTAGTGGCTAAGCCACCGGTTTCAGGTCCCGAGTTCGATTCCCAGCGGGGAGTACATCTTTGTGTGCTCGGTTTGGTTGGTGGTAGGGCTGTTAAGTCCGCCTGGCTAGCTACCACCATCTTATCTAAGTCTGTCGCCATAACAACGATATGTTTGTAGCATTGTTGTGTCCGACTGCATTGTTGTGTTCCGACTGTTTGAGATAAGATAGCCAGTTCCTCAGTGGCAGAGGAATCCGGGTGAAGCCCGCTTCCACCTTCGGCCTTATCGTCACTTACCATCAGGTGAGATGAAGGCCAAGCGCTTACCCGGTGTAAAAAAAAAAGATAAGTAAGTAGTGAGTTACAAAGTATATGTGCAGTCTTTAGTCCGTTTATCGCCTTTTACGAAACCCAAGGGAAAATATGGGTTGGTAGATACTAGGCCGCCGTCACACAGCTCTATGGCGATGGCCACACACCTCTCTTAATTCAAGCACAAGTATTACTTGTTATAGTAGAACATTACGTACAAAAGTTTGAATAAAAAGATATTTAAAGGGCACAAAAGAACTGATGGTTCACGGTCATACTGTCGGTGTCGCAATCGTCCATGGGCTGAACTGGCCGCTTTCCTTTAGGCTGTATAATCGTTTGCCGTTTTTTTTATATTTTTTTGCTTTGATTAACTTGAAGCTGACTGTACTTGGTAATGCACACTTAGGCATTGTTCACACCAAACGGATTGTCCGCAGCGGACTGTGAGCGCGCGTTACGCAGTTTATCGTTTTTCATATATATTTAACTTCTCGTTCACGGCGGACGCGGATTGGCTACGTAGCCGAACGTAACAGCGTATTAGCAGTTATAGCTTGACCTTTTTTTAAAGGCCGGTAACGCGTCTGCGATTCCTCTGGTTTTGCGGGTGTCCATGAGCGGCGGTGATTACTTTCCATCAGGTGACCCTCTTGCTCGTTTGCCTCCTTCTGCTATAAAGCAAAAAAAAGATCACGACCGCTATACCGTTGCTACCATACAAGTTAGTACAGCACTCGTGGTCAAGCTATAGTACGTATTAGATTGCTGCGCCGCGGGCATAATTCATTCGAGAAACTTCAATGAGTACAGACTGTGTCTCGCGATGTTCGAGACTGAAAGTAGCGAATTGTACGCTATAGCGTATTGTCGGCTTGGTGTGAACGCATACTGCAGACAGAGTCCACGGTCACACTGGGGCTGACAGTGAGCATACTCACAGCCCGTGGCGGACAATCCGTTTGTTGTGAACAATGCCTTAGAGAAATGGCATAAATGCTTGTAGAATAGCATGATGATTGTATGGGATTTTAACGACTTTTTTGTGTAATCACTTTATGTAACATCATCCATGTAAAAAGAGTTTATGAAAACAAATCGTCTTTTAGCGAACTTTTTTTTTAATTTTTAAAATACTTAAGCTATTTCATGAACATCTTACGTTTCGTAGCGAATTATGTAGACAGCAGATAGTTTGCGATCAGATAAATTGAGCATTGTACCAAGTCTCTGTACACTAGTAACGAACGTCGAGAACGCTAAGACTTTAGCGTTTAAGGCTAGGTGTTAGTGAAAAATTAAAATAACATGTTCCTTGAATTAATTTTTGAAGTAGTTAACAGTAAAATTTATATCTGCGAAAATTATGAAATATTGTTAAGGCTTTATTCTGTGGAATATACCAGATAGAAACACGATTCAATAAATTTGGCTGATCGAATAAATACACAAAGTTACATATTTTTGTGTCATTTTATCTTCTTTTCTAGGTTTTATTCTTAAAATAAGTGATTTTATATTATAAGTTATTTACCAAAATGAAGTTCATAGATAACTTGAGGTATTATAACCGATCTTTTTTAAATACCATCTAAGTATCAATTTTATTTAATATAAAACGCGCTTTTTCGTGCCGCTTCGCTGTTATATCCGTCTCTTACCGTCGTACCGTCGAGGAAGCGAGAGAGAAAAGCTGGAAATACCTCCTCTTAACGCAACAGAATCGTCTTGGAGCGTTTGCTAGCTGTTGCCACTTACGGGGACATTACGCACAACTGCCTGTCACATTAATTGTCCCCTGGCCTTAAACATTATCTGCGTTGCGTTCGAACAAGAAGGAAAATGCTGTATACCTCAATGAAATTATGTGGTTATTATAAATTAGCTTGTGATAACGAAAACGAGGATAGCATTCAGCCTGTTTTACATGGATGATGTGACAAAAGTGATTATTCAAATAAATAGTAAAAAATCTGAAAACAATGTCGCAAAAATAAGCTGTGTGTGTAGCGTGTTACCAAAGTAAACTACTAACCCCTTTCTTCACTTGGGTGTCCTAAAAGGCGACTATCGGAATAAAGACTGCGCATAGAGCAGCGATGGGCTCATTACTTATCACGCTGAACACATGTGCTGTGGTAATTTGGTGAAACGTGGACTATGGCAGTGGACTGCTTCTGCGGTCCTCATTGCCTAGTCCCTGACTAACCCTGTGGGGATAATAGTCTTGAATGCATGTTTATATAAAGTCGCAAATATTAGTATCGGTATCCTATGCATTGTATCTTATCTTATTGGCCTGCCGAGGATTTCCTCTCACAGTACCACTTCGTGCTTCGATTTTGTGCCTATACCGATCGAGATATTTAGAAGATCTATAGGCACAAAATTTGTGCAACCCCATCGTTTCACTCTTCTTACATCAGAACTACGAACATACACTACATACTAACTGACATAGGCGATGTCTTTGAGGGCGAAGAGCTAGGAGTCTTCTGGTTTCAGATAGACCAGTTCCACGACACCCATTATTTTTCTAGCAATTAAGTCACAGTCGCACAATAAGTAGGTGGAATGGACTCCGATATCGTACGCATATCAGTTTATATCCGACGTAGGTATCGGAAGAGTAGCACCAGCCTTCTTTGGCCGATTGTTTATTTATATTGGATCAGGTTATATTTTTATAAATATTTTTACTTAATAGGCACTATTAGACAAGGATTGGTAAATTGCGCGGGTTTAAATCTTGTAATATGTAGATTTTTTCAACACTTTCCTGGATTGTAATATTCTACTTATGCATTTTTTGTTTGTGAACAACCTAAATAATCTAAACAAACCTAAAAAATCTAATACCTAAATAATCCTTTTGTTCCAGAGGAGATAGTGTCCACGCCAAAACCTAAGAAGGTTCTGGACACAATCATGAACCCCTCCTACATACCAGCTGAGGAAAAGCACGGCTCCTTCTGGAGGAAGTCAGCAGCGGCCACCCTGAAGGCGAAGCTTCAGGAAACCAAGAACACCAACCGAGCGAAGAACGGGATCATGTTCATAGGCGACGGCATGTCGATGGCTACCATAATGGCTGCAAGGACCTTCTCGGGGCAGCTGGAGCGAGGGTTGGGGGAGGAATCCGTATTGGAGTTCGAGAAGTTCCCCTACACCGGTTTGGCTAGGGTGAGTTATCATCATTAGCCTATAAACGTCCCACTGCTGGGCACTGGTCTTCCCACATGATGAGATAAGGCTATAACCAGTGGGTTATATCTACATAGACTCGGCAACCATAAGCACTTAGGTAAATTTCTGCCTGAATAATTTTTGTTTGCTATAAGTTATGATATGAGTGTGATTTTTGTTTGCTATAAGTTTTGACTTAAGTGCTTATACAACAACCAACGGCAGCGGCTTTACGTGCCTTTAGCACGGAGGGCTCGAGATGATCCTAATTTGGTCACCCATCTGGTGAACCGGCTGGGGCGTTGCGAAAGTTGCTTAAAAGGGTGTACGCATTTCAGTTTTCCATACAAACTTCGAAGTCGACATTTTTAAAAACCAATAAGCCAATTTTTATGAAACTTTGCATGCTGGGACACACAGGGATCTAAATTGTTTGTTAAAAACATTAAAAAAAAATGTTTATTTAACTGAGTTATTGCGATTTTTAACTTTCTATAGTGGAGTTTAAATCGCATTATCTCAGCTACAAAAACATTTTTTAAAACTGTTTTCAACAAACTACTTAGATCCCTATGTTTTACTTTAGCATGCAAAGTTTCATCAAAATTGGCTTATTGGTTTTTAAAAATTTCGACTTAGAAGTTTATATGGAAAACCGAAATACGTAAACCTTTTTAAGAAAGTGGGATTTAATATTCCCAGCATATTTTGAACTTTATATAATTGAGATAAGGTCGAAAACCAATAAAAAAAATTTTAACATGCTGTGCCAGTTAAAAGGTTGAGTGGCAATATAGCCTCCAACAAGCTTCTCAACATGTGAATGTCAAATTGAATAACAATTATTTATCACGTTTTTACAAAACCACACATATAAGCCCCAACAGATACAAACGTACGAGCAATAACTTTGTACACATCCAGTTGAAATTGATTTACTTACAAAAAATATTGACAAATCCTTAATTCTGTCTCAATACGAAGTGTCACGAACTCATTTAACAAACAAATCGAAACAAGGAAGGAAGTCGCTGGCCGTTATCCAATTGTACCAGATTTGGGTATAAAAAAGCCTCTATTCAGCTTTTAGTATTACGGTATACTTACTACCTATTTTGTTGATCGATTTTCGACTTAACATTGCCAGGAACAGAGTCGTTAACCCGCACTCGGACGGGGAATTACGTAAACTTCGTTTCTTTTTTCTTTTATGTGTCCGAAACACCGTTTACTTGTTTTGGATCAGCGATCGCCAAATTTCGGACCGACCATTTTGCATAGAGCTCGAACACAGATTACAATTAGAATATTCTTATCATTCCAATAAACTGATACTAAAGTTTATCATGTGCAACCTTGCTATAAACTATATTAAGATTTGACATACCTACTTAAAAATTGTATACAGGTTGTTCGGTAAATGGTATAGGTACCCCTTATGGTTGTATGGGAACAAACTGATATAAATGTATACCCCTCAAATTGTATATGGGAGCAAATTGATATAAATGTATGGAATAGCTGTTTTTTTCTGCAATTTCAGAGTGGCTTATTACTCCCATACAAATAGTTGTTCTTTGAACGGATCTCCCAGTTGCGGGATTGTATACCTAATACCAAACATTCTGTAGACAATTAGTATAGTCGTAGTAAAAATAGTACCAAGTAATCGCAGAATTAAGCCAATAAGAATAGGTAATTATAATTATGTAAGTAATAGGTATAAGCAGAGTAGATAAGTATTGAATATGAGTAGATAGGGCACTAGTGTGCAATAAAAAAGGGAAACCAGACAATAGCGTACATATATCTGTTTATTTGTAGTGTGAAAATAGCATAGGAAAGAGACTAGACTGGGCATATCCATGCCAAGAAAATGTAGGCTTGAAGCCACTCCTCAACAAATTGACCCCCGACCTGAACCACAGAAGAACTAATAGCCTGAACTACGTTGGGGTAAGTTATATAAAAAAAGTATACTCGTAACTAGTACAAGACAGTAACGTTTTTATGTAAGGCTGTTAATTTTAAAACGAATGTATTGTCACTATCCGTCTTTAGAGACAAAAATGGGACAGGATTAGTTTTGATCCATGTATAATAACTATTAAGTTCAGTTTTCTTATTTATTTTTATTTTAAGAGATTCGTTAGCATTTTTTAAAATTATAATTATGACGAAATTAAAATAAGGCAAAGATAGAATCAACGCATCAACATTACTCATAATAACATCACAATGAAAAACCCTTTTAAAATAATGATGAGCAATAAACACGTACCTATCAAAACATCAATGACGACAAGCAAAATAAAGGGTCCTTTTAACAAATAACCAATCGAAGGAAGCTTTTGAATTAACGAGAATCATAAAAACAGATTTATTACAAATTTAAGGAAAATCTCGTTATCTGGTAAATCATCTAAAATTGCATTTGTTTACTCTGTTCGTCAGTGACTGTAATCTTTTTGTAATGGTATTTATTTATTTGATTCACAATGTGAGGTAAAAATAATCACAATATTAGCAAAGAAGCGACTTTTGTGTCGTTAAGTTTTAAACAATCTACTCTGGTTATTCTAGTTTTTAGGTTTTTAGGTTTTTAATTCCAATATTTCTTACCAAAAAGACAGTAAATGTACTAAAAGTAGCACTCTAATGTTTAGTGATGAAATTGGAAGAGGGTTGGGTCAATTTTTAAACACTGAGGGGCAAACTGTCTTAAATTATTGTATGCCTGGTTTGACATACCATGATATAATGGAAAAATTGATTTTACATGACCTTAATAATGTAGAAACTGTTATTATTTTAATTGGGAAAGGGGAAATATGAACAAAAAAGTATTAGGTAACTTTTAAAAAAAATTACTTTCTTTAAATATTCCAAAAATTATAATGTTCACACTTCCTTACAGTAAAAACTTGCCACATGAAGAAAATAATTATAGATTTAAGCTTAATTTGACATTGAATACAATGGCTTTCTATGAAAAGAAAGTAGAATTAATAGACATAAATAAATTATTAGATAATAATTTTATATTGACAAAAGATAAATATTATCTTAAGACTTATTTTAAGCGACAGATAGCAAATTCGCTATCATTTTATTTTAAGTATTTAGCCAATAACATGGCTAGCTCAGCGGCTTCTATTGAGCTGCAACATACTGACATGCCAATTCAGACTTTGGAATATGTTCCAAATAATTTAAATTAGATTATAAGACAATAGAGGACACCTCTAGCAAATTATTGGAATTAAATTATAAGACAAAAGAGGAACTCTCTTGCAAAATGTTTGCAAACAAAATGAAATTAAATCAATGTAAAAAAAAGCTTTATAAAAAGCCCCGGTCAATCATTAAATTTAAAAAATGTAGAATCTTTGAACATTGTTCACCAGAACATCCAAGGAATGATGGGCAAAGATTTAGAGATTGAATTGTTCATGAACTGTAATAATATTGATATTCTTTGCATTACCGAGCACTGGCTTAGAGACCATCAGTTCATGTTCAATTTTAAGAATCATTTGGTAGGAAGTTCGTTCAGTCGAGGAAATGCAATACATGTTGGTTCCTTAATTATTGTTAGTAAAAAGTTTAAATTAAAAGAACGCAAAGACATAGTTAGCCTCTCGGTTGAGCGAACTATGTCAGTTATATTGTCCACTAAAAATGAAATAGAAATAAATAAAAAACTACAAACTACTATAGATGAGATCACCTCTTGGCTTAATGATCATAATTTAATATTAAACTGCAATAAAACTAAATTAATGATTTTCAAACCATACCAAAAAAAAGCATTAAATATAAATTTTTCAATAAACAACATTAAACTTGAATGTGTCGATAGCTTTTCACTGCTAGGCATAAAAATAGATAGTAATTTAAACTGGAAAAGCCACATAGAATATATACAAGGCAGATTGTCTAGATTTACATACGCCCTAAACGAAATAAAAAGATGCACAGACACGAGCACAGCCAAAGCGGCGTACCACGCATACGCGCACGCGTGGCTGCGCTACGGCATCCCACTGTGGGGCAACAGCACCAATCTACAACAGCTATTCGTTGCCCAAAAGAGATGCATTCGCATATTAGCAAATATAGACACATTAGTTAGCTGCAAACCGTATTTTAAACTTTATAAAATTTTAACTGTAACTTCATTATATATATTAGAGTCATGCAAATTAGTGAGGAAAAATATTGACTTGTTTCTGAGAGCTGAAAATAAAAGCGTAAGACTCAGACAGAAAAATAAGCTACTTCTACCTAAAACTAATTTATCTATAGTGAGATCAGGACCTTATTCCATGGCAGTAAAATTATACAATTCATTACCAAACACAATAAGAGAAATAGAAGATAATAAAAAATTATAACATCCTTAAATAATTATTTAATAGATAAATGCTTTTATAAACTTAATGAATATTATACTAACGTGTCATAAGTAACACCTATTAATAAATTTTGTTTTTTCTTTGTTTAACTATATATAAATTATATCTAAGTTGTTATACCCTTGCAGGGTTCATGTGTTGATCTTCACCTGTTTTTAACACCTCTTATGTACCACATGTGTAAGCAATAAAGAATTATCAATTATCAATTATCAATTATCAATTAACAATAGAAATAGCTTGTGTGGAGCTGGAGCAGTTTGTTGTGATAAGTGTATACAGACCTCCTTCAGCATTGTATGATCTTTTTGAAAAAGTTATGGATGAGACATTGCGTAAGGTCCGCAATGTAGGTAAAACAATAATTGTTTGCGGTGATTTTAATATAAAT
This sequence comes from Scoparia ambigualis, assembly GCA_963921215.1. Taxonomy (NCBI): domain Eukaryota; kingdom Metazoa; phylum Arthropoda; class Insecta; order Lepidoptera; family Crambidae; genus Scoparia; species Scoparia ambigualis. Next base: position 7,569,002 of record OY992508.1, on the reverse strand, counting down.
TTGCTAGAAAACTCCACATTGTCAACTAAAATTAAAAACTTATTTCTATCATACAATTTGAATAATTTATTTTTGGAGCCGACAAGAATAACTGCCACTTCGGCCACCTGTATTGATAACATATATACAAATGTAAAACCACTGGCTAAGCAAATTATAAATAACCTGGACTCTGATCATTGTGCCCAAATGGTCGGCTTTCCACACCAGCGTAAGCAAGTGATGAAAAAGAATATCACTGTTGTGCCAAAAACTGCAGGTCGGCTGGAACGCTTTAAAAGCAATCTAGATACAAAATTAAATTATTTAGAATACAATGACAACCCTGATGTCTTTTATAATGATTTTTTTAACATATATTGTTCAGAATTTAATAAATCTTTTGTTCCAAAAAAGATCTCGGTTAGTGGTACTGCATCTTTTAATGAATGAGCTACAATTGGTATTCACAAAAGTAGGAAACGCCTTTATGAACTTTATGGTGAACGCAACTATAACACCAGCGACGACTTCAAATTATATGTTAAAAATTATTCAAAGTTATTTAAAAGAGTATGCCGATTAGCCAAGGCAAACTATCTGAGTTTTAAGATTAAGAATAGTAATGACAAAATAAAAATGACATGGAATATTATAAATAGTGAAACAGGAAAGGTCAGAAGTCGTAATAATGAGTACAATTTAAATTGTGATAATAAAACCTTGACTTCTGATGCTGATGTTGCTGCAGCATTCGAGAGGTTTTTTACTGACATTCCAGTTTCAACTACAATAGCCTTGATTTCCTCCCCTACTGTAGCTGAATCTGTTTTGAAGGAGAATGTTAAAGATTGCGAAAGTAATTTCAGTTTTCAAAAAAATTGTGTTATAGATATATTAAAAACATTTAACACTCTCAATAAAAAGAAAACTGCTGATCTGTGGGGTAATTCCGTGGATGTCGCTAAATCAGTAATTATGACAATAGCTCTAGTTTTAGCTTGCATATTTAACGAATGCATTGACTGTGGTGTTTTTCCTGACCTAATGAAACATAGTAAATTCATTCCATTGTTTAAATCAGGTAGCACTTCTGACCCCTCTAATTTTAGACCTATTTCTGTGCTACCCACATTTAGTAAAATTTTTGAAAAGTTGATGCTAGACCAAATTCAAATTCATTTTCATAGAAATAAACTTTTACATTGTAAACAGTATGGTTTTACTAGGGGTCGCTCAACAACTGACGCCGGTGTTGAGCTTTTAATCCAAATATTTGATACCTGGGAGGAATCACAGGATGCCCTAGGGGTATTTTGTGATTTATCCAAGGCTTACGATTGTGTTTTACATGAAACTTTGGTCAGGAAGCTTAACCACTATGGAATTAGGGATGCTTCTTTGAGCCTTCTAATCTCATACTTGAGTAACAGGATTCAGAAGGTCGACATTAACGGTAAAAGATCTCCGGGATCAGTGGTTACAATGGGAGTTCCGCAGGGTTCAATACTAGGTCCATTCTTGTTTTTGGTTTATATTAATGACTTACCTTATTTTGTAAAAGACAGTCATGAGATAGTATTGTTTGCTGATGATACTTCACTTTTATTCAAAGTGAAACGACGACACCCAAATTATGACGATGTGAATAATGCGATCTCAAAGATTGTTCACTGGTTTAGTGTAAATAACTTGCTATTAAACGAGGGAAAAACCAAATGTGTAAGATTTGTATTGCCTAATGTTAAGCAAGTAACAACTAGTGTACAAATTAAAGATAAGAATGTGAATCCTGTGGACACCACTGTGTTTCTAGGCATCACGTTAGATGCCAAGCTTCAGTAGGGCCCACATATAGCTAAATTGTCGAATAGACTTAGCTCTGCGGCTTATGCAGTAATGAAGATCCGTCAGTTAACTGACGTTGATATATCCAGATTAGTTTATTTCAGTTACTTTCATAGTGTAATGTCGTACGGCATTTTACTGTGGGGAAATGCTGCCGACATTCAAACTATCTTTGTGCTTCAGAAGAGGGCTATTCGAGCAATCTATAACCTAAAGGCTGGTGACTCTCTCAGAGAGAGATTTAAGAATATAAATATAATGACAGTTGCATCACAATACATTTATGAAAATTTTATTTATGTTCATAAAAATACTGGAATGTTTTCAAAAAACAGTGATATTCACAATGTAAACACTAGAAGTAAGAACAAATTAGCAGTACCTTATACTAGGCTCCATAAAATAAATAATTCTTTTAGGGGTCTGTGTGTAAGATTTTACAACAAAGTACCAAATGATATTCAGAAATTAGATCTTAATAAATTTAAAATCAAAATCAAAGAAAAGCTTTATAAAAAAGCTTATTATAAAGTGTCAGATTACACAGAAGACAAAACAGCTTGGATCTGAAATGCTCCAAGCACTCCAACAGCTATTTCTAATTGTCTCTATTTAATTGATACTACATTGTATTGCATCATTTTTTTATATTTTTAAATTCATATTTTGTATTGACCTGGTAACGACATACTCTTTTTTTTGTTTGTAAATGTCGTTGCTTTTGTGCGCTGTGGTTTCTTGCGCCCATTCTTTGCCACAGTTAAAAAATTATGTCCTGAATGGGTGGTAGGTTAAAAAAGATTTGGACGATTCAAAGTACTTATTAATTGAGTTTATTGAATAAATATATTTTGACTTGACTTGACTTGACTAGGGTCCCGTAGCCAAATGGCAAAAAAGGGAACCTTTTGGATTCGTAATGTCTGGCTTTCTGTCCGTCCGTATGTCACAGCCACTTTTTTCCGAAACTGTAAGAACTATACTGTTGAAATCTGGTAAGTTTGTAGATGTATTCACTTTATGCAAACTATTCAGTTTACAAAAAAATTCATATTAGAAACCTCAATATCATTTTGAAGACCTATTTATAAATACCCTACAAGGATGGGTTAGATGAAAAAAAAAATTGAGTTTCAGTTTGAAGTATGGGGAACCCCCAATTTTTTTTTTCTATTTTTATGTGAAAATCTTAATGCGGTTTACAAAACACATCTACTTACCAAGTTTCAACAGTATAGTTCTTACAGTTTCAGAAAAAAATGGCTGTGACATACGGACAGACAGAAAGCCAGACATTACGAATCCATAAGGGTTCCGTTTTTTGCCATTTGGCTATGGGACCCTAAAAACTAGAATAACCAGAGTAGATTGTTTAAAACTTAACGACACAAAAGTCGCTTCTTTGCTAATATTGTGATTATTTTACCTCACATTGTGAATCAAATAAATAAATACTATTACAAAAAGATTACAATCACGACGAACAGAGTAAACAAATTAATGCAATTTTAGATGATTTACCAGATAACGAGATTTTCCTTAAATTTGTAATAAATCTGTTTTTATGATTCTCGTTAATTCAAAAGCTTCCTTCGATTGGTTATTTGTTAAAAGGACCCTTTTTTTGCTTGTCGTCAGTGATGTTTTGATAGGTACGTGTTTATTGCTCATCATAATTTTAAAAGGGTTTTTCATTGTGATGTTATTATGAGTAATGTTGATGCGTTGATAATATTTTTGCCTTATTTAATTTCGTCATAATTATAATTTTAAAAAATGCTAATGAATCTCTTAAAATAAAAATAAATAAGAAAACTGAACTTAATAGTTATTATACATGGATCAAAACTAATGCTGTCCCATTTTTGTCTCTAAAGGCGGATAGTGACAATACATTTGTTTTAAAATTAACAGCCTTACTTATAAACGTTACTGTCTTGTACTAGTTACGAGTATACGTTTTTTATATAACTTACCCCAACGTAGTTCAGGCTATTAGTTCTTCTGTAGTTCAGGTCGGGGGTCAATTTGTTGAGGAGTGGCTTTAAGCCTACATTTTCTTGGCATGGATATGCCTAGTCTAGTCTCTTTCCTATGCCATTTTTGATACTACAATTAAACAGATATACGCTATTGTCTGGTTTCCATTTTTATTGCACACTAGTGCCCTATCTACTCTTATTCATTACTTATTTACTATACCTAAACATAATACTTACATTATTATAATTACCTATTCTTATTGGCTTAATTCTGCTACGAGTATACTAATTGTCTACAGGTTGTTTGGTATTAGGTATACAATCCTGCAACTGGGAGATCCGTTCAAAGAACAACTATTTGTATGGGAGTAATAAGCCACTCTGAAATTGCAGAAAAAATACAGCTATTCCATACATTTATATCCATTTGCTCCCATATACTCTTAACGTTGTTGTTATGGATAGCTGTGTTTATGTAGCCTAGAATCTAGCTTAGACTACAATATGAACTTCCACTGGGAATCGAACTAGAAATCTTCAGGGTTGAGACTGTTGCTTTAACCACTTAACCACACAGGAGATTTGTAAACCGCTCACGCGCATGGCTGATCAGTATAATATCACATTAATCATAAATTGTCAAATAAACCAAGGAAACACGTGCCTTGCAAGGTTTTATTGAAACTCATAGAATCAAATTATATAAATTTTAAACTATCATGGTCACTTGCTTTAGAACTATAGGAAGGAAATATCGGATACTCGAAACATTCAAAAGTATGGTAATAATCTTGTAGACAATTATTCCGATAGTCAAAAGAAAAAAAACAAGATAAGAATTGGCTCTTTTAAAAACTTTTTGGTCTTTTTACAACACTTTTTATGTATTTCGATATTTATTCTTCGACATAGACGGTGTGAAACCAGGATCAGATCTATCAAACATCATCAAAATCGGCTTAGCAGTATAAGCGTTTTTTGCATTTTTTTATATATAAATAAAAATTAATGTTTATATATTAATAATAATTGTCCTTTATGCGTTCCGAAACCATTGATCAGATTGTACCTTCTGAAACTTTGGTAGGGTGTTCTGGGGACGCCCGCAAGTGTTCCTGGCCCAAAAAAACGTGCACTGTATTATGTATTATGTGGCACTGTTTAGTCCGTTAGCCACCTTTTACGACACCCAAGAGAAGAGATGGGTTGGTAGTATTTCATTAATGAGCCGCCACCATACAGCTCATACAACATACAACTATCTATCAACAATACCACAATGCTAGGAAGGAAACGTGGAATTATCTCCGGTACTTAATTGTGAGGCTGTTAACGTCCATTGCCAAGGTTGCGATGACAGTCTTGACATTGTGGAGGAAATTGAAAATATTGTAAAAAAAATCAAATGATTTGTAAGAAACCTTTTCATTGAAATACATTTGCGACATTCAAACCAGATGGCAGAGCCATAAATGTTAATTTTAACAGTACGTTTATCGATTGTTTCTTAGCCCTTTTTTACATATAACGGAAGTGATCGTTTATTTTACATAATAATAAGTGAGGTGATTGTCGTTTCCAAATTAATTTGTAACGCTAACTATAATGTTTTTTTTTGTGTTGGGTGCGTACAGCCAAATTCGGAAACTTTTGAAATCCAATTCTCTGTGATTTGGAAGTGACGTTAAGGCATTTGATGGTTGTTGTAAGTTGGCCGTCATTAAAACCTACCAACCTGCATTGGGGCCGACTTGGAGGTAGGGTTGGCTTGAAAGCAGGGTCCAGGAGTAGGTATATTATAACCGCCTCTGTTGTCTACTAGCTATGCCACCGATCCCAGACCCAGAGGTCCCGGGTTTGATTCCCAGCGGGGGGTACATCCTTGTGTACTTGGTTTGATTGGTGGTAGAGCTGTTGAGTCCACCTGGCTAGCTACCACCATCTTATCTAAGTTTGTTGCCTTAACAACGATGTTCAGAGCATTGTTGTGAAGATAGCCAGTTCCTCAGTGGTTGAGGATTCCAGGTGAAGCGCGCTTCCACCTTCGGCTTTATCGTTACTTACCATCAGGTGAGATGAAGGGCAAGCGCTTACCCGTGGTAGAATTTAAAAAACATGTCTATCTATCTATCTAAGTGGACATTTGTCAATCGTTCCTCATATTCCAGACGTACTGCATAGACGCGCAGGTTCCCGACTCCGCATGCACCGCCACCTCCTACCTTACCGGGGTGAAGACCAAGTATGGGGTGATCGGGCTGGACGGCAACGTGACCAGGAGCTCATGCCACTCCCAGCTGCATAAGGGCAACTGGGCACCTTCCATCGGCCAGTGGGCGTTAAATCAAGGGCTGGATGTTGGTAAGTGAACATTTTATTTCTTTTATCCGGTTTCCTCCTCCTTGCGTCTTACTCCTCAATGGTGAGGGTCGTGACCTCCTGGATATACTATTACTATATTTTCTGCCTCACAATGTTACGCTATTTGTTTCTGTCAAGTTTAGGCTACAAAGCGTACAAGGCGCTTTGCGTCTACCACGGAGCAAAACTTTGTTTTTGCTCCGTGGCGTCTACTTTCATCATTCGTACCGCAAAGCTATGGAACTCCCTGCCAGAGTCGGCGTTTCCTATCAAGTGCTATATTGGGGTCTTCAAATCACAAGTGAATAGGTTTCTTCTAGGCAAGCATGTTTCACCATAGGCCACATCATCACTTACCATCAGGTGAAATAGTGGTCAAATGCAAGCCTATCACACTATAAAAATAAATACAATAAGTGTTTAGGTTTACGATCGTCGTTAGGCAATTTTTGCAATGACGGGTCCGTTGGTCCCGGTTGTTGTCGTAAGATGGCAGTCGTAAAACACCCCAACCCGCATTGGGCCAGCGTGGTGGGTTATGGCCCAATCTCCCCACGTGCTGTTGTGCTTGTGGGAGGCCTGTGCCCAGCTGTGGGACGTTTATAGGATGATGATAATGATGATGAATAATTGAGCACTTATGTGGATGTCACTATTAAAGGTTTGTATGCCTTTCTTGTACTGAGAAGAAACGGCATGAAGCTCTTTCTTAAACAGACAATACAGTCAAATTGAAATAGGTAAATAAATATTCTTGATATTGTACACGACCATATTTTTTATTACATTGTATTTGCGATCTGTGGCATTATGACAAAGCCCTAATAGAGGCTATTGTTTTTGGATTAAAATTTTGTAAACTTTTACTTATTGATGACTCTGGTAATACGGCCTGAGCTCTTAAGGGCCCCACAGACGATCAGGTCGCCTGCAGGTATCGGCCTGTTAGTGCGTAGTACAAAGCACGGGCGGCGGCGGCGGCGGGCGGCTAGTACTAACTGATAGGCTGATAACCTGCCAGCGGGCGCCACACACGATCAGTTCGCCTGCAGGTATAAGCCTGTCAGTTGGCTGATACCTACCGGCGGGCTTCAAACACGATCAGTTTGCCGCAAGTATAAGTCAGTCAATCACTCGGCCTGCCCGCTGCCGCCGCCCGTGCGTTGTACTTCTAACTGACAGGCCGATACCTGCAGGCGACCAGCCAGCCTAGCATGCGCAACACGGGAACTCTTCTCGACCCGTTTTCTCGTGTTTTATTCATTTATCTCTGATGTCTAACGACGCTAAAGACACATGAATGCGCTTAGAACTCTACTTATTATATCAAAAAAACCTTAATAGTAGTTTTTGCATAAACTGTGGTATTTTTGTGTACAAACCTTAACATGACAAAATGACTTGTCGTCTTTCGTCCGCGACAAATCTGGTGTTGCGCATGCTAGGCCTACTGATCGTCTGTGGGGCTGTTTAAGCTCGTATTCTAAAACCAAACTTAATCAAATCTCTGCTTGGGTACAGTTAGAAAGGGATGGTGATATATGCGACGAATAGCACCATCCCTTTCTAACTGTACCTACCTACGCAAGCAGAGATTTGAGCGTGAGTTTAGTTTTAGAATACGAGCTTTAGTATTGGAAAAGTTAAACTAACTTTTTTTTTTAATCATGGCCTGTGGAGTCGAGGATGTTAGGCATAAAGTAAGTAATAATTTTTGTTGTGGGCTACATAGCCCTAGCAGTAATATCACTGTAAAATACTAACGCGTAGATTATTATACTTACTAACAATTATGGATTTTCATTTTTTTTTATTAAATTATTTGAATTTGAATTAAATAATAATACTTACTTAGTTTTTTTAATATTTTCAATTTGGCATTAATAGTATTTTTATTTTATTATAATTTGGATTGTCATTGTATTGTTATTGTAATTCTATTATTATTATTTTAATAGTAATTATTATTTAAATTCTTAATTTTATTATCCTTTTATTGTTATTAATATATAAATATGAATGTTATTTTAATGCAATGTATGATCCTAAGTTGGTCGAAATAAATGAATTTGATTGGTTTGATTGATTGAATATGGACTCTTTTATTGTAACCGTCTGTAACCATAGACGTTGTGGTGTGACATAAAGTATTGTTGTCAAAGTGTTAGAGAAATTATATGATCAGTGAAATAGTTATTTAGTTGCATAGAGCATTCAACCAACGCTCTAAGTTTAGTTGTTTTATTCAACAAGAAAAGTGAACTAATATTCAGTCAGCCTATTAAAAACTCAAAGTGTCTTTCGTATTTTACGATTCGTTGCTCTTGTGATTAAGCTAATTACCCATCAATTGAAGGCTTCATTTTAATTATGAAAGCATATGCTCTGTGGGACAGTAGGATAAAACCTATGATATATTCATAAATCATGTTCTAGAGCAGAAGCCAGAAACAATTAGAAGTATTAAGTAGTTCCTTAAATGTGATGTTAGTGATCTATTATTTAATACGTCAGCGCTGACAACCACAAAGGTAACACAGGCGTATGCCACAAACATTAAGTATCATTATACTCTCCATTCTTAATTTTATTAGTCTATTGTTTTAGAGTTACGTTTATGCGTCATGGCGTCGTTTCGTTCGAAATTATTTTGACAAGACGAGACATTTTGTCAGTAGAAGAAGAAGTAAAGAAGGTTTGACTGCTAGAGCCTTCGATAAACAGTTGGTATTGTTGATCGGAGGCTAGAGTGAATAAAACCTACTAAATAAACACGATTAACGCAAACAATCGACATCAGGGGCCCTATTATCGACTCTAAAGGCCCCAGTACACATTGGCGTATGTTGGCCCACTGCCGGCCATCGCCATTGTGTAGATCGACATATTGCCCGCCTACACAATGGCGATGGCTGGCAGTGGGCCAACACACACCAATGTGTACTGGGGCCTTTAGAGCGGTATAACTTTAATCTTACTATGCAAATTCCTATACGAATTTTGCATAGTAAGATTACGGACCACAGACCCTGTAGAGGGTTCAAAACGTAAGAACTAAATAAAACTTAAAAATGGAGTAAATAGATAAAAGTACAGCCTATATACGCTGCCCCAATGCAGGGAAAGGGCATCCATCTTTGAAATCAAGCCATCGCTACAATAGATGGTTATTGGCTGAATCACCACGCTTGCTAGATGCGGGTTGGAGATCAGTAGTAATCACAAACCAGGGCTGTGCATCGGAAAAATCTGAAAACACATTTTGCCCGACCCGGGAATTGGACCCGGGACCTCCGAATATCGAGCCGATTGGTTGACCACTCGGCCACCGAGGCGAGGCGTAAATACTTAATTAAATTAAATTTCATTAGTAAGATTAAAGTAATACTGCTCTAAGGGCCAGAGCAGAGCAGACATGCTACTTTTAGCACCGGCGATCGGCGATTTAAACGCTTTTTAGAAGCTGAATGCAGCGACTGAATCGCTAAAACGCGCGATTCCGATATCGAACGCAAAGAGTCACCAAAACGCAATGCCAGTCGCAAAATCGCCGATCGCCGATGCTAATAGTATCATGTGTGCGGTGGCTCTTATGCCTAGTTCACACCTGTGCTAGTAATTTAGTAGAGTAGAGATACATTGCTTCGTCACTTTGCTAATTTAAAATTAATTTTCAAATAAGCAAACTAGCAAAGCAATGCACTTCTCGACTAAAATACTAGCACAGGTGCGAACTAGGCATTAGACGTGATAGTAGGTCCGTTATTAATCGTAAAGCTTAGAAACCAGTATCTTATTAATTGCTTTTCATTATTTATAGGCGTGGTGACAACCACCCGTGTGACGCACGCATCCCCAGCCGGCATGTACGCGCACACCTCTGAGCGGAACTGGGAATCGGACGCGGACGTGCCGGACGAGTGCCTGGCGCTGGGTTGCAGGGACATCGCCTACCAGCTCATCATGGAGAACCCGGGGAGGCAGTTCAAGGTCAGTCCTGCCTTTTGTACCACGAATTGGGCCGGGTCGCCCGGCGTAATACCACCGTCTAACGGAATATCGTTGTAAAACAATACTGTTGTGTTTCGTCCGGTAAGTGAAAGTAACTGAGGCCTATTGTCTCTCCGGCGGTGATTACTTTTCATCAGGTGACCCGCCTGCTCATTTGCAACCTTTTCACATAAAAAAAAACTCTTATAAAAGGGTGTGAACGTCCTAGACCTGGCTCTAGGCTGCGTGGACATAGTCTACCAGCTCATCATGGAGAAATCAGGGCGGAAGTTCATGGTCAGTTCTGCCATCTTTGTGTAAACTCTGGGACAAGGGTGCGGACATAATATACCTGGCTCTGGGCTGCAGAGACATCGATGGCTTATCTTGAAGAACTCAGGAAGGCATTTTAAGGTCAGTCCTGCCATCTGTGTGTAAACTCTAAGAAAAGGGTGCAAAGGTCCTAGAGCTGGCAATGAGTTACAGGATGTCGCATTACGAGCTCATAATGGAAAACCCAGGAAGGCAGTTCAAGGTCAGTCCTGCTAATATCTGTGTGTAAACTCTCGAGTATAAAATGCAGGACGAGATTTCTGTCCACGGGCTATATGAACATCGCCTACAGCTCGTAATAAACAACACAGGATGACAGTTCATTCTGTACATTATGGCTGTACTTTAAATTTGATTTTACCTGAAATAATATACAAATATTGATGAAAAACACTGAAGGTTGGTGTAATATCATTTAAAGCTACGTGTTTATGACTAAGAAACATATCAAAATGATAAAGTCTCACTTCGAAAACATTATTACAATGCAAACTCCATGCAAAATAAAGCATGTGGCAGTGAATAACTAAATTATTTACTCGAGTTACACACATTTGTAAGGAATAGAAATTGTGGAGGAAATACATTTTCACAATACAGTGTCTTCAGATTATGGAAAATAGTTTAAATGATGATTTCATTACGGTACTATTACCTATTTCATTTTCCTGGTATGTAGTAGGACTTGGACACGTGTGAATAATTGAAATGAAATATATTTAAACGCGTTTATTTTTCATTATAATATTAGCCATTGGCAGGGTATTTTTTATATGGATTAAGTATTTATTATTGAAAGATGCAGCTATAAACATTTTCTCCATGGCATAAAACGTATATTACAGTGCAGAAAAATACAATTATTCAAATTGGGAAATTTTCCTTCTAAATTGTGTTATTTGATGTCGGCGTAAATATATCAGATTTCTGTTTATGAGATGACCTGGTCACTCCAATACATTAATAAATCTGTGTAGAATAATATCGTTTCATAGTTCAAGTAACTATTAGGTAATATTATTAATAATTTTGTAATCAAGCCACACTTACAATTAATGGGCGGCTTAACGCCGAATTAAATAATCAATCTATTTGTTGATTTGCCTACTAGAGTAATGAACGTTACTTATTAGCCCAACCAGTATTTACTCATGTGGCCCAGCTGCTATTGTGATTCTATTGAAATTCACACTATTGAAATTCAATCATTAGTTTACTCTAGGAGTGTTCGTGGCAGACCTCCAACAAATAAGTTTTTTTTTTAATTTTGTTTATTTAGATCACCGACAACATTTACAACAACACAGACAATTACGTATAATAACATGAAACTTACAAGCTAAAGTAAGTAAATAGTAAAAAGTAATGTCTAATTCCTCACTCTAGTATGCAAAACAACAGATAGATTGATCGACTTCGAACGTTAATCGCCACGCTTGCTAAATGCGGGTTAACGATCACGAATTAACCCGGGCTTACTCCAAAAATTTGCTACCGAGACGTACAAAACATACATACATATAACCATGACTATTATCCCTGAAGGGTTAGTCAGAGAATAGGCCATTGAGGACTGCAAAAGCAGTCCTCTACCAAAGTCCACTTTTCACCAAATAGCGTCACAGGTGAGCCCATCGCCGCTCATTGCTGTTGGATGTTTGTACAGTCTTTAATCCGTTAGTCGCCTTTTACGACACCCAAGGGAAGAGAGGGGGTGGTACAGCTACGCGACTCGGATAAACAAATAACAACAAACGTACAAAACGAACATCGTTATTAGGATTCCATTCGCTCCGACCATGTGTTGACCCTAGGAAATGACAATTGTTCGTTTCATTGTCAAAGTTAAACGTTTCATTGCAACGCGACGACGTGACCGATATCAATGACAGTTTAAAAAGCATTGTTGTGACCGTTGTGGTATTATAACTATAGAGACAACACCGCGAAGCAAGTTTTTGCGCACTAATGCCTAGTTCACACCTGTGCTAGTAATTTAGTAGAGCAGAGATACATTGCTTCGTCACTTTGCTAATTTAAAATTAATTTTCAAACAAGCAAACAAGCGAAGCAATGTACTCGACTAAAATACTAGCACAGGGTCGAACTAGGCATAAGTTGCGGCCAATACGCCTCAGTGATTGTGAGTGGTCCATGCGATTGTAGAATTTGTGGCCGGAAATCATTGAGCAAAAAATTGCTTCGCGTAGCATCTCTAGTTATAATAACACAATGGTTGTGTGTAGTCACGGTACGGTCAGTCTCAGAAGTAGTTTTTTTCTACTACGGGCAAGCTACTTAGCCTGTATCTCACCTGATGTTAGGTGATGAAAAGGGTGATGTTGGAAGCCCTCTTCACCCGGATTAACTACTGAGAACCTTCGGCTGATGATGCATGGATGATGTTGACATACATCGACGACGACTGTTATCCCCGAAGGGTTATAGTCAGAGACTATGCAATGAGGACAGCGAAAGCAGTCCTCTACCATAGTCCACTTTTCACCAAATAGCGACTGTACATGTGCTCAGCGTGAAAGGTGGTGAACCTATCGCTGCTCTAGCTGTTGGATGTATGTTCAGTCTTTAGTCCGATAGTCGCCTTTTACGCCACCCAAGGGAAGAGAGGGGGGGGTAGTACTACCGCTACGCGACACGGTTGTTGCCAACAACATCAATTAAGTAAAACAATAGATATGAAAATTCAGATTGATCAGTAGTCTTGAGACTCCCGGCGTAAGCAAACGTCTCCGAGACGTTAACCGCTTGCTGTTTCAACCAGGGTTGCCATTTTTTTTTCGCTGTTCCTACCAATTGACGTCCTCCGTGGTCAAGTGGTTAGCGCACCGGGTCTGACTTCGCGCCATCTCTGAGGTCCCGGGTTCAATTCCCGGTCGGCGAGTTAATTTAGAGAAAACTGTTTTTCTTAATTGATTTCGGGTCTGGGTGTTTTTCTATGTTTATGTATATTTATCCATTATCTAGTTTAACCATATTAACAAGTTTCAATAGGAGCTTATATTGCTATCAAATTTTATAAGAATAAATATAAAAATAAAAATTTATGGTAAATCCTGCTAAAACTGCTAAGCGTTGTTTATAAAAATGCACCAAAACTGCTATATTTACCTTTATAATTTTTAAGAATTGAAGTACATCGAAAATTAAACACTATTAGAGCAAGGTATCAATAAGATAACATACTAACTAAATATCTAAAATTTACTTTTAAAAATGCTAAATAAGCAGGATCCTACTAAAAATGGCAACACTGAAATAATTCAGAATCTGAATTCCAGCATGTGTGTGCCGCTTCATATAAAATGTATGGGAATACGCGCGTTGTGAATTCAGAATCTTAAATATTCAGACACGGAATTCCGGACGCTCGTCAGCTCATTCTTCCAGATCGATCTGAGAAATTCAGATTCTGAAAAAATCAGCATGTGTGTGGAGCATACTGATATTGTATGGTATTCCGGCCTTTCTGAATTCAGAATCTGAATTCAGATTCTTAATTCAGAAAGCGATTCCGGCTGTGTGAGGCCAGCCTTAGACAATGACAAATGTCACATAAAAAAAGGAAATTATGTCACGAAATAGTTTTTAGCGAGTGCGTTCTACAATTTGTGTTTTATTGGATATTCATGTCAAATAATGTTATGTGTTTGTGAACGTGCATAAGTGTTGGCAAATAAATCAAAACAGTGCAACATCACTTTTCAAGTTCTCTCGAGAAGTCCGTGCGAGATCTCAGTAAAGTCCTCAAATCTTTACTGACACTCAGGGTTTATGCTCATCGTTTAGGATCATAGTACCTATTACTATTAAACATTCACGTAAGTAAACTAAACTAACCGTGTGGCGTAACGGTGTAAGAATACTACCACCCTTTCTCTTTCCTTGGGTGTCGTAAAAGGCGACTAACGGATAAAAGCCTGCACATACTTCCAACAGCATAGAGCGGCGATGGGCTCGCACCACCTGTCACGCTGAATACATGTGCAAGTCGATATTTGGTGAAAAGTAGACTATGGTAAAGGACTGCTTTTGCTGTCATCATTGAAGAGCGCGCTTCGGCGGGCACTGATTTGGCGTCAAGACCTAACGCAGATGGTCTCCTGCGCGAGTGTTCTACTGGCGCAGGGACGTCTGGCACTTCTTGCAATAACCTAACGGTTGGTCTCGAGGTGCCAGTACAAATAAAACTTAGTGATGTAAGGAGAGGGGATGTCATCATTGCCTTGTCCCTATCTACCGACCCGGATAGAAGGGGTATCGCAGCTGGAACTACGGGTCCGGCTGTGTTTTCAGGGGTACTACGGGGTTAAGGTTCATGCCCCCCGCTGGTTGTGCCTAGACCGGCGCCTCCGGCGGGATCCGGACGTGAGTTGGACTCGTAGTGGCTTGTGGTTAGCTGTAGAGCTTGGTAATGTTCGTTTGTCCAGGTATTGTGTGCCAGGAATTCCAAACTCGCGCACAGCGAGCGGGGCCTAGTAGCGGTCTCTGAGGGGCCAGAAGCGAAAAGTCCTGCGGGGAACGTGAGTTTCCCTTATAGTTGGCAGCTTTGTCCGGTGGTTCTCATTGGAAATTGGTGTTGACATCTCCGGTACTAGTCTGGAGAGCTAGTAGAGGCGTCCCCCTAGATGCCGTAGCCTCCGGTCCAGCCAGCCGCGTAGGACGTGGGAACTGGTTAGGCGCCCGGATGGGTACCGAGAAGTGAGTGTGCTTACTACTCCGCGACCAAGGTGGACACTTGGAAGTCGACTTTAGAGTCGACGACCCCAGCAGTGGCAACTGCGAGTTGTGCCCTTCGTGCAACGAGAAGTGAGCGAGCTCGACAGCTCCGGTTACCTATCTGGACAATAGGCAGTGAACTACACGTGTTCACGGGGAGACTCTCCCGAGATACTAGTCTTATGAGTACCGAATGAAGAGCGTGCTTCAACGGGCACTGATTTGGCCTCAAGACCTAACGCAGATAGTCTCCTGCGCGAGTGTTCTACTGGCGCAGGGACGTCTGGCACTTCTTGCATAACCTAACGGTTGGTCTCGAGGTGCCAGTACAAATAAAACTTAGTGAATTAAGGAGAGGGGTTGTCCTCATTTTCTTGTCACTGACTAACCCTTCGGAGATAATAGTCGTGATTAAAAAAAATCCATACTTACCTACACATTGGAAATTAAATAAAGGTTTGTAAAAATCACTATCATGCCATAAAATCACCTTTGTGTTCAAAACGCCACGAAGGTGACGAAAATTGGTTTAATTATAAATTCCAGCAATGAATAAGTGCATTGTTTTAAATTAAATAAAATATAAATATCTTGGACATTTTGTTGTAAACCAAGTCGGTTAATTCAGTACCTATCTATATATGGGAACGGCTATCCAACCATCTTTGTCATAGTCACTTTGTTATAAAATAATAACTTGTTAGGTAGCTAACAACATTTTATAGAAACCATATTAGTATTATTTTCCTTATTTCTTTTATAAAAAAACCAAGTCGCTCTTTTTTTTCAAACGCACACAGCAACAAAGTAATTTACCTACATAGTTCTTCATTTATGTACTTTCAAACAAATAAAAGCACACACTGTAATTCTGATGTTAAAGTACTTTCGTTCGTTTAAAAATTCCTATTCACAATCTATAGATTTTAACAGACCTCAAAAGAGATTTTTAAAGTGACTGACGTGAAGACCCAATAGTTTGTGTACAGGATTTTCAACATTGAACATGTGTGGCGTGTCATTTTATTGCGCCTTGCATTTTAACACACCTTAAATTGACAGTGCAGACTGCAGAGCGCTAATTTATGATAGGTTTTATTTTTTAATGTTTTATATTTTAGAGTTTTATTAACGCTTAAATATACTTAAGTAAAATTTTAAACACTGAAAAAAGACGACAACCTCAGGCGGGAATCGAACCACGCACCTTCCGCATTCCGGGCAGCTGCCTTAACCACTTGGCTACCGAGGTATGGCTTTTAAATTTTTTCACAATGAAGTAACAGGGTGTCGAAAATGGCCCGAATGGCTTCAAGAGAAGTATGGATGGCCGTACCTTTTTTTTGCTTTTTCACTCAACTAGCCGGGAGCACTGGCGTGCCCCCATACAAGAAAATCGGAATTTCAGTTTTTCCTAGCTTTATAGGCTGAAAAGTAGCTATGTACAAAATTTAGAGCTTGTGGGTCTGCTAGAAGTACAATTTTGATGATCAGTGAGTGAGTCAGTTACAAAATTATGCAAATTTGACTTGCAATTCTTAAACTACTGGTTCATATTTAATGTAATTTAGAAATATATCTAGCTATGTAATGACCCCTTGGCCATTAAAAAAATTGACTTCTAGTTCTTTCTACAACGAAGTTACAGGAGTTCGAAAATGGCCCGAATGGTTTCGGGAAAAAAGGATAGTATAGCCGTGCCTTTTTTTTGGCTTGACTTGGCGAGGGGTACTTTTGTACTCCCAGATTACGAAACAAAATTAATTAAATAACTAATACTTATACATTTTCTATTGTCTTATAAGTTTTAATACATAGTAAAGTAATTACTTTTCTTTTTTGATGATAATATGTATGATTCTGTTACGTATTAATTACAATGAATGTAGGCATCGATAATGGTGAATGATTATATTTTTATTAGTGATAGTTCCCATCTAATACCTGAAATTTCAGTTTCAGGAATATTTTGTGATTAGCCGTAAAAAGTGCATTTTTTGGTGAAATTGATAATGCTAGTTTAAAAAAATATTTAGTTTGGAATAGATAACCATTTTTTATTTTTTTAATGTTTCATGCCTGATGTATGGGATAGTTTTATGGCAATAAATTCCTCGCTTTGCAAAAACTTTGTTTGATTTTGTAAGTTTAACGTATTATACGTTAAACTGTAGTATTTATAAAAAAAAACTAATTCGGTTATGCTAGCCTAAAACGCAATTATATGGAAAGGTTTTATAATTAGCCGCTTTTAAGATATGCACAGCTGTATTAAAAGTTGTTAAAAAATGGAAGAGAAAGAAGTGATATTTACTTGACTACAAGGCGGCCATGTGTAGTTAGCTGCTTTATTGTTATGGATAAGATCAATATAAATTAATTCAGTTCTAGGTTTAACAAAACGCAAAAAAATACTACATTCATAAAGCTATGTAAATGTTAATTCCACTTTTAGTCTCAAAAAATACTTCTGGCACTTTGTCGATAAATCCATAACTATAAAGCAGTTAGGAACTTTTAGCCGCCATTTAGTTCTGCACACATGAAACGATCTTTAAAATTTTACAAGGTTAGAAAGGAAAATATGTATTTAGTTACATGAATATCATTATTTAACAAAATCAACAAATTTCATATTTAAGTTTAAAAAAAACCTGTCTTTTGGTATATGGCAACATGACTAAATGTTTATAATAAATGAGTAGCATCGGTTTGAAAACTTTGCCGCTAATTTTTGTCATTTAGCGGCCTTTAAGCTTATAGACGGTAGCAGTAGAGACGGCCCCCTAGATGCCGTAGCCGCCGGTCCAGCCAGCCGCGTAGGACGTGGGAACTGGCTAGGCTCCCGGATGGGTCCCGAGAAATGAGTGTGCTTACTAGAAACTGCAAGAAACTTCAAGGGCTGGTCAGGTCAAGTGTTTTAAACATGACAAAATAGACAAAAAAGATTGCAGGCTAACATAGTAGGTACTTATCGCCCAGCTGACGCGGACGGGTCAACAGACGGGTGGTCGACGGCCGGCCGCTGCCCGCGCGTTGTAAATAATCGTTATTTAATAGTTAATTCTTTCATTTTATTTTTCTTCTGTTATAGCTTTAAAATACATTAGATACTCAAAGACTATCAAATTAAAATTGATAAAATGAATATTTAATGAAAAATAAAAAGCACGAATTGCTTTTTAGTAATTTGTGTCATGTCTTTCACTTCTGTCTCGTGACCTGACCAGCTCTTGAAGTTTCTTGCGGTTTCAAGCAGTCGCCTTATATACTATACATATGTACATCACGGCCGCTTCTCGGAGAGGTAGGCAGAGACTACAGATTTCCATTTACTAAGATCCTGACGCACATCTTTTGAAACGTATTTCTACTGTTTAGCTGCAACATCTCCCCGTTCAATTAGCAACGCCTTTTATTTCCCTCAATTTTTCAAATCTTCTGTTGCAGGTGATAATGGGTGGTGGTAGGAGGGAGATGCTTCCGAACGTGTCTGATCCCCTCGTGAAGAGTGCTGGCAAAAGGCTCGACGGCTTGGACCTCACAGAGCTGTGGCATATCGACAAAGTGGAGAAGAACGTCACACATCAGTACGTGACGGACAGGAACGAGCTTATGAAGGTGAGTTGTCTTCATATCTCTTTGGGGTTCACTTATAGATCTTTTACGAGAGTCAATATTTTTTATGTTTGCTAGCCAAGAAACTGCGTAGATATTTCCTACCTACAAGTGATATGAGCGTTTGTCGAATAGAATGAAATATGCATTGACAATAATGTCACAGATACCTTATTTTGCGAGTTTTAATTTGGCAATTTTAAAATTATTTAACATTATTCTTAATTTTTGTATTCAATCATTTATTCTGTGAATAATCAACATCTAAATGTTGAATAGATTGAGCACTCGTCAAATATCTGTAAACTAGTCTACCAATTTACTGTTGACTATTGAATTTCGTTACGATATTTCCGGAAAGAAATTACCATCAGGTTGATCGGTGTCTGTTAATGGTTTCTGCTGCATCCTGATTAGAAATTCGAGTTGAAAATACTTAACTGGCAAATTTATACTTTAAGCTGTCAATTGCTGTAAAGCCAGGCAGAATAGTAACTCAATTATTAGTAGGTTTTCTCACAGACTGAGGATAAGAAAGAAGACTTTAGGAGACTTCTGTCAAATGACTCACTGACTCGGAAGGAAATATCCTACCATTTCCCTAGTCCCATTACAGTAAATATTGAACTCTTAACTGGCAAGCAAATAGAAATATATTTTTCATTTCCAGGTGTTCAACTCCGACGACCTTCCTGAGTACTTACTCGCCTTGTTCAAAGACGACCACATGGATTACCACCTGAAGGCCAAGGACCAGCCGACCCTTGAAGAGATGGTGGAAGTAGCTATCAAAGTTTTGAGCAAAAGCAAAAAGGGATATTTCTTGTTTGTTGAAGGTAAGATTTATTTATCATCACTTGAAATAAAAGACAGCGCTTCCGAGACCAAGTGGTAATGAAAGGACAAAATAAAAAAAAAACTCCTGGGCAAAAGTCCCTGGCATTCCATAAGTTAAAAAAAATACTAGTTTCCTCAGGTGGAAAAACCCACGTCTTCCGCATCTGATAATAGCATATTCAAACTAACTAGCAAGTTTATTATCGATAGGAAAACTCAAAATACTTCATATTAAAGAATTCTCTTCTTGAGTACAGTTAGAAAGAGATGGTGCTATTCATCGCATATATCGTTATCCCTTTCTAACTGTATTCAAGCATGGATTTGATCTTGAGTTTGATTTTCGAATACGATCCTTAAATTATCTTAATAATTTTGCAGTTTTAAAGGTGAGCGAGCAGCCAGTAATTAGAGTTTGATTCGATTTATTTAATAAAAGGACAATTTGTATGGTAGTTCCTTCTGGTGACGCAATAGGCGAATTGCAATATTGCCTGCTTCGTTTTTTTAACGTGTTCAAATAATAAAAAACAAAAAAATATCTGTACGTGACAGTATGTTTCAATTTACCCTTTATTATTATGTAATACTAATACTAGTATTGTTGATATTGTCATTTAGTTACATACAAGATGATTCGTGTCTAAAACGGTTCTTGGTGTTTTTGCATAACTTTTCTTGTAAGAGTGTCATTATCAAGGTTAATTAGAACGCCTACTGAAAAAGTTTAGTTTGATGATTTTATTATGGGGATAGATCTCTTCAGATGTTTTGTAATAAATATTACCTACCATATAAGCTATTTGAAATATAAGTAATTAAATGACTTTAGCTTTAATCTTTAGACCAAAATCACAATAGTGTCCTTGCAGAATTGCGGAGTTTCTATTACTCTATAGTGTGTTTAGAAAAAGGTTATATTTCGGTTTCCTTCTTCTTCAGGCGGCCGCATAGACCACGCCCACCACGACAGCCTCGCCCATCTGGCCTTAGACGAAACAGTGGAGTACTCCAAAGCTGTGAAGAAAGCCACGCTTTTTACCAACAAAGAGGACACCCTTATAGTCGTCAGTTCTGACCACGCGCACACAATGACTGTGGCAGGCTACCCGTCCAGAGGCAACGACATCCTGAGTACTGTGGACACCGCAAATGGTGATGACAGGTTGCCTTATACGACCATCAGCTACGCGAATGGAAAGGCCGCGTCTATAGGCGCGGATGGCAAGCGTGTTGATGTCACGCTAAGCCAGCAGTTTTTGAACCGTAAGTGTATTGTTTTCAGATTACATATTTCTATACTTAGCGTAAAATTGGTTTTTGATACTATCGTAGCTTTATGAAACGTATTAACAAAAATTATGGGCTAGTTTAGCACAGAATCAAGGATATACACTATTGAAGAAGGTTAATTAAAGATTGTGGTCAAAGGCACTGAATGATTATAACTTGTTGGTTCAAACGTTGCTAATAGATTTTTTTACTTTTCCGAATTTAATTTTCGTCGAACTGTAATAAAATACCTACTTTGATTAATAAAAATGCCAATATTAGTATGTCGTCTAAATAGAACCATTTCTTTTTCAGGGGACTTGGATTATTCCTACCCAAGTCTGGTTCCCTTGGACTCGGAGACTCACGGCGGCGAGGACGTCGCAGTCTTCGCCTCAGGTCCTTGGGAGCACCTCTTCACGTCCAGCTACGAGCAAAGCTTGGTCCCCCATCTCATGGCCTATGCGATGTGCCTCACTGAAAACCAGCATGAGAACTGTAGCCCTTCAGTGACGAAGAAATCCGTCCTTTGGACTACTGGCAGTGGCGTTAAAACGCAAACAAGTTTAGTTCCTTACGTGTTAAGTATGTTGACTGTGATAGTTAGTTACTGTATTTAGAAAGTATTATTTGTTGTAGAGTTTAAGGCTGGACGTCATTTTGTGAAAATGAACTTCATACAATTTGGTAATTGAGAATGGCATTTCAAAAAAGAAAGTTCAAAAGTTAGTCGCTAACCCACGATCTTTTACAAACTAGGTGACGACTTTTCCAATTGAGCTTTTGCGGACATAACAGTACAGACCGGGTTTGAATCACACTTGAGGCCTTTTTGAAATGCTATTTTCATGTCGAATACAAATATTATGGCATTGTGAATGCAAAATACACTTCCAAATATTTTGATAATTTTAGTCTGGAGTTATGTGTAGTAGTAGGTTCATATAAAAGATTTCCAAGTAGATCGTTTACGTTATGAAGGTCGATTGCAGATCTAAGTAGATTTATCTGAAACGATCATCAAGTGAATAAATGGAAGAGAGAAATTATATTCTAACAAACCTTTTCGTGTAGCTATAAAACAAAGAATAATTTTAGAACTATTCAAGCAGAAAGCACAACAATGTTGCTTGCAAAATAATTTATTCTGTTTATGATCGAAGGTAGATAAACAGTTTCATTTCTTCATTCTTAATCAGCGCTTCTGTACTTATAAATTGGTTTATATAGCATATCTATCTTCTGAATAGATATAATATTTAATGTAAATATTCTGTATTACTTCTTCTAGGTTAATTTATGTGTAGATAGTGAACATCTTTACATGTTGCAATTTCACTTTTTGTTTATGCATAATAAAAAAAAACTTAGACAAAAATGTATAATGAATTGCATTTTTGTATAATGTAGGTAGGTACATCTCAATGACATAATATAAAATAAAACTGATTATTTGTGTTAGACGAAAGATTATTTGTTTTAAAAATAACCTGCAGCCATTAATAACAACTAATATTATACATTTGTGAATTACACAGCTAATTTGAACATTATGTTTGTGTGTCTGTATGATATTGGTCCGAGCTCAACAAATCTTTAAAAAAATAATCCTGTAAATGTGTTTTAATAGAAAGATATACTTAATGTGATATTTAATTTATTGTTCAATAAATGAAACAAACAAAGTGACTTCCTACCTTCTTTATATTATTTTACAAGCCATTATCTATTTCTGGTGGTAGTAGGTATTAAGATAGCTAGAATTAAAAAAAAAAATTACTAACGTGATAATCTTAGATAGGTAGTTAATGTTTAACTAATTAAACGGATACAATTATATTTTGTCATCCCATCTATTCGAAAACAGGCGAAGGGTTCCTCGATAAGTGCGAGCAAAGTATAAGTCATTCCATCGCACATAGTAGAATGACGAAATGACCTTAGAATTTGGAACACTAGGTATTGAATTAAAAAGTTTGAACGCAATTAGTCCTGGCCGGTAATAAAAATAGCGCACGTGCCGATGGCGACGCGGCATTGGCTGTTGCGAAGTATCCAAATTTAAAAAATAATACGCGGGAACTTTATTCGTTTTGTTTTCTCGTACGATACAATTTTCTCATAGTTTAGGATGAAAAGCAGAGTACCAAAATTAATTAACCTCGAGCGACGTACTTTGAATCCCTCGCTACGCTGAGGATTCTACTCTAGAATCCTACGCTTCGCTCTGGATTCAAAAAATCGCTATCGCCCTAAATACATAATTTTGTTCCCTTTGTGACACAATCTACAAATTCCTTTGTGACACAATATATCTACTATCCTACTAATATTATGAACGCGAAAGTATGTAGGTAAGGATGGATGTTTGTTACTCTTTCACGTAAGAACTACTGAACTGAAAACTTTTAATGAAACTTTACAATAATATAGCTTAAACATCAGAATAACACATAGGCAACAATTTATAAAGATATTGTGTGAATTGTCCAAAATATCAAGTAAGTAGGAAAAAATCTACCATCTGCGAGCTATTCTGGTGTGCGCTGCCAAAACCGCTAGAGTTACACATATATAATGTAATGTATGATGGAAATGTTTATACTACTAATATTATAAACGCTCATATAAGCTACTCGAAATAATAATCCTGCGCAGACGAAGTCGCGTTAAAACTAGCTGGTGCCCAGCTAGTTTTAACATACTTATCGCAGACCCAAGACAAATTACAAAAACACTTAATTCTAAATGCTGTGTGGGGGCGGGTCATTATAAGAATACTAGGTGTTGACCCATCTCTTCCCTTGGGTGTCGTAAAAGGCGACTAACGGACCAAAGAGTGCACATGCATCCAACAGCATAGAGCAACGATGGGTTCACCACCTGTCACGCTGAGCACATGTGCAGTTATCATTTGTTAAAACGTGGACAGTGGCAGTGGACTGCTTGTGCGGTCCTCATTGACTAGTCTTTGACTTACCCTTCGGGGATAATTAGTCATGAATGTATGTATTGTATTATTTCTAAGTAGACCCCGCCGTTAATTGAACTGGAGACAACCTCAGAGAAGGCCACTCAACCACAGAGCTTGTCAAAATTATCATCGTCAGTGTCTTATCGACACTTATATTTATTTCATACGTACATGTAATTACGACTATTATCCCCGAATTGTTAGTCAGAGACTATAGGCCATGAGGACATCCCCTCTCTGTACATCACTAAGTTTTATTTGTACCGGCACCTCGAGACTAACCGTTAGGTTAAGCAAGAAGTGCCAGACGTCCCTGCGCCAGTAAACCAACTCGCGCAGATGACCATCTGCGTGTCTTGACGCTGAATCAGTGCCCGCCGAAGCGCGCTCTTATTCGGTACTCATAAGACTCTCCAGTACTATCTCATTACCTATGTACCTATGGAAATAGCATATCAAACTTCGGTCACATATAAAAATGAGATACACAATCCCATACTATATCGTAATGGAATAGTGCAGCTCGACGATGGAAAACAGTAAGGGCGTATCCCGTTAAAAGGTCGTAACTAGACTACGTTTAAGGAAAAAATCAGCTTTTTTTCTGCGTCGAACAGTCTGGGTCCGGTTGCTCTACGACGACATAAAATTTAAAATTATGACAGTATTTTGAAAAGTGTGTTTAATTTTTTTGGGTATAACTGCCCAAGAAACAGCGTATTTATACTGTTTGGAGATACGAGTAGTAGAAGTTTGTGTTTTAAATAAAAAAATAGTTACGCTGATCCTGTTTATATGCACCACAGCTGTTACGACCTATATGCGGGATGCATTTTTTATACTTCCTCGCTTACGACATTTTAGCGGTTTATATTTTTCTAAGGACAAAGAATAACTTCTGAGATACTACAATTTCATGGGTGATTGAAATAAACCCAAACCATGATAAAACTATATTAACAGCATCAATATTTTGTACTATGTAGTTAATACATAGGTCCCGTCATTTCAGGAACATTCCGGTTTTTTCTAACGTACGCCCCAGGCAAGTTACCTTAGTCGCTGCGCGGACGCCGTAATGAAAGGTGTGTCTGTTTTGCCTTAGCGAAATCGTGTTGCAAAAACTTTTGAGTGTATAATTTATCTAAATTTTTTGTTTTTATTCTACAACGGGTAAGCGCTTGGCCTTCATCTCACCTGATTGTAAGTGACGATAAGGCCGAAGGTGGAAGCGCGCTTCACCCAGAATCCTCAACCACTGAGGAACTGGCTATCATATCTTTTAATTATCTGTCGGAACACAACTATGTTCTGAACATCGTTGTTAAGGCAACAAACTTAGATAGTAGCTAACCAGGCGGGCATAACAGCCCTACCACCAACCAAACAGAGCACACAAAGATGTACCCCCCGCTAGGAATCGAACCTGGGACCTCTGGGACTGAGACCGGTGGCTTAGCCACTAGACCACAGAGGCAGTTAACTCAAGGTATGTATGTAAAGTTTTAATTACCTAGTGATAAGTTTCATGATACCTACGTATTTTTTAGCTAAATTCGAAAGAGAATGTTTGTATTCAAATCGGGATACTCACCCTAAAAATCAGTTTATAATTTACGTATTTTCATACTAACAAATTCTATTTAAAATCGTTGTAAGATTTTGGAATGTAACGTTTTTTCATGAAATATTACTATATTTGTAACACAAATTAAAAATATAAGATGATTTGTTGTTTACGAACATTCTTTTTCGAATTTGGCCTGAGAATAGTACCTTGTTATAATAAAATGTAATCAGTGAATACTTGGTAGCTAATTACATTAATAAAACTACAAAAATAGGTAAAATATTAATGTTTTGAGCGAACAAATTTATATAGATGGAAAGCTGGTTAGGGAAACTAAGAATACCTACAGAAGGAATATACGATAGTATCTAGTAAATACGTTTTGAAATTCCAATATTCTGGTTCTATGGATAGTGATTGGCTAGCACGTTTGCCATTGACACATCACTTGAGAAAACGTAATGTTAATTCGTTTCGCAGTCCTAATTCCTATATTACGGAAACAAAAAAAGTAAGTACTAAAAAAGTTGACACTCCAAAAGTTGACTTACGCGCCCAGCCAATGGAAGATTTGGGTAGGTACGTGAAATTAAACATGAATTAAGTAGCATCAACTTCAATGAGCTAATTGATTATCATAAATGTCGAAATGTTAGTGACAATAATTCATCTCTCTTAATCAGTGTGTCTGTTGACCACTTATCGGAAATTACCAGCGTACCCCGAACTCCATCTCCTCGACTTGGAACAAGTGACGAACTAGTTAATTACCGAGCTGCCAGCGTACTCTGATCTTCATCTACTCGACCTGGAACAAGCGACGAACCAGTTACTTACCGAGCTAAAAGCGTACCCCGATCTTTATCTCCTCGACCTGGAACAAGCGACGAACCAGTTACTTACCGAGCTGCCAGCGTACGCCAATCTTTATCTCCTCGTCCTGGAACAAGCTACGAACTAGTTAGGTACTTACCGACTGCCAGCGTGCCTCGATATCCATCTCCTCGACCTGGAACAAGCGACGAACAATCTCGCGATGTCCCCCGCAAACCACAATCCAAACGAAAGGTTAAACGAGACCACGGTACACAAAACCATCGTTCGACGAATCTTACATAGACTTCGTTTTAGATAAAGAAGACCGCGACACTCTATTACTAAATGAAGCTTTTCCTTCAGAAGAGTCTGATGACTGGAATACTTTTGCATCAGATGAATCAGATGAAATACCTAAGAAAAATAAGAAAGAAAACAACGTCAGAATAACTAATGTACAAAAAAAGAGACCAAAATCTGAAACAAGGAAAGAAAATAAAAAAATAAAAACTTGGGTAAGTGTCATTTAAATAGCAAGGGGATCATAGTCGAAGAAAAAGCAATGAAACCAAATGTGGAAAACCTTGTGATAACACTAAATGCAGTAATCGTTGTGGTGAGATAAGCGAGGAACGTCGTGATAGATTATTAAGTCGCTTATGGAAATTCGAAAGTATGCAAAGGGGATTGGAGAGCTCAGATAACTGAAAATAATCATACCAAATCATATTATGTTAATGAGCCTGAAGCATCGAGACGCAAATTTACCTGCACATATTTGATCAACAAGGGCGATGCATTATCAATGTGTATACTTACACCCCGTTCCTAACAACAAATTAAAACGAACACTAGTTACGACCTCTTTTGAGGTCTGCAATTTCTGTATACAATGGCTGTAACTTGAACAACTTTATTTATAGCAATAGGAAGCTATTGGTTTGTAGTCCACTCAATACAGGTTTTTATTTTATATTAATGGTGTTAAAATCATGTTCACACTATATACCGTTAAAATATTTGATCGAATTTCCCTATTTTTTCTGTTTTTTCGCTCTGGTGTAAAGTTGGGTTTGCCTGGGATACGCCCTTATTTTTTTCCGTCGTCGAGCTAATGATGTATTCATTTTGGCAGAATATAATTTTTTTAAGGAGCATTACTTAACGGTGTCGCGTAGCGGTAAAAGAATACTACCATCCCCTCTCTTCCCTTGGGTGTCTTAAAAGGCATCTAATAGACTAAGACTGCACATACATTCAACAGCTTAAAGCGGTGATGGGCATACCACTTGTCACGCTGAGCACATATGCAGTCGTTATTTGGTGAAAAGTGGACTATGGTAGAGGACTGCTTTTGCTGTCCTCATTGACCAGTGACCCTTCGGGGATAATAGTTGTGATTGTGATTATATGTATATGTACGCACTTCGTCGTATACTTCTAAACAAAATGAGCACAGACCTAGGTACTTAAACATCTCTTTTTGTGCAAACGTTTTGAGAGCGTAGAATGTACATCCAGTTTTATATGACCGAAGATATCAGAGCAGCAATGGGCGACTTTTGCTCTTAAACATTAAAAGGCGTTAGCCAAAGAAGAATGGGCGTTTTTGTATGAAAGGGTGGGACACCCTTTGTAAGTTCCTACATAAAAAAGAAAAAAAATGAAAAATGAGGGTGTGTATAGTTATATTCAAGAAAAATCTTGACTTCAATTCTAAATTATCGTTATTAATATGTTTGTGTTATTATGTTACAATAAAAGTATTATCATCTTGATATCTATCTATTATCATTTATTATTTTAATTTTAATTTTCTTCTTCTCAATAACTTTTTTCTCCAATACCTGACAAATTTGCCGTCATACAACAAAATGGAGGGACGTTTTGCTTATTCTTCTTTCCACTTCTCCCAACGCCTTATAAATAGAAATAGCAACAGTGGTTTTAACCAGTGTTAATTGAACAACTAACATGTTAGTGTACTCGCAATAGTAATTGAAAGTTTTTTGCGTAAGGCACTTGACATTGGAGTAGGTTGCTTGTACCGCAGACAGCAGTTAATTCATTTTTTTAAATTTACGTATTCAACTTTTTTTTATTTATCTAACCTTATTGCGTAGCGGTGTAAGAATACTACCACTCTACCCTTGGGTGTCGTAAAAGGCGACTAACGAACTAAAGACCTCACATACATCCAACAGAATAGAGCGGCGATGGGAATTCCACCTGTCACGCTGAGCACATGTTCAGTCGCTATTTGGTGAAAAGTGGACTATGGCAAAGGACTGCTTTTGCTATCCTCATTGCCTTGTCTCTGACTAACCCTAGTCGTGACTATAATAATGTAAGTGCATACTTATTCTCATTGACCTAGAAGTATAGACAAGAACGTCCATACAAACCATTTGTTTAAATTCTGGAATGAGAGACCTAAAATTCGCTGCAGCCGCTGCTGCGCTTAAACATTTAAATGACGTCTAATCAACAGACAGACATCGCAGCGCCGCAGCGCCAGATCGGTCAAAGACAACGTAGTGTGTATCAAGATGGCGTCCCAAATAGATTGTCAATAACAATAATTGAAAAAATATCTTTTCTATTCTTTTATTACGATATAACTACATAATAATGACTTGAATAACAATTAATTTCACTTACTTGACAACTGAATTGTAGTAAACGTCTAGGTGTAAACTTTAAAAAAAAAAAAAAAAAACAATTTCGCCGTTCCGCACGCGCGAATGTCAAAGCCACGCTAAAGCAAGGTGCCGAGTCGACTCCGCAGATGAGTGGAACATAGTGCGTGTTCGGAAGGGCCTATCTAGTGTAACGTATATATCGCTGCTTATTCTACGCTTAACAAAAGGTATACGTTAGATGCCTCTAATAAGTCGTTGGCGCTAATCCCCGTCTATAATGTTTATTTAATTGGAACGCGTAAGTATTATGTAAGTTGATTTATTACAGTTTTCGGGTGGAACGAAGCATTGGTTTCGTCTAATAACAGACTACAGTAAAAAACATAAAAAGTACGTTTATTTATTAAGTACAAAATGGTAGTTATTAAAAAAATCAATCTCTTATTTATTGATATCACGAATTTATTTTTAACCATAATATTAAAACAAAACACTTTTCATCCCATCTATTCGAAAAGAGGCGAATATGAGGCGAGATCCTCGATAAGTGCGAGCAAAGTATGTCATTCCATCGCACCTAATAACAGTGACGAAATGACTTTTGAATTTGGAACACTATTGAATTAAAAGTTTGAACGCAATTCGCTTCAATAAAGTCCTGGCCGGTAATAAAAAAGCGCACGTGCCGACGCGGCATTGGCTGTTGGCTAGGTATCCAAAAATAAGCTAGAGCTTTTTATTCGTTTGGTTTTCTCTGATAAATTTTTCTCATAGTTTGGAATGAAAAGCAGAGTGTGCCACACCCACACGGTATTGATTCCCTCGCTACGCTTAAGATTTTACTAGAATCCCTCGCTACCTTCGCTTCGCTCTTGATTCAAAAAATCGCTCTCGCCTTAAATAAGTACCTACATAATTTTGTTCCCTTGTGACACAATCTACTATTTTTATATAGTTAACCTATTAGGAAAGGCTTCTCTTACCTATCGTCTATATCGTCAATAGTCTAACGGAGCTGTAAGGAAAAAACCAAGTTTTCTCGCATTCAACCATTCAACTCATCAGTTACCAAAAGTTCCACAATTCTGGAAGAAATTAAAATAATAAAAACACAACAAAAAGTTATTATCGACAAGACACACGGAAAATTAATGGAAAGTGTTGATTTCATTGATTCTAATGAACTGATAAGTTCGTTTATTCGAAATCTGTTGATTCTAAATTGACTCGTCCGGAAAATGAATGCAAGAACACAGAGATCGTCAAAATGCACAGTTACAGTAATTGGGAATGGAAAGCTATGTCTATTACTATTCGTAATTATGTTATGACTATGCTGTATTTGCAAATAAATAAATAAACAAATAAATTAAAATGAAACACAATACTTCATTGTTGTGTCCGAGGAATTATTTTATTAAATTAAAGTAAGTATATCTATGTAAATAAAAAAGAAATGCCATGCCATAAAAACGCCGGTACATGCTAGCTTCCTGGATTTATCCAAGGCCTTTGACATGGTAAATTATGACCTGCTATGGGAGAAGCTGAGGAGCACTGGTATGCCGGCGGAGTGCACAAATTTGTTTAGGTTTTGGTATAAGCACCAAAAGAACCAGGTGAGGTGGGCAGGTGCCTTGTCGGATGAATATTCCCTTCGATGTGGGGTAAGACAGGGCGGGATTAGCTCGCCCACCCTTTTTAACCTCTACATCAATCAGCTGATCGAGGAGCTCAGCGGCATCCATCTCGGCTGTTACATTGACGGACAGTGTGTCAACAACTTGAGCTATGCTGATGACATGGTGCTGCTGAGCCCCTCGATCGGGGGGTTGAGAAAGTTAGTGGCTATATGCGAGTCGTATGCGGGGCCCATGGCCTGGTGTATAATGCCAAAAAGAGTGAAATCCTCGTGTTTAAGGCTGGAAAACGTACACCGGGCTATGTGCATCCAATTACTCTAAATGGGTCAATGTTGAACAATGTATGTAAATTTTGGTATCTGGGCCATATTGTCACAACATATTTAAATGATGATGAGGATATTGAGAGAGAGCGTAGGGCGCTGGCGGTAAGGGGCAACATGCTTCCACGCAGGTTCACTCGATGTGCGGTGGAGGTCAAAATTACCCTTTTTAGGGCATTTTGTCAATCGTTTTACTCGAGTGGTATGTGGGTGAGTTTTACGCGTCGAGCCTACAGCAAACTACGGGTGCAGTATAACAATGCCTTCAGAGCGCTGCTGCGGCTGCCGCGGTTCTGCAGCGCCTCGGGAATGTTCGCGGACGCACGGATTGACGGATTCCGCGCGATTATGCGCAAAAAAGCCGCATCCCTACTGCGACGCATGAGGGCCAGCAGCAACAGCGTTCTGAAGACAATTACTGCTCGTCCTGACTGTTCTATCCAACAACACTGGATAGAAATAGTAACTGGCCAAATAAAATAATTTATTTTTAAAATATGTAACTAATAATTTTCCACACTAACCTAACCAACTAACATACTTTATAAGAAAAATTGTTACTAACACACTAATAAAATATGGATGTAAAATCTGAAATAAAACATTTTTATTTTATTTATTTATTTTGTAACGTTGCTAAGCGCGAAACTTGAAAAGGTCTCGCGTACTACACATTGAAATGAAACACTTTTTTACGGATTAACTCGCGTTTAATTTACTATTTACATAGTTTTACAGGGTCCGTGGTCACAGGGAGGTCTCCCTGTGACGGGCCCTGTAAAGGGTTCGAAACGTCAGGATAATATAAAAAGCCTCGTAAATAGTAAATTAAACGCGAGTTAATCCGTAAAAAAGTAACATTACAAACACAACAAAATAGAATCATTGAAATAAAACACTTTTTTACGGATTAACTCGCGTTTAATTCACTATTTACATAGTTTTACAGGGTTCGAAACGTCAGGATAATATTAAAAACTATGTAAATAGTAAATTAAAAGCGAGTTAATCCGTAAAAAAGTGTTTTATTTCAATAATTCTATTTTGTTGTGTTTGTAATGTTCACAAGTGGACAACGTTTGTACGAAAGACGTTTTTTGGAAATTCGTCACGGAGGACGAAGTTGTTCATGAGGACGAAGTCGCGTGCGTGCCGCTAGTAAGATATAAAAATGTGCAGCTGGCAGGACAAGGAAGCGATGGAGCTTAGAAAACTATATAAGTAGGTAATATTACCTTCTTGGTTTATTGTTTATGGTTTAGAGTGGATTCGACCAAACTGGAATAAGGTCTTATACCAAGATTAAACGCTGAATTTATATAGACTCATCTCGGAGTAAGTTTTATTCTAGTTTGGTCGAATCCACCCTCAATGCTCTCAGATAGCTATAAATTAAAAGCAATAAATCCACAAGGAATTGGGTTTGTTTTC
Source organism: Scoparia ambigualis (assembly GCA_963921215.1). Taxonomy (NCBI): domain Eukaryota; kingdom Metazoa; phylum Arthropoda; class Insecta; order Lepidoptera; family Crambidae; genus Scoparia; species Scoparia ambigualis. The sequence continues at coordinate 7,536,646 of OY992508.1, read as the reverse complement.
TAGTTGAGTTACATTTATTGTGATCGGTCTAGTGTCCGGTCTGGAAGAGCTAGATGCCGCAGAGGCATGTGATATGTGATTTAAGCAACTTTTGCAATGTCGGCTCAATCGATGGGAGAGCAAATAATATCTTGAGCTCGGCTAAGTTTTGTAAGATAGCATTCTTTAAAACCCACCAATCCACTTTGTTTATGTGGGAAGGCCTAAGCCCATCAGTGGGAACTTTGCAGGTTTATGCCACCGTCTTATTTAAGTCTTTAGCTAAATCAAAAATTCTAAAATCATTGCAAGTAATAAATAAAATAACAAGCACAGACTATGTCGCGTGAGTAGGAATTTTTTTTCCTATATTTTTTTTAGTAAACGTAACTACTGACTGATTGACATACCAATAATAATAGGTAGGTACATAAGTAATTGATATTTGTATAGGTACTTGTGGCTCACATAATATAGCGTGATTTTCTCACATCCAATTCGTAGCAAGGTCCAGTTCAAGGGCATGACCGATAAAACACTTTACATTTTAATAATAATTAAAACCAACTCCAATGCTCTCGATGTTATGTGCAAATCGCACTTTTAAGTGACAGCAAAGGAGCAATACTGGGTAGTACCATTGAAACCGCTGCGTGGTTAAGACTAACATTCTTATAAAAACCCAATTCATTTTAAAGCCCGAACGCATGAATCTCCCGCGACGCGAATGCTGTATAAAAAATAAAAAAACGTGGACTAGATCCCTTTGCCAGACAAAAAATGGGAGAAGAAACTTTTAAAAATATAAACATGGGTGTCTAGTAGACGCGCGAAAAATAATAATAATAAAAAAATGAAGATGCGCAATTCGTTATTTAAAAGTTTTAGTGAAACTGGCGCCAATATGAATTCAGTTTTTAGTTTTTGCAAAATAACTTTATTTGTGAGTGTGTTTATGGTTTGCATTAGTGCACGAAGTGTCAGTAGAACTAAACGTAAGTACGTAGAAAATAATTAGAATTTATTTAAGTATTTACATTTACTTTTTATTATTGTATTGAATAATTAAAAACTGTACAAAAATAATATATTTAAGTTACTTTGTGTTCCAAGTTCGTAAATTTGAATGATTAAGTTATTGAATTGTTTAAATTGCGTAAAGTTCCATTTTTTTAATAAAAACTAAACAAATTAAAATATATATAAGTTCCTAGTAGTTTTAATGGTCTAAAAATAAATAAATAAATTACGGATTTTTCATTGTTTAAGTATTCATTAAGAATTTAAAACGAGCGTGATCGTTCAACGACAAATAATTATATCAATAAAATAAATAGGTAAGTAGCTCATTCATTATTGAAGGAATACGGAGTAGTGTAATATTATTTAGTGTAATAATTATATTAATAAACAATACATCTATCACGTACAGCAGTAACTATAAGATTTGGGTAATGAGGGTATCTTTTTAATTGATCCGGTCAACAAAATACTTTTTTTTAAATGGTACTACCTACTTATAGTGATATTTAATTTTTGTTCTTTATCTGCTTTCGAGGCCTATAGTCTCTGACTAACCCTTCGGGGATAATAGTCGTGATTTTATGTACATAAGTGTATGTATTTGTGTTTTTAGTTTGTTAAAATTATGACTATAGTTTTTGTGAATGTTTTGTCACTAGGCAATTAGATTACTTTTAAAATAACAATACCACTGAGACTCTCTAATAAGAAAGTAAGTTAACTTGCACTTTCGTATAACGGGTTTGTGTTTTGTGTTGTAAAGAGCATTTATGTAGTTGTCATTATGTTATTAAAAATAATATCAAAGTTACGATCGTAAAATAGCTAATTCTATTCGTTCATTTAAACCACTCCGCGCACATTATTTGTATTCTTGACCTGGTTTCGTGGATTTCTTGCAAAAACTAGGTAATTGATTGAGCGCATTGTTGTTTGTAGAGGTGGATTTTATTTCATTTATTTAATATTTGTTAATGTTAAAATAAAGTTATTATAAGTATGTACAGATTAATAAACTCTAAGCTACAGTGATTTTTTCTGTATTATAGGGTTAAGAGATAGCGGTATAATTATGTATTGCTTTCATACAAAGTTCCTACAATATCCAAAAAATACATACATATAATATAAGGTGACTGCTAAAAACCGCAAGAAACTTCAAGGGCTGGTCAGGTCAAGTGTTTTAAACATGACAAAAATGACAAAAAAGGCATTCGTGTTTTTTTTTTCATTTTTTTATGAAATAATTCATTTTGTGAATTTTAATTGTATCCAATTAAAATTCACAAATGAAGTCTTTGAGTATCTTATTAATTTCAAAGCATACGGCCGTCTGTTTAACCCGTCCGCGTCAGCTGGGCGATAAGTACCTACGTTGACGGGTCAACAGACGGTCGGCCGGCCGGCCGTTGCCCCCGTCAGCTGGGCGATAAGTACCTTCGGAAAAATACGAATTCCTTGTTTGTCATTTTTGTCATGTATAAAAAACACTTGACATGACCAGCCCTTGAAGTTTCTTGCGGTTTTTTTTTTATGATAAGCCCTGCAATTGACCCCACTCCACCTGATGTTAAGTGGAAATGAAGTCCAGGCGCGAGGACAACTGGTGCAGCGTAAGAGACGTAGCATCAGTCACCCTCACTCTGCCGGCCCACAAAGTGCTTCTTCACGCCTCGTTTGAAGGACCCTATGTCATAGGTAGGAGGGAATACGTGTGCTGGTAGACTATTCCATCTTTTGGAAGTGCGAAGTTTTCTAGCAGTCATCTTATATAGATTCGCGACTATCCCCAAAGGGTCTATGTGCTCTGCGTGATAGGTATATAGTGAGCTGAGGCCATCGCCGCTTTATGCTGTTGCATGTATGCGCATTAGTCTGTTAGTCGCCTTTTACGACACCTAATGGAAGAGGGCTGTGTAGTTTATTTTAGTGAGCCGCTGTAACAATGAGTTTGAGTTTCAGTAAAAGTGTGGGATTTTATTAAGATCTTACACGGATTTCGAGGATTTGAAAAGTGATTTTGCACTGTTTTGTTTAATTTGCTAACTAATGCTCGTTTACGAACACTTAAGGGTTAATAATCCACCATTATTTCACATAAATATTCGACAAAGCACTTTTTTTTAATTCAATAAGACTGCAACCATGATGCATATCTTTTCTGCCAAGAAATCCTAGTTTTCATTTAAAAGTCAATGACTCCTTCTATCAGTCCAAGGGTCAAGACCTTATTTTAATAACTAATATATTGTTTTGGTATTAAAGAAGGCTTTAATGTTTGTTTACAGAAGTTTTTTTCTTCTTACATCTAATACATAGAATATAATCACGACTATTATCCCCGAGGGGTTAGTCAGGGACTAGGCAATAAGCTGCCGTAGTTTACTTTTCATTAAATAGCGACTGCACAAGTGCTCAGGATGACAGGTGGTGAGCCCATCGCCGCTCTATGCTGTTGGATGTATGTACAGTCTTTAGTCCGTTAGTCGCCTTTTACGACACTCAAGAAGAGAGAGAGGGTGGTAGTATTCTTTCACCCCTTCGCGACACTTCACGGTTTTTCCTTCTTGGTCTTTAATTAAAAAAATATAGCCTTTTTTGTGTACATACTATTTATTCCTTTGATTTACGTATTTATATTAACATTAAGTTTGGTGCATCAATTTGAAGCGCTCCTATTCGATACGCTTTAAGATTAACAATGTTCTGTATTTTTATAGCGCACTTTGGTATAGAAATAAAATATACTTATTTATAATAATATTATCTATAAATATATAAAAAAAAAATATTTTTTAATTTTTATAAGTATATTAATAGGGTGTTCAATAAAAAGTGATAATGGGTATGAAGCAGTTATATATTATTTATTGTTAAGTATTTTATTTTTCGACTTAATTACCTTTGAGGTTTATACACTTGGTATATCGTTTTTTAATCCTAAGATTTCATTCTTGAAAAAAATCTTCATCTTGATCGCTTAAAAAATCATTTACGACAGCAATCACTTCCCCGTCATTGCCATATTTCTGACCTCTCAGTTTTCCTTTTAACCGCAGGAACAGGTAGAAATCACTAGGCGCAAGGTGAGGTGAGTGTAGAGGATATTCCATCAATTTAAATCCAGCATCTTGGATAGCAGTCATCGCAACTCGGGACTTATGTGCGGGGGCGTTATCTTGGTGAAACAACACAACTTTAGCAAGTTTGCCGCGACGATTTTCGCGTATTTCCTGACGCGCTTTTTTATTTGTTCTGCGTATAAGGCCCCCGTCTTGCCCCCGTAATAGTGGCTCCATGATTGAGGTATTCAATCATTATCACGCCCTGGTTGTTCCAGAAAAGAGAGCCCATAATCTTACCGGCGCGGCGGATGGAATTGCCTTAAACTTCTTAGGCGTTGGAGATGACGGCTTCTTCCAAGTCATGGACTCTTGTTTCGTTTTAGGATCTTAATGGTGGAGCCATGTTTCATCCATAGTTACGAAGCAAGCCAAAAATCGGTCAGGATCTGTTGTAACAATTTCAAATTGATTTGAGAAATACTCAGTCTTGTTTGTTTATGCTTGTCTGTAAGCATTCTATGCACCCAGCGCGCTGATACTTTTTTCATGCCGAAATGTTCATGTGTAAGCTATGGATACTTCCTATCGAAATCTTTAGTTCATTAGTTACAAAACTGTTTTGTGCACGACGATCTGCCAAAACATTTTTTTCAACTTTTTTTATTATTTGTTCGGTAACTGCCATCGGTAGGGCGACCCGAGCGCGGGTCGTCTTTAGTTAAAGTTCTTCCACTCTTAAACTCTTCACACCACTGCGCAACCGTAGAATACGGAGGAGCATTAACCCCTAATGTTCTTTTCAAGTCTAAATTTACTTGCTCAGTAGTAAAGTTTTTCAGGTAGAGATATTTTATTACGGCGCGAATTTCAAATTTATTTATTTTGCGTACCACGCTCCAAAACGATGAAAACAAATGACTTCTATTTTTAAAATAAGAAAAGAAAATAATTATGTAATTTTTATTATTTTATTTTATCAAATGTGGGTTTACCTGCCAATATTTACTTTTTTGTTGTTCAAGAAGTTTATATGCCATTATTACTTTTTATTGAACATCCCTTTAAAGTTTATTTATTATATTGTACGAGTATTTTATTCCTCCTAATAGCGCACCAGCGCTCATAGTATGTAGAGAGGGGGTTTAACTATTCAATTAAGAGTAGGAATGTTAAAAATAATCGCCTTTGTGATCTAGTGGCTAAGCCACCGGTTTCAGACCCAGAGGTCCCGGGATCAATTCCCAGCTGCAGGTACATCTTTGTGTGCTCGGTTTGGTTTGTGGTTGGGCTGTTAAGTCCGCCTGGCTAGCTACCACCATCTTAACTAAGTCTGTCACCATAACAACGATATTTATAGCATTGTTGTGTTCCGACAGTTTGAGATAAGATAGCCAGTTCCTCAGTGGTTGGGGATTCCGGGTGAAGCGCGTCGCGGTGAGACGAAGGCCTAGCGCTTACACGTTGCAGAAAAAAAATATTTACAAATATGTATATTTTTTTTATTGTGCAGGATTGCAGGGCCGATATTATTCTATTGTAACAAGTCAGTCAATATGTATTTTTTTAATATTTTAATAAGGTTACAATCAAACACAACATATTAATCTAAAATCATCCAATTAAGTAAGGTGGTCAGTATAACAACATTTTATAACGATTACTGATTCGGTTTATCGACCCTGACCATTTAGTAAGATGAAGGACAAACTTGTTCTTTGTAAAAAAATCAGCGATGACTTTATAATAGTAAGTACTTAGTACATAAATTGGGGTATTTTTTTGTTGTGTTTGTGTATCCGGTAATAATTATCCTTTTTTTCCCAGTGAATCCACTTTATTGATACCTCACCCCCAGAAGGGAGGCAAGGCTATGTGGGGCCCCATCCGTCCCTCTTTTCACACTGAAAGCGTAATGATCAATCAGGGATGAAAGTTAAGGGAAGTTTACACACTAAACACTGTAGAACTGCCAATTCAAGTAAAGTGGAGGCCGCGGGACCTGTCCACTAGGGAATTGAACCACGGGATAGTTCAGTATAATTATTCTAACTTATCCTACTTAATGTTTGAAACGCGAAAGTTTGTAAGTATGGATGGATGTTTGTTACTCTTTCACGTAAATACTACTGTATGGATTTGGATAAAATTCGTCATACAGATAGTTTAAACCTGGATTAACGCATAGGATACTTTTTATCCCGATATTCCCACATTAACGGGAACCACGCGGGTGAAACCGCGAGCGGCCATTAGTAAATTATAAATGCGAAAGTGAGCTTCTTTGCTGTGATACTTTTTATCCCGGTAAAATGTTTTTGTGTGATAATGATGTAGTCGCGGGCAGTTATAATTACTGTCATGTTATTTAAAAACTATACACTTAAATAGGTAAGTACTACAGTTAAATATTAACTAGATAAACCTACCTACTTCGTAGAATCAAACCTCTTAACATTGACATTTACCAAAGCAAATGAGCTAAAATCGGATAATTGTTTACCTACTTATATACTTTTCCGTAAAAGACTTCTTGAAAATTATTTGTCACGCGTAAAGGACAATGCCCATTTTGGACCTGTTTTGATTTGAGAATGTATAAATATAAATCGTATTGGCAAAAATAGCACAAAATTCACTAAATCTAAGAATGCTATCAATAGTTTCCCTTTAAAGTCAGGAAAAATACAATACCTACTAAGTTTTATTTTCTTGTGATGTAACCAATTCTAGGTTTTTGAACGCACTCTGCCACTTAAAAAATGTTTCGTTTCACCTCTTTACTGTTAACGTTAAATACATATATTAATTAATTTGATTTTTATAAAAGTAATTTCTAGTTCTCCTTTTTAAGAATTTTTGTCATGGACAAAACCTCGAGTCGAGTTGGTGTTTGACGTACTTAATGGTTATGCGTTTAAAGGCTATAAAACAAACCGTATTTTTGAATTGTCAGTTGTCAGCTCTTCCTGTCACTGTAGTCAGAGATGGTTCGATTCGTTATTTTTAGTTTAATGAAACTCATGTAGGTACCTATAGTCTTGATTATATACTTCTTTAATAATAAATATATATTGTGGATGATTAATTAACACAAAAATGGTATAAAACATGTTTAGCTATGATTGCATGTTGCCTAAAAAACAAAGTCCAACCAAGAACTTAAAATTGTTATTTTTAAACTTTCTCTCACATAACACTGACTTTTTTATAAAAAATCTTAATTTATACCTATATACAGTAATTCTGCTACCAAGATCGATTTATAGAAGCGAACTCTCTGTCAGATTTTCAAATGTATGGGCCGTGGGCATTGTCCTTTCATTTGTAAGTTCACTTAAGTATACTTAGGTAATTTTTTCTATATGCTAATTAAAATTGTCGATTATGTGATCGTTTCCTTCTTCGTTCTTCATCTCATCACCTTCGCTGTACAAAGAGTAGGTACAGCTATAGAAAACAAAAAACCTTAGCAAAACGCAACAAGTTACCATAGAGGTCATTATGTTTGCATAGTTCAAATGATATTGCGGTAGGCTAAAACATGATTTTCTCCGTATCAATGCGCAAAGTATATAATTATCAATTTGAGACTCATTGATTAAAAAAATGTAAAATAAAAAACAAATTGCTCGTGTTACTCATACACACATTTGCTCCCAGCGAGATTCGAAGCCGCGACCGTGGGTTTCGCAGTCAGGGTCGCTGACCACTCGACCACCCGACCGTCATAGCAAAATCATTGTGGTCATACTTAGTTTCATCATTTTCATTTTATTACCACGAAAGACATCTAGCCTATACTATTTATTTTCGTAACAAAAGTAATTTAACTGTAAAGTAGAGAAACAAAATACTACATACACATCCAATTCATTACAGCACCTCATACTTATTATGCACACGCATGCATTGGATTAAAACTTATAAGTACTTATCAGCTAAAATTTTAATTCGATTTTAAACTAATACGGAACTGTTTGTTTAGTACAGTCGACCGCATATCGAGTGTAACAATAGCATTGCAAACACTACCTCTAATCAAGCTTTGCTGTACTGCGAGTACCTATACTAATAAATTAAGTAGCTATACGTGTTAGTATCTATGTTACCGTCAAAACAAATTTTAGTCTAAACTAAGAAACTATCGACTTGGTTAGATTTGATAAACTGATTAGATTTGGTAAAATGAACTACTTATAGGTATACGTTTTTTATAGGTACATATAAATATTAAGAAGCAACGCTTGAAAACGTAACGTTCTGATCGTAATATTGTCAGGACGAGGTGAGAAGACTGAAGTTTTTTTTGGAAAAACTAAGTCTTAGACCAAATTGGACTGAGGATTAAGTAAGTACGGAAAAAGACGGAAAACTGAATGCTGCATTTCTACAAGAAAAAAAAAAAAAACAAATAAATGTGTAGAATAATAAGATACCACCACGAGATACAGTGTTCGCGCGGACAAAATCGCGGGCGGGCAAGCGCCGCTAGTCGTGAATAACCATCAGTCTTCTAATGTCGTGTTGAGTGTCGTAAAAGGCGACTAACGGACTAAAGACTGCACATACATTCAATTGCATGGAGCGGCGATGGGCTCACCACCTGTCACGCTGAGCACATGTGCGGTCGCAATTTGGTGAAAAGTGGACTATGGCAGAGGACTGCTTTTGCGGTCCTCGTTGCCTAGTCTCTGACTAACCCTTCGGGGATAATAGTTGTGATTATATGTATGTATGATTTGACCACTTCTTCTTAGGACCACTTCTAAGGAAGTCCTGCGCATACTGACACTGACGCACGGCACGTACAGCGTGACAAACGAGCGAAGCTGCTTCAATGCACGCAAATTGTAAAGTTATTCAGAACCAAACTAAGGCAATGAAATAATAAAATAACCAAAATACACGTTAAAAGAATAATGATTCATTTCTTTAGGATGAAATCCCAGCACTCACAACACCACACTGCAAGACCTTAAAATATTGTCAGCTCGTCTAAATGCACCAAACGTAAAATTATAAAAATATAGTGACCCGCCCCGGCTTCGCACGGGTTACTACCCGTACCCGTACTTAAACAAATTATTGCCTATAACCTTCCTCGATAAATAGGCTATCTAACACTGCAAGATTTTTTTAAATCGGACCAGTAGTTCCTGAGATTAGCACGTTCAAGCAAACAAACCCTTTAGCTTTTTATTAGTATAGATTTGTTGTACCTATGCATGCGGTATGTGCAAGCTATTATTAATTATGAGACGACCAACACCATAGTCTCTTGTGACCGCGGACCCTGCAAAGATTTCGAAACGAGAGGGTTAAATAAATAATCAGTAATACAGTAATTAAACGCGACATAATCCGTCGAAAGTGTTTAATTTCAATCAAGTAGGTAAGTACTTAATAGTTTTGTCAAAACTAGTTCTGACCAAAATCAAGTTTGGACTGTAACATCAACATTATAGTGAATGAAAGGTGTGCAAGGCTGCTGTCCTTGTAACGATTGAGCGAGCAGGAGTCAGTACGCTTGTCTAATGCACTATCCACTAAACCACATCATTAGCAAACCATATAGGTAACAAGCGGCCACTCGCGGTTTCACCCGCGTGGTTCCCGTTCCCGTGGGAATATTGAGATAAAAAGTATCCTATGTGTTAATCCAGGTTACAAACTATCTGTATGCCGAATTTCATCCAAATCCATTCAGTAGTTTTTACGTGAAAGAGTAACAAACATCCATCCATACGTTCCCGTGGGAATATCGGGATAAAAAGTATCCTATGTGTTATTCCAGGTTATAAACTATCTGTATGCCGAATTTAATCCGAACCCATTCAGTAGTTTTTACGTGAAAGAGTAACAAATATCCATACATACAAACTTTCGCGTTTATAATATTAGTAGGATAATAACCAAAAAAAAGAGATAGGTTCTTTATATGAACCATTGAGTCTAAACCCTTTTCTTTTTTTGTTTCGTTAATTTTTATGTGTTTTTGTCATAACCAATTTTGTAAAAGGACGAAATTATTAATAAATAGGGACCTTACTCAAAAGAACTATTTGGGTAAATATAAATTAAAGATTAGTAGGTACCCCTTAAAATTCATAAATATTTGGTATCTTAAAGGCTGATTTAACGATCAGAAAATACCACCATACCTGCATGTTTGAAGCAAAAATATGTTTGCATTTCATGCAGTTATTTTTTTATGTTTTTTTTATACAACAGAATCTTAGATTAAAACAAAAAGGGAAGATACGGCATTAGCGTCTCGTGAGTGAGCCGCCAAAATTTGCCGAGCGAACAGGCTACATCGCCCTATTGCAGATATTCTACTGAGTGAAAAGAGAAAGACGCTACTCCGCAGTGGCGTCGGAATCGGTCGTACGTACTCGTCTGTTGCGAAGCGACCGAGACGTCGACGCGCTACTCGCTGACTCCCTCGCGCTGACGTTGAAACTTACCGCTTTGTCTCGCTCGCTCGATTTACACTTTATAGGTGTGCGTGTGTGAGTGTTTGCCTATGTAGTTGAGTAGGACTATATTTTGAATGACTACAAGTAGGAGCATGCCGTATCTTCCCTTTTTGTTTTAATCTAAGAACAGAACGAACAATTACCTTTTTTGTGGTTTCCAGAAGATGCAGGTTCTGTATCTTTTATCATCATTATTTGTATAATTATATCTACAGCAATTTAATAAAAAAATGCATCATAATTGTAGTTGGATTGGTAAGCTGTAAGGGCTAACCAGATAACCAGAAAGCTACGTTTATAGGGGTGGATGCAGCAGCTAAGAATGAACCTGAGACTGGTTGTTTTTTTCTAGTAAACATTTTATCCAGCTGAGAATGAGTTTGAAAAGGCTAGTTAAAGAGTTAGTAAAAAGAAAGAAAGATGATCAGAAAGATGGATAAATGGCTGTCGAAGGATTTCTGAACTAACATTAAAGTTTTCTAGAAATCTGTTCGTTTGGCTAGAGGTAAGTCTTAAAGCTCTGAGTTTTGCTCTGTCAGAGACCAGACTGGAAGTTTAGTGAATGGTAAATAATGTATTTAAAGATAATATGAAATGAACCTAGATTTCTTTGAGAAGGAGGAGGCAAATATGTACTACTACTGCCTACTTCAGATATAAATGTACTGTGATAAAAGATGAAGTATGAAATCAGGAAAGGCCGCTGAATTTGATAGGGTGTCAGTTGAGATGCTGAAGTCTGGACATGGCGTCGTAGCAACCTCAGCTGTACCGTCTATTGAACTTGTAACTTGTGCCTTAACACCGGCCAAGCCAAGAGATTGGTGCAAGGCTGTTTTTATGCAGCTAAACAAGAGGAAAGGTTCACAGATTGACTGTAAAACCTACAGGGGCATTAATCTTCTCAGCACTGTCGGAAAATTTTATGCGAAAGCTTTGATCGAAAGGGTTGTGAATAAAACCGGTGAGAAAATATGGGATGCAAGAAATATGCAAGCAGGATTTCGAAAATTAATAGAATGCACGGATCAGGTCTTTTTCTTAAGAAGCATAGCTGAGAAACATTTGGTCGAAGGTAAAAAGGTCTGCTGCCCTTTTGTGGATCTTGAAAAAGCTAATGATAAAGTGGTGAGGAATTAACTATGGTCGGTATTGTCAATGTATGGACTAAGCGGCTACCTCATTAACCTAAAATCTCTACGAGGATTCCAGTGCTTGCGTGAGGATAAACGGGTCGTACACTGAGTGGTTTAGCATCAAAAAGGGTGATTGACAGGGATATTTAGCGTCACCATGGCTGTTTAATCTATACATGGACAGTTGTTTGCAAAATTTGATAAATGTGGATTAAGAATTAATGGCTTGTCAAATGTTTTCTTTATGCAGATGACCAGATACTCCTTGCGTCGCTGACGTCGCAAGTATTAGTCTCTATTAGTCCTTCTAAATCTTTGCTTACTAGATGGTAACTAGTATGCAAAGACCGTTAGACGGAAAAGGAATGAAAATGAATGTAAGTAAGAAGAAAGTTATGGTTTTCAACGCGACTAGTGTACGACAGGGTGTGATATTAAGATTAATTGAGAAAAAGTGGAGCAATTTAAAGAGTTTGTGTACCTAGCCACGATGTAAGGGATGGAAACAATGATAAAGATATTAAAAGGAGAGTGAATGCTGGGAATAGAGTGAATGGGGCACACTACGCCTTTATGAACAGCCAGAATGTGTCGCAAAAAACACGACTGGCTGTGCATGGAGGAGTCTTAGTGACGACACTATTGTATGGAATTTAAAGTTGGGTGTGTGTGGCAGAAAAAATATCAAATTCGAGTGAATGTAGAATTCAGAAGTAATGAAATACTTAACAGAAATTTAAATATTTATCGTAGTTCCAAAAAATATAATTTGGTCAGTGAGTTTTGAATTGGGCTTTCATGAATTATGTATTTAGCTTAAAAACACAATTTTCATTAATACGGCTCGGGAGGGTAGTATTATTTGCGGTTTAAATTTAAATAATATATTTTTTTAATTGTTCTATTACTAAAATTTTGGAATTCCGAAATGCATGTCTTAGTAGGTACCTATAAGCTAAATATCTACTAATAAACTTAGAATGACGTGCGATTAACTTAAACTTAGTATAACGTCAGTGTAACTGTTCATATTAGCGTTCTACCAACCCACACCCTAGTGCAAGTTCAGAATAACCTAAAATTACCTGGTAGATTTGTTGTTTTGTCCACACATTAGTGCTCGTACATTGACTAGTATGATTGCAATAACATAAATAGAGCGAGTTAACGATATAATTAACCACATAGAAGGGGAGAAAAAACTAAAGACATTTAAAATCAGAGAAAATCCGTTTAATTGTATAGTGACAAAGAGTTTCGTATAAAATATCGGTTTTCTAAAGATGGTGATAACATCAAGTTTTTAGACCAATTATTTGGTAGCAATTAGGTAGTAATTATTTGGACAAACGTGGGGGTGGTGGTGGGAATATTTTCAACCCTGCAGACGGCATGGAGGTATTGGGTCGCAACCAAATAAGTATTTAACCCATACATTACTTCGATATTTACTAATTTTGTACGGACCTATCCATGTTAAAAAAATGATTTCCTATTTTTAGCGCACTTCTGTAACTTTTTGATATATTAACCATTAGTTAAAATAAAATAAAAATTAAAGCAAATTATTGTCCAAGGAATTATGTAAGTGGTTATAATAAGATGAACAAAAGTAAAATACGAGTAACACGAACCCCTGAAGTTTCAAAGTGACAGCAAAACAATACCATAGACCATTCTTCGTTTTTTTGGAAGATTATATAAATCGCGACGTTGCCGCTTTGAGCTTAAGGCATAACTAGGGAATAGTTATTCCGACTTTATTCCAAGTTTATTATTATTATCATTTCAACCATGGTCGTCCCACTGCAGGGCAAAGGCCTCCCTTCCCTTTTTCCAATCTTCACGTTTAAGGGCTCTTGATGGTCAGTTTTTACAGTAGGAGTCTAGCTCGTCCCGCTATCTCCTTCTGGGCCTACCACGTCGTCGTCTCTTGGCATCGCGTGGCATCCACATAATCGTGGTTTTCGCCCACATCTCGTTCATTCCAAGTTTGTTAGTATAACATTATAACCATCATAATCTCAATTAATACTTACACACACTATATTCTATCGGTCAAAGTCAACATATTTTTATAAAAAAAAATTGTACGTAATTAAGAACTTAATTAGTATGAATCATCCAAAATCATTTTTTAGTCTTATCACCCGTTCATGCCGTATTGTTTTAGCTGTGAAGAAGAATGGGCGCAAGAAACTGTACCTACAGCTATGTAAATAAGTATAACGACATTTATAGTAAAAAAAGTATGTCGTTATCAAGTCATACAATACACTAATATGATAATAAGTACACACTCAATCATTTATAATACACAATTAAAAATATCTGTTGGAGTGGTTGGAGCATATTAGACCAAATCTGTTTTGTCTTCTGTGTCACCAAAACCTTTTAAGATTTTTATAAAACATTTCTATAATATTATGTTGATTTTAAATTTATTATGATCGAATATAATTTGTTACTTTGTTGTTATCGTACACACAGACCTTTAAAATAATTGTTTATTTACTGAAGCCTAGTATAAGGTGCATTAAATGTTTACTCTTTAGCTACTTTGGACAGCTCAAGTGGAAAAGCAGCCGCTATCCACGTCCGCCAAACACTATTCTCTCGGCGAATTACAAATATGTATTTTCATTGTAAGCGTATTTCAATTGTAATCGTCAACTAACGTATGTTTTGAATTAACATGTCATTGTGTTATGAGAGGTGTTTTATCAGTTTCAATGTGTTCATATATCAAAATGTTCCCATAATGATTGTGCTCATATAATGTAAGGTAGGTATCAAGTTCACTGACATCCTCTTATTGTTGCAGTACTTTTTATTTTACAATGAATACGTACGATTAATGTAAATATTAATATAGGCAGATGCCTTTCTTATTTATCAAATAGATTACAATTGAAGTGTGTGCTCGAGTCAGTTATCATTATCAGTTGTTTGTTATTGTTTTGAATAAGCAATACAAAAGTGCAAACTTTATTTATGTATATCTTACCTTTCTATTTATATTTGCACAAATGACAACGGATTGTTGTTTTTATCTTTGAAACGGAAAGTCTCTATTTGACCACGGACTAAAAGTTTAGCGTCAGGTAGTGCGTCACAAAACAGTAAATGAACAATCGAATTATAAACTATAACTAAATACTTAACTTAAAAAACTAAAAACTTTAAAATATCTTATACTTAGGTAGGTATTAATAAAATTTTACATTGATAAATAACTTTTTCCCTAGTAAAATTTTATAAAAAAATTTAAACTTTTTTCCCATGTAACTTTTTACACTATCAAGGTATTACGGTCCTCAGTCGTTCAGGATTGCACTTGGAGTGCGCTTTCGCCTTGCTTCGGCCTTATCATCACTTACCGTCAGGTGAGATGAAAGACAAGGGCATCCAGTTATATTAGTTTTTCCCCCTAAAAATTCCTACTCCTTTATCAAAGATCCCACCCCTTCCTCAAAGGGATTGATACTAAATCTCAACATTAAAAACACCTCTGTGGTCTAATGGCTAAGCCACCGGTTTCAGACGCAGAGGTCCCGGGTTCGATTCCCAGCAGGGGGTACATCTTTGTGTGCTCGGTTTGGTTGGTTGTAGGGCTGTTAAGTCCGCCTGGCTAGCTAACACCATCTTATCTAAGCCTGTCGCCATAACAACGATGTTTATAGCATTGTTGTGTTCCGGCAGTTTGAGATAAGATAGCCAGTTCCTCAGTGGTTGAGGATTCCGGGTGAAACACGCTTCCACCTTCGGCCTTATCGTCACTTACCATCAGGTGAGATGAAGGCCAAGTGTTTACCCGTTGCCGAATAAAAAAAAATCAACACCGTAAAACCAACGATTCAAAATCTCAACACTTCAGAATCTCAACAGCTTAGTAAATCAACAGTTCACTAGACCAAAGTTTAAAATCTCATCATAATAAACTTTAGGGTGATACAGACATACATATTTTACTCTAAATAAACATTATTTGCCGAGTGCTTACCTTTTTTCCTCAAGGCTGGTAAGTCTAGGGTTGGCACCTTTTTTTAGGACGAATGATTACATTGTTACCCTAGGGGTGAAAGTAGCATATTTAGTCTCGAGACGGGGTTAGTTCGAGGGACTAAATAAGTCTTACATCCGAGGTAAACACTGTGCTTTTCATTACAAATACAAGGAAAGTAACTAAAAATAAAAACATGAATTAGCTAAAGAAAAAATGAGTGAATTTAATTTTACATTAATAAACAACTTTTTTGAGATATTTATTTAAAGTTTATGGTAAAATTAGTAATCATTTGAATCTAAGGACAACACATACCACGCCCACACAATTCACGCTTTCTCAAGAAACAACTGCACAGTCTGCACATGTGCTTAGGTGGTGAGCCTGCAGCTCGTTTATGCCCCTGCAACAATGTACTATTTACATTTTGTTAGAACAAAAATAAAGTACATACTTACCATAAAAAGAGTATTTAATATTTGTCCCTAAAAATGTATTTTTTGTTGCTCTTTGCGACATTTATGAAATATTTGTCTTTTACGTAAATATTTACGTAAATAGAGTATTTTATGGTACTTTATTGGTGTCGTAGATTATAAAGTACGCCTACATGGAAAAGAGGACAATACTGTAATTAGAGTACTGGTGGCAACCCTACCGGCAACGTATCTGCGTCTCCGCTGGTTTTGCGGTTTTCCATAGGCTGCGGTGTTTACTTTCCATCAGGTGAACCGCCTATTCGTTTGCCGCCTTTTCACATTAAAAATTACATTTTTTTTAAATTTATTTTAATGAACCGCAAACAAGCTTACAATGCACACTTACAAATCCTTATTTATATTTTTTTATTATTGTAAACTCAACAACAATGGTAACGGTTAAAAAAATATATTGACAATGAATCCCAGTCTAACTTAATTAAGTTTTATATGTGTGCCGATTTGAGTAGGTAGGATTGTGTAAGAATTCTGTAGTGTTAGAAATACGAAATCAATGTAAATAAATATAAGGTAATGTGTTAATAATTCTATTTGAGAGATATGTGCGGGGAATAGCAAGCGCAGACATTCGATTCAAAGCTAAGTTCAAAAGGGGACTATTACACTTTTGACAATTTTTGAGTTAGCGACGGTAATCAGTTTTTTGCCCCAAAATCTTAGTATGGACTTCATGAAAACCCATCGAAAGGAAGTATATACTATACAGGATATATATATTATACAGGATTATTGGATAATAGACCGGATCCATTTAAGAGGTCATAGAGGAGGTCTTTTGCAACCATTTCGACCCCATATCATATTATTCAAAAGTCAACTATTTTCGTGATAATTGTATTTTAAGGTTTTTTAGAAAAACCAGTTTTTTTTTACAGTTTTATAGATTATACATTCCGGTTTTTAATAACAAATTATAAAATCATAATAATTCGAATCCATACAGAAAATACACACCGTAGTATTAAAAATAATTAAGGATTTTTGGAAAACGGTCTACAAAAATGTACCTCGTTGGATAGCTATAAATGTGTAGATATTTTTTCAATAATTTTAAGACTAAATTAAATAGTATTTTTTTTTGAGAAAACATACGTTTTAGACGCCGGAGTCTTATGATCCTTGACCTATTATAATACAAATTCACTCATGTATGTATACATACAGGATTACTGGTTATTAGACCGG
Source organism: Scoparia ambigualis (assembly GCA_963921215.1). NCBI lineage: Eukaryota > Metazoa > Arthropoda > Insecta > Lepidoptera > Crambidae > Scoparia > Scoparia ambigualis. The sequence continues at coordinate 7,519,273 of OY992508.1, read as the reverse complement.
GTCCATTTAAGATGTCGTAGGGGAGGTCTTTTGCGACCATTTTGACCCCATATCATGTTATCCAAAAGTCAACCATTTTCGTGATAATTTAATATTTAGGTTTTTTTAGGAAAACTAATTTTATTCGTTCAAAAATATTTTTAAAAAACGAATGCTCCGATTTTAATATTGTTTACTTACAGTTTAATAGATTTTACATTCCGGTTATAATAACAAATTATAAAATCATAATAATTCAAATCCATACAGAAAACACAGGCCGTAGTATTAAAAATAAATAAGGATTTTTGGAAAACGGTCTACTAAAATCTTCGATCAACAATACAACTCGATGTCAGGTCGGCGCTAAAAATGTGTCTCGGTAAATAAGAGCGCACTTGAGAAGTGAGCTCTTGTTTTCTCGCATAACAGGAAAAAGTACTTTATTTGTTGCCACTTAAGGTTGATTTTTTTATCATTTTTTTCTAAACTGAATAGTTTGCACGAGACACTTTCAAAGTGGTAAAATGTGTGTCCCCCCCTGTTACTTCTAAAATAAGAGAATGATAAAACTAAAAAAAATATATGATGTACATTACCATCCAAACTTCCACCGAAAATTGGTTTGACGAGATCTAGTAAGTAGTTTTTTTTAATACCTAATAATTAATTATAAAAAATACACTATTATTAAAACATCGATCAAAGTTACAACGAACTACAAGAACTTGTTAATGATGTTACTTGCTGCTACGGAACCCTTCATGGGCGAGTCCGACTCGTACTTGGCCGGTTTTTTTAAATAAAGTTTTGAACGAATATAATTGGTTTTTCTAAAAAAAAACCTTAAACTTAAACTTTCCTACACTCACACCAATTATCTAGCCCAAGAGAAGCTTCGAAGAAACTCGTAAAATGGTTACTAGACAACGGATAAACATACTTAAAATACTTAAATACATACTTATTATACATAGAAAACACCCAGACCCGAGACAAATTAGAAAAACAATAATTTCTAAATTGACCCGACCGGGGATCGAACCCGGAACCTCAGAGATGGCGACACCATGAAAACCGGTGTACAAACCACTCGACCAAGGAGGTCGTCCTTAAAATTCAATTATCACGAAAATGGTTGACTTTTGGATAATATGATATGGGGTCAAAATGGTCGCAAAAGACCTCCCCTATGACCTCTTAAATGGATCCGGTCTAATAACCAGTAATCCTGTATAATTATGTATCAGTTTTTTCAAATTCCTGAAATTTGTGCTATAGGTAATTGTAATTGTCTTTTGAACAGACACTCCTCAGCTCCTCAGGTATAGTTGCGTGTATCCACCTTAAATAGGTCCGATTGTGGATAACTTGTCGATTAATATTTTTCTTTAAGAACCTGCACTACATGCAAACATATCAATTTCGTTAAATAATTAATTATAGGAGTGTAGTGACTACCATTATTGATTTGAGGCGTGAAGAGCAGGCATGAACCCTAGACGGCACTGAGTAACTTATTTGTTTCACTACATCAATGCAATCATATACATTATTACATAGATCATATTAGTAACCTTGCTTTGAGTTGTGTTCTAGATCTTAAATTAAGAAAAATGTATTTTATTATTGTAACTTAATTAATGGCTATCGCGTCTAGCATTAAACCAATTTCAAGTGGTTTAATTTTTTAAAGTAATAAAGTATTGTACGGTAGATAGAAATAAAATGGAGTCTCACAACACGTGTTGTTGCTAAAAGAACACGGGAGAAACTGAAATTGTATTTCTATTTTTTTTTAATGTGAGTACGTACGACACTTTTTATATCTGCATTTATAGTGCAAACGGCGCTAATATTTGTTTTTGTACCATTTCAATACTCATATGTCTCGTATAGTGGATTCCATATTGGTACAGCGTATTCTAATTGAGGCCTTGTCAATTTTTAGTAGGTAAAATGTCAATGGATTTTAAATTCTGAAGTTGATTGCATTACGAAATTGTATAACTTGAATGCTTTATTTACTATATTTTGTATATGGATATCTAAGTGTACCTAATTTACAAGAGTGACTTGAGTGAGTACTCCCTGCGTCTGTGTTTCCGAGTACTTATAACCCGTCCATTTTCAAAGCAAGAGTGAATTGGCAATTTCTGGGTTAGCTCGCTCCATCGTGGATCCCGTCTTAGCCCGTGAGTTTGTTTGGGATCAAGAGCAAACCCATCTGCAGTAAAAAAAAGTTACATTCATTATTACCACGATCTTTGCTTTCTTTGAATGACCGATATTTCGCTACGGTTGCATCATACGCCGTATTGATACTGACTATACTGTACTTGCATAATCATTACCTGTTCCACATTTACCCAATTACCATAACTCCGCGTAATAGAAACCGATTCAATAGGTGATTCCAATGTTATGAGTGCAACCTTCGACCTTGCCCCACAAGAGGCTTGCTGACGAAACCTCAAGTTCAATGACACACGTTTCGTTTCGTTCATTATTTTGACGGTCGGCTGCAATGACCTCTTATTTATAGACTAGATTACGTGAACAAATTGCATTTTAATATGGCGAAATTGTTTCTATGACGTAATGTACGTCGAAAGGGAATTCATATAATTTAGCTTTTGACTATACAATCTGTCCCGGGAAGTAGTAATCTAACTTTAAGAGCTTGATCTATGGATAATTTTATCGATAAAACTAACTCAAATCAATGGTCTGACCCGCCTCTCGCCAAATTACAAGAATTTAAGTTTTTTATTTTTAGTATTGACCTCTTCCTTAAAAAAAAGCGATAACATGGGCACCTTGACACTGATAAGCAACTATTTGATATCATTCGATAGCTAACAAGATTAACTATTAAAAATAGTAGCAAACATACACGGGCCCTATACATTTCGAGAGAGTAAGGATTGATTTAAGTAAAAAAACATGTAATTTTTTTACGTCTTCTTCAGTTATTTTAAAATATCATAACAACAAGGTCATTAAAGTATCTTTTATTTGCACCGTATCACTAGTATTTTATCTATTCTACAAAACAAGGGTAAATTTGTTACTGTACGTCTATTAGTTCCGATGCTATCGTTGAACAAAGAGACCCTTCACAGCGGTCGCGTAGCGCGGCTAGTCAGGTAGTCGGATTAGTTAGTTTAATTAATAATTTATTAGTTAAGTTAATTAATAATTAATTTAGTTAATTAATTATCCATAGATCATGCTCTTAAAGTTAGATTACTACTTCCAGGGACAGATTGTATACATGTCTAGACGGAGCATCGCGGTACAAACGCTTCTCAAAATCCGCCCGGTTTTTGTATTGAATTTGAAGTGTGCGTGACAGCCGCGTATGATGACACTAGCGCGAATGGTTGCCAGCGAATGCCTAATTTCCGATAAAGTAGGGAAAAAATATTTATGCACAATACAATTTTAAAATGATTCATAACATAACATAACTTTTAAAATTAGGTAACTATGTCTATCGTATATCTAAGTATAACCCATAAAAGAAGATGGTGTGTTTAGAAGAAATGGATGATTGAAGGCGAGGGCGAGTACAATAAAATAATGGAATACCTACTTCAGTGCGAAAGCCGTATCATCGAATGTTGTTTGTTCGAAAACCTTTCATCGACATGTCTATACTCGACGCCTTGTTAAATCGACGTCTTGTTACTGCGACGTTTCGTTACATCGAAAAACTGTAGTGCGAACTATTTTACTTCGAAAATATTATTCTGAGAAGCCTTGTTTAATCGACGTCTTGTTACTGAAATGTTATGTTTCTTAGGCAAAACTTACTTTGAACGATCTTACTGCCAAAACCATGTATACCTACATATATTTTCTTTTTCAAAATAATACCCAACGTTAGTTTTTAGAAAATTGTTTTGGAAAGTGAAGTTAATATTAAGTGATTATTGCTGAAAGGGTCTAAATTGTAATGTAATAATTAAAAGTTTTCTAACACTGTTCCATAACACTAAACGATAAAAACTACAAAAATTCAGTCAATTACATTAAATTTCTTGTCATTTTATTTTTTATCTATCCACTTACGAGTATGTTCATGGAACCCTCACAGCAAACCTCAAACGACTAGTATATAGGTATATTTATTATTACAAGAAAAATCCTGGCATTCCTTTATTGCTGATGAACTTTGCACAGGTTCTCTGCTTTTAAAGAAATATTAGAAATTCTTAAAACTGAAGTTAGGTAGGTATTGTTTTGAAAAAGAAAATCTATGTACTTACTTGGTTTACAAAGTAAGATCGTTCAAAGTAAGTTTTGTCTAAATAACATCACAGTAACAAGACGTCGATTAAACAAGGCTTCGCAGAATGATATTTTCGCAGTAAAATCGTTCGCAGTACAGTTTTTCGATGTAACGAAACATCGCAGTAACAACACGTCGATATAACAAGGCGTCGCAGTATAGACATGTCGATGAAAGGTTTTCGAACAAACAACATTCGATGATACGGCTTTCGCAGTGACGTAGGTATTCCTAAAATAATGCACTAATGAAAGCCTGCGTGCGTGTGATATATTTGTAATGCGGACGAAATAGAAGCAACAGGCAGGATGATTTACATTTAATTCTTAATCAAAATAGATTTTTTAATTAGAAATTTAAATATTTTGAATTAAAATCACAACAATTAATGGCGTTCTCTTTGTATTTGTTTCTTAAATAACTTTCGTTTGGATGTTACATCATTTTCCATGTTCTCTAATTTCTTATTATGTTGAAACCTTATAGTTAAATATTTCGACAACGACTTCTTTCTACCGGATCAGTTGGAAATCTGAAAATTAATATGATTTCTATGTGGTCGAACAGTTGTAAAGGTTACATTATGCGATGACAGCTCATCAATATCCGTGTCCAGTAGTTTACATGAGACGAGAAATATTGAACTTTTAGGAGCACAAACATACACCCGCACTTTCTCAAACAACGTAATCATCATCATCAGCCTATAAACGTCCCACTGCTGGGCACAGGCTTCCCACGTGGAGATAGCACGTGGGGATATTGGGCCATAACCCACGACGCTGGCCCAATGCGTGTTGGTGGGTTTTAACGACTGTCATCTTACGACAACAAACGGGACCAACGGCTTAACGTGCCTTCCGAAACACGGAGGAGCTCAAGATGTTTTAAATTTGGCCACCCATCCAGCGACCCGCCATTGCGAAAGTTGCTAGCGGGCAAGATCGCAAGAAGAACGTGCTAGCCGATGCGCCATCGAGCTCTGAAGCATACATACTACTATTCCCCACATACATAGGTATACTTAAACACACACTTCTTATATAAATACTTACGTATACATTCCATTCAAACATAATTATTATTTTATTTATTTCGAATATCGATACCATACCACAATAACAATTTATAATAAAATATTACAGTAGGTATTATATTTTTTCTTGTTTCAGAACGGAACCTATACTCCAGCCAAATTCGATGACGAATGTTTGTAAACAGATTACTGTTATACCAAATTGCACTAAGATTTTACTTTTTCTTGAGAGACATTCACAAGAAAACAGTTAACTATTGTGTCTTTCTTCCAAAAAACAGTAAAAATCCTAGTGAAACTAAACATTTGCACAAATGACAGTAATATGTTTACAAACATTAGGCATCGAATATGAACCGAGACATTTATTCACTCTCTTAAAAATCAAGCATCAGTTAAAAAAAAAAGAAAAACTTTGAAAGCGTTCCAATAATAATTATATTTAATGTATTTACTTTATTTACAACAAGACCATGTATAAATACTAACTTACAAGACTGAGTATTTTTTATCATACTTATTATATTTAAACCTCCTTTTATATTCTGCCACCAATAATGGGAATTCTACATTTTGATACCAGCAACACTACGCATACATGGCCGTTATTATTGTTAAACTTAAAATTTTCATTAAAATTTATCGATACTTACAGCTGAAACGTGACTTTCCTTTTCGAGAAAATTTTTCTTTTTTTAGTTTCGACAGAATTTTACTGAGCAAACGGTCATTTTGCGAACAATTTCACCAAAACGCGAGAGGTAAACACTGCTTGACGGCACAATGACACTGACCGCCAGGATTGCGTGATAGGCCAATTTTGGCCTATAAATTTTTCTACGTTTTTTTACGGCCAGGCTCTATCTAGACATGTATCAAAGAATTTAGCCTATTGTTAAAAAAAGATAAACATATATTTTGACTTTTGGTAGTTGACCAATGAGCTCATAGAATTTATGCGCTATCTCGGCCGCCATTGTTTTTTCTCTTTTACTCTTACAGAAAACATAGTACACGCTTCTCACTCATGCATATCGGATTGGCAACATAGCAAATGTCATCACTAAATGAAAATGTCTATTATAAAGGACCATGGGGGATTTTGTATGAACCTTGTCCCCACCCTACAACAGTCATGGGATACGTGTCAATTTGTTCATTAGGACCCAAATAAGCATAAAGTACCTGTGTTAGGTTGCAAAAAGTATTAGGTTTATTTATAATTAAAAAAAAACTTTTGTAAAAAATGTATTTATTTATAGGTAAACGTTGCGTATAAAGTTGTCTAACAATTAGACTTTAGTTCTTGCTTTAGTTGGAGTTGCTCGAGTGTGTCATGCTCTCTCAAAGTATCTCTGCGGTGGTGGCATGTGCGTCGGGTCATTATACGTTACCTAAAACATGGTTGAGCGAAGCGATGGCTGATTCACAAGTCATACTCTTGAACGGGTGCCGCCTGTGGAGGCTGGTCTGCTCTTGCAATCTTATTTTGTTAGAAAAAAATATATAAAATTCACAGATCTCGTGCTCTACATGACTTGAAAGGGCATTGAAAATGAACCTAGCTATTATAGATTATTAATAAAAAAAAAATATTTTCAAAAAAAAATTTGACTTTAAATTTTGTTTATACTATCTTAAAGCCCTTAATTTTCCGCGTCTATTAAGTCCTAATAGATCTTCGTATAAAAAAATTATTTTTTTGATTTTTTTTATTTTCAAAACAAATAATCGACTTTTCCAAAATTTGTTTATACTATCCTAAAGCCCTTAATTTTCCGCGTCTTATCTCAAAGCTGCGAAGTTCCACAGGGCTATGACGCCCGAGTAATACCACACGGCGCCGCTCCACGCGCCGCTAAGAGGGGGAGCATACCGCTTCCTCTATCACTCCCACAAAAAAAAGTATAAGACATAAAATGTTTCTCGTCTCAATATCTCTAGGTGTCTCTCTCACTTTTTTGATGTCCGACCTCGTTCACGAGATATTGAAGATATTCCGAGGGAAAGTGTTAAAATCATTGTTTTTTTTGTTTTTTTTTTCAATTTTCGAAAAAAGTTTTCGACTTTTACAAAAAACTTTTTCACCATCTTAAAGCCATTTAAATTCTGCGTTTTTTAAGTCATCATACGTTCTCATGACCCTAAACCTCTATATACCACTAGGCAAACACACTTTCAGCGAAAATGGGGCCCTACCGCAGCGACCGAAAAAACATTTTCAATGTTAAAACTTATAAAGGTAACGATCGTGTTGACGTGACACTGACTGACATGTGTCTGAGCGAATTTCGGGCAATTACCTTAGTTTGTCCTTGCCACTACGGAGCTCCGTATTAAGTCGGCACACCAAGCGGGTCAGACGCGGCGCAGTTTGTAAGCGGGCGCAATATGTAATACATAAATATATAGATTCACAACTATTATACTCAAAGGGTTAGTCAGAGACCAGGCAATGAGGACCGCAGAAATCCACTTGCCATAGTCCACAACTGCACACGTGCTCAGCGTGACCGGTGGTGAGCCCATCGCCGCTCTATCCCGTTCGATGTACGTGCAGACTTTAGTCCGTTAGTCGCCTTTTACGACTCCCATATTAAGAGAGGGGGTGCTAGTATAGGTACCTATTCTTTTGACACAGATCTATTTTTGTAATACAAGAAATGATATGGACCACGCACAATACTATGCGTAACGCGCCGCCTCGCTAACTAATGCTTCGGTGGCCGATTGGCCAAGCACACGGCTTGATATTCGGAGGTCCCAGGTTCAATTCCCAGATCAGGCAATGTGTATTTTCGGGTTTGTGATCACCAACCCGCATTTGGCAAGCGTAGTGAAGAAATTAAAAAAATATATATTAAAGTCGTATTCTCTGCAAAGTCCTGGCAAGATGTTAAAACTAAAGCTGAAACTGGGCTGGCTAAGATTGCACGTTGGCTAAACATAAATCTCTTGACCTTAAACATAGGAAAAACCAATTTCATTTTTTTACTCCAGATCGCAGGTCACAGCCACATGAAGATTTCAGTCTTCGTATTTGTGGGTGTTCTGATCAGTCCGACTGCCTGTGCCCTTTCATTACGAAAACCGATCATACAAAATATTTAGGTGTAATAATAGATCAAAGGCTATGTTGGCATGCACATCTGGAAATTATTTCGGACAGAATTAGAAAACTTATTTGGATTTTTAAAAAACTGCGCTATGTTATGCCAAGTAAACTCCTTAATAAAATTTATATGGCGCTGGCACAATCGGTCATCACATACTGCATTCCTATCTGGGGTGGTGCGTCAAAGACCAAATCCATATCTTGAGAGAGCTCAAAGGTCTCTTATAAAGGTAATGTATTTTAAGCCCTACCGCTTCCCGACAAACGAACTATATAAAATCAGCGGCATTTTATCAATAAGAAAGCTATATCTCTTGCTGCTCATACTTGACTTACACAAAAATCTTCCATAAGAGCCAAAAAAGCTAATGAAAAGGCGTTATCAGAATGTAGCTCCTTGTGGCAGGGTTCGAACCGCTTTTGCTGAGCGCCAATACAATACACGTTCATCAGTAATATATAATGCATCAAATAAAATACTAAACATTTATGGTAAAACAACATTTGAATGCAAAAAGATTTTAATAACCTGGCTCAATACATTAGATTACGAAGCAACTGAAAACCTTCTTGCAAAAATTATATAAAAATAATAAACATACACAATGATAAATTTAAATAAACATAACAAATTATATGTAGAGGACTTAAATCTATAGACTAACATAAACACACACACTCGCGGACTCATACACACACACAGACACACACACACACACACACCCCCCCCCCCCACACACACACCTCCACACACACACACACACCTCACACATCACACACAGATATAAAATAGTTTGTAATGTTTACCTTTTGTAATATTAACTACAAATTGTTAGTACTACTCAATATTAATTTATTATCTTGGGAAGAGCGAGTCAACCCCAACAACGAGTATTGTATTACTTTCTGGGATGTCTCATAAATGCTATTTTTTTTTTTTTTTATTTATATATAAATTTGTTTACTTCACACCAATTATCTAGACCAAGATGAGTATCTTGGTAAGATAACGGATAAATATACAAACATAGAAAAAACACCCAGACCCGAAATCAATTTAGAAATACAGTTTTTCTTTAAACTGACCCGACCGGGAATTGAACCCGGAACTCAGAGATGGCGCGACACCCGACCCGGCAGCGTGCAACCATTCGGCCACGAAGGTCAAACTAAGTAAACACCGGTAGCAGTGACTTTATTTTAATGATGCGAAGCGCTTGTTCTGCTGCAATGGATCAGAAGACAGACTGTACTATAATTTACATATTTTACGATCTGTGAGCTCGGAACCGCGTATTAAACTGCTCTGTCTTGCTCTAGACCTGCAGGCCGACTAACCGGGCTGTCGTGTTGTAGGGGGAAGAAATTGTTACCCCAATTGGACCATGGTTGACATACCAATTTTACTGTTCATGCTCATTTCCGCTTTTTTAAAGTTATCTGTATCTAAACGATCACTTTATAACCTTATGTAAGCTAAAAAGTTTTAATTCTATTAAAGTTTATTTAGTCTGATTAACGCAACGCAATAATTATGAATAAATATTAACTACATTTTAGAAAATATTTGCATGGCATAGCTCTTGAAATATACAGGGTGTAATCGTTAAGTGTGACCAGGCGATTATTTCGTAACTATTACAGATATCAAAAAACTTTAAACTGATATCGAAAGTACGTTACCTAACGAGTAAAACGATAAAAAAACTATGTAAATAGTAAATTAAACGCGAGTTAGTCCATGAAAAAGTGTTTCATTTCAATGTGTAGTGCTCGCTTAAAGCTCAGAAAACAATGAGTAAAACAACATCAATAAACGACTTTTTAAAAATCAAACGAGAAGTATCCAAAATTTTGACATTGAACACTCCCGTACATTTAGTAGTAGAAAGGTTTTAGTTTCCTCTGTTCTAGTACTCATTTTACCTCAATCATATTTAATAATTACGAATGATATGATAATAATGATTTTCGTTCAAATTAGTAATAAACCTTGATTCAATATCGTAATTTTTTTTTTTACATATTTATTTATTTATACATAAATGGTAAACATGTGACACCTGTAAGGGCACCGCAAAGCGTGGAGCACTACTGCTTCCTTAACTTAAAACTAAAACTTTTAAATAACACTAAAATATATATTTTTTTAACACAACAAAATAAAACCATGAACTTTAATATTTAACAAAACATTTTAGCTAATAAAGTCAACATTTTAGCTGATAAAGTCAACATTCAAGCATGAACTTACTCTAGGCATGCTATTTATCGTTTATGTTATACCTACTTAACTTTATTTATTTATTTGGCACTTATTATCGCAATCATTGAAACTCGCTGAAAAGGAACACACTACAAAAATAACAAAAAAAAACTCTTTGGTGTTCGTTCTAAATTCAAAACCTTTATCGCGGGTTTTCGTTCCCGCCAATTTATTGTTTTTTTTTAAATTTGCTTAATATCAGTGATTGTTTCATTTATTGATTGTAAAATGGCATATTCCAATAGAGAAAATGTACCACAAATTTTATATGATTGTAACAAAAGAGCGGCCATTATCGCCTATAGAAGAGAGTATCCAAAGAAGTCCATTCTCGTATTTACGTAAACTTGATAACAATTTGATTAATTATGGATCCTTTATCAGAAAAAAAGGTTCGAGAACCAGAGCTCTGGAAATTAATAATGATTTAGAAAACAATATTATTAATTTCGTAGTAGATAATCCACGAGAATACACGTTCAGTGGCATGATTATTTCCGGTGTCCCATAATTATGTACTTACATTAAGTTATTAAAAAATACTATCTTAAACCTTTCAAGATAAAAACCCACTCAAACGCTACAAAATGATGATCCTGCTTGTCGGCTGGTCTATTGCAATTGGCTAGTCAATAATTATATCAATGTAAGGTCAATATTATGGACCGATCAGTAATGCTTCAAACTGCGGCATTTACAATGAAAAAAAACTCGAGTTTTTTGTCAATTGACAATCGTTGCTAAATTACTGACGTTAGAGCTCAAGTGCGATTCTCAATTAATGTATAGTGTAGATTCTTGGAGATCGGATCACTGGGCCCTATTTTTACAGTGGAACCTTAACTGGACAGAGATATTTTACCTGTGTACAAAACGATATGCTAAGTCTCTTAGAACCAATTCCAGACGATGAAAGAAGGTCGATAATTTTCAACAAGATGGAGCACCTGCACGTAATACAATTAATGTTGTAATGAATTTCTTACGAAACAATTTTGATAGTTTAGGCACTAACAGTGCAATACCTTGGCCTGCCAGATCCCGGGATTTCAAGCCCTGTGATTTTTTCCTATGGGATTTATCAAAGACAACGTGTACGCTGACAGAGTGCACAGCCTACAAGAGTTACTGTTGGGGCTTATACCCAACACTAAAGAGGGCGCTGGTATCAGCGCTTGCGACGGTAGCGCCGCCAATTGCAAGTTCATATCCGCGGCGGGCAACACCGGGAAAACAGAACATCTTTTTTTTTAGCCTACGACCATTGGAAAAAGCTACTCGCCATTTTTATGTTTGCACTTATTATTTCTAATTTTAAAAGCATGTGAAAGTTCCTGGTAAATCACAATAAACCAGCTATTGAAACCTATGGTTTTTACTGTCCCTTATATACACATATCCATGGTCCTTCGGCCTCTTGTAGAGGGCTGGGAATTTTCGCGAGCAACCAGGAAGACATCTTATAGGCATTGAGCACTGTGCACGTGCGTGCCACATCCCAAGAAGGGTTCCCGAGCGACCAGCACAAGCAGGATTCGTCTTACGGCCTTCGATCCCCTTCAGTCGTACGCAGAAGTAGAAACGTGAATAGCACCACGTGCGTGCCGCAACCCAAGGAGGGTTACCCGAGCGACCAGCACAAGCAGGAATCGTCTTTCGGTCTTCATTTGCCTTTGGACGGCGAACTTTCCAGTGTCAAGTACAAAGAATTAAAAATGATTCAAAAATAAAAGTACCACACGTGTCGCATCCCAAGAAGGGTTTCCCGGGCGACCAGCACAAGCAGGACTCGTCTGTCGACCTTCGATTCCCGTCGGACGCTGAAGATTTCAAGCGTGGATTGCAAAAACTTGTGGGCATTAGTTGAAGTTGAGACATGTGAACACGTGAGTCCGTTCCATATTACTTCCTTGCCTTTAAAATCCCTTTTTATTTAAAATAGTAATATTTGAGTCAGGTATAACGGATATCTTTTCATAATAATATCTATTTTCTCATAAAAGTAGTTCGCATATACGATTAAGGGTTACGTACCTACTTAGCGTCGTTAACTTATTCGAACGCAGTCTATGTGACAAATTTCATTTCGTTGTTGCAAAACATATACACTTAATTATAACTTAATAACATATTTACTGAATTTGCGATTAAAGATAAATTTATTTAACATAAGTCAACGAACACATTTACATAGATTACCTACACAGATAGTTAACTGTATAACGATATAAAGTAAGAGTTTATCTTGATAAAACTGTTGAAAATCATTCAATTTCATTGTAGTTAAACAATAAAGTGGCCGAATTCGCTAGATGTGATGACAAACCGGTTTGGCGACCGTCTTCTATTGTTCGCTCGTCACGGTTCGTTAGTTGCATTCATGCGCTTGCAGTGGGCATAGATTAATTAACCTTTATTTGCTAAGGCGCAGATTTGCGCTGTTGTTTTGTTAACAAAATTGTGTGTACACTTGCTATAAGATTATAATGGAGGATCAAAGTCTTACAAATCTAAACAAAAAACGTAGTATCATGAAAGGGAAGGTGACAAAGTTTGGAAACTATCTAAAAACGGTAAAATCATTTAAATTACTAAGTGAAGTGCAATTAGCCGAGTTGGAGTGCCGTTTTAGCAAAATAGATTCGCTTTATAGTGATTTTGACGCTTTACAGACGGAAATTGAGATGTTGAGTGAGACGCCCGAGCCTCAGTTCGACGAAAGGGAGCTGTTTGAGACTCAGTACTTTGAGCTGGTGGCCCTGGCGCGTACACTGCTCAATTCCTCGCGCAGTCAGGAGCGACAGGAGGGATCCGTGGCGGGCTTCAGTGGTTCCGATGGCGAGAAGGGCGTTCAGGATTTTGTGAGGTTACCTAAAATTGATCTTCCTCATTTTACCGGCGACTTTCAGCACTGGCTTGAGTTTCGTGATACATATTTGTCTCTTATACATAATAATAATAATATCACAAGCATAAACAAATTTCATTACCTGCGCGCAGCATTAAAAGGCGGTGCGGCATTAATTATTCAAAGTTTAGATTTTTGTTCAGATAATTACAATATAGCATGGCAGTTATTGTCCGATAGGTATGACAATCAACGGATGCTTGTAAACAATCACATCCAAGCATTATTTTCGATTGAGCAGATTCAAAAGGAATCAGCACAGTCATTACGTAACGTAATTGATGTAATGAATAAAAACTTACGCTGTTTAGCTTCCTTAGGACAACCAACTGATCACTGGGATACATTAATAATTTTTATTATTTCGAAGAAACTTGATTATTCCACAAATCGCCAGTGGGAAGAATGTAAAAGTTCATTAGAAGGTTGCCCTAATTTGCAGCAATTCATAAAGTTTTTAAGCAACAGGGCTGATTTGTTACAAACTTTAAAAAATCAAAAACCTACTTTAGCAGATACACATAAATCTAGATCATTTTCAATCACAACAAATAACACAAAAAATAATTTTAAAAATATTGTTTGTCCATTGTGTAAACAAAATCACTACTTATATGGATGTCAGACATTCCGTGACCTTGATGTGGAATCACGACTTAAAAAGGTCAGTAAATTTTCAGTTTGCAGAAATTGTTTACGTCCTGGACATACAGACAATAGATGTAAGCTTTCTCATTGTAAATATTGTTCATGTAAACACAACACTCTTTTACATAAAGAAATACATACAGACACAGAAAGTCCTGTCGCTTTGTCGACAAACATTATACAGTCATTGAATAGACCTCTTGTACTGCTATCCACAGCATTGGTGAAAGTGTCAGACCACCGTGGAGGACTTCACACTGCCCGTCTTCTTTTGGACAATGGAAGTACTTCACACTTCGTCACACGCGGCCTCTGTGAGAAGCTGGGTCTGGTAAGGCGCAGCACGAGCTCCACTGTCAAAGGTATTAATAATCAACTATCCTACAGTGCAGAGTCTTGCAACCTAACTATCGAGTCATACATTGGTGGTTATAGAACAAATATAAATTGTTACGTCTTACCTGAAATAACAAAATCATTACCTTCTACACATTTTGATATACAGAGTATACCTCTTCCGCCAGGAATCCAGTTAGCAGACCCATCATTCAATAAGCCAGCATCAGTTGACTTATTAGTGGGTGCTGAGATATTTTGGGAAGTATTAGGTACAAAATTCATCCATCTTGGGCAACAGTTGCCAAAGTTACACGAAACTAAACTAGGGTGGCTCATAACGGGTTCGATTCCTGAGTCAGCTTTTTTTTCTCATAAAACCAGTCCTACTTGCTGTTTTAGTCAAAATATAGACGAGCAACTTACTCGGTTTTGGGAACTCGATTCAATATCACCTAAGCACTGTTTATCGACTGAAGAACGCGCTTGTGAACAACATTTTTCTCAAAATACGACTCGTGATGAGGATGGTCGTTTCGTAGTTTCTATACCGCTTAAAGAGTCTCCTGATACATTGGGCGAATCATACGCTCAAGCAAAATGTCGTCTGCTTTCTTTAGAGCGTAGGTTTAATCGAGACACAGAGTTCAAACAAAAGTATCTAGAATTCATGCATGAATATAATTTACTTGGTCACATGACAAAAAATACAAATAAGACCAGTAACACCGGCTACTACATGCCTCATCACGGAGTGATTAGCCAGTCAAGTTCAACCACCAAATTACGAGTAGTCTTTGACGCTTCTGCAGTGTCATCATCTGGAAAGTCTTTTAACGACATACAGATGGTGGGACCAGTAGTGCAAGACGATTTACTTTCAATTTTATTGAGATTCCGACAGCACCGATATGTGGTAACAAGCGACGTCGAAAAAATGTATCGTTCCGTACTAGTCCAACAACAACAACGTTCCTTACAACAAATTTTATTTCGGTTTGATCAAAAAGACCCTATTAGTGTGTACACATTAAATACGGTGACATATGGGACTGCCTCAGCACCGTATCTTGCGACTAAGTGTCTTACTTCATTAAGCGATCAAATCACCAAGCCTGAAGTCAAAATTGCTATTCAAAAGGACTTTTACGTTGATGACTACTTAGGGGGGGGAGATTCAATTGACTCTGTAATTGATCTTTGTAGAAATATAAAGAAAATTTTAAAATCTGCGCATTTTAATTTACGAAAATGGCAATCAAACGACAAACACATATTACAATCTGTTACAAAAGAGTCAATTGAAAATCATGAAAGAAGACTAAATCTTAATGATACGTCGCCTTGTAAAACATTAGGTTTGTTCTGGAACTCTGATTCAGATCATTTGTTTTATTCTATTGATTTACAATTTAAATATACAAACATCACAAAACGAGTAATTTTATCATTAATAAGTCAAGTGTTTGACCCCATGGGTCTTATAAGTCCATGCATATTGGAGATTAAAATAATGATACAAAGACTTTGGATCCAGAAATTATCTTGGGATGATCAAGTGCCCAATGAGATAAAATTAGATTTTTTGCAGTTTTTAAAAGCTTTACCGGCTCTAAACTCACTTCGCATCCAGCGGTGGGTCTCGTCTTATTCAGATTCAGTTTTAGAACTTCATACTTTCACTGACGCTTCAGAGCGTGCATATGGTGCATGCGTCTATGTCAAAAGTATATCAAAAGAAGGAAAGGTAAGCGTTCATTTATTGGTGTCTAAAACAAAGGTTGCGCCGATAAAACCTACCACGATTCCGCGACTCGAACTCTGTGGCGCATTGTTGGGTGCAAGACTCTGCACTAAAGTACTGCAGTCACTCAGGGCCAATTTCAAACACTGTGTGTTTTGGACTGACTCAACAATTGTTTTGGGTTGGCTCACCACCTCTGTTAACAATTTACGACATTTTGTTCGAAACCGAGTGAATGAGATTCAGGATATTACTGCCGGTGGCAAGTGGAGCTACGTGCCAACGAATGAGAATCCCGCTGACCTAGCTTCTCGGGGGGTCAGGGCTGATCGTATCAGCGCGTCCGCCTTATGGTGGTCTGGTCCTCAAATTTTGCATGAAAAAAAGTGTATTTTCCCTAAAATACCTAATTCTAAAACAGATAAACTACCAGAAATATTATTACATACAACAACACAAAAAACAAGTTTACAAAACAATTATGCAAATAATAAAATCTTACAAATTATACATAATACATCCAATTTTACTCGATTAATAAGGAAAATTGCCTTTTTAAAAAGATTTATTTATAATTATTTACACCCTAATACTAAAACTTATAATTATTTATCAACGACAGAGCTAAAAGATGCAAGATATACAATTATTAGATTATGTCAGCAGGACATGTTTCCTGACGAGTATCACACCTTGCACTCAAAAGGAAACCTTAATTCTAATAACAGGTTGCTATCTTTATCTCCATTTGTTGATTGTGATAACCTTATTCGTGTGGGAGGACGTCTCGATCATTCATATTATCCGTATGACATGAAACACCCAATCTTACTATGTAGCAAACATCACATCACAAAATTAATATTTCAGATGTATCACATCAACTTGTTACACGCTGGACCACAACTAATGTTGGCTAATATAAGACATTGTTATTGGCCTCTAGGAGGCACAAATTTGGCAAAGTTTACTGTTAAAAAATGTGTTAAATGTGCTAGGCATAATTCACAAACTACTCAGCCAACAATGGGCCAGCTTCCTGCACCTAGAGTTCATTTAGAATTTCCTTTTCAAAATACAGGATTAGACTACGCAGGACCAGTGCTGCTTGTCGATAGAAAGGGGAGAGGTGCTAAACTCATAAAATCCTATATATGTGTGTTTGTGTGCTTTGCAGTAAAGGCCATACATTTGGAGCTGGTTACCGATCTCACCAAAGAGACATTTATAGCTGCTCTGCAGCGCTTTGTAGCGCGACGCGGTCTTCCGGAATCTATTTTTGCTGATAACGGTACAACCTTTGTAGGGGCGCACAACCAACTCAAACTTATGCTTAAACATTCTTTAAATGATATTACACAAAAAGGGATCAAATTTAAATTTATTCCTCCGTATACACCCCACTTTGGGGGTCTTTGGGAATCCGCCGTAAAATCCGTAAAGTACCTTTTGCGACGTACCCTTTCTCTTACACATTTAACATATGAAGAGATGTCCACATGCCTGGTACACATTGAATCTATTTTAAATTCGCGACCTCTTACTCCGTTATCCACTGATCCTAGCGACCTTACGTGCCTTACTCCATCACACTTCCTAATCGGACGAACATCATTCACCATACCATGTCCACAGGTAGCAGATGTAAATATAAACCGCCTGCAGCGATTCAACCGTATTCAAGCCTTAAAAGAACATTTTTGGCAGAGATTTATAAACGAGTACATATCTCGACTCCAACAAAAGGTGAAATGGCAGTCATCCAAGGGCGAAGAGCTGAAAGTTGGAACATTAGTATTGATAAAGGATAAGACTGTACCTCCTCTTCTATGGTTATTGGGTCGCATCACAAAGGTGCACAGTGGAATTGATTCAAGCAAACGTGTGGCAGAGATCTTCACAAAGAAGGGGACCATACTTCGGGCATATAACAACATATGTCCCTTACCCAGTCATTGAAAGCGTTTACGTTTCAACGGCCGGGAGCATGTTGGGGCTTATACCCAACACTAAAGAGGGCGCTGGTATCAGCGCTTGCGACGGTAGCGCCGCCAATTGCAAGTTCATATCCGCGGCGGGCAACACCGGGAAAACAGAACATCTTTTTTTTTAGCCTACGACCATTGGAAAAAGCTACTCGCCATTTTTATGTTTGCACTTATTATTTCTAATTTTAAAAGCATGTGAAAGTTCCTGGTAAATCACAATAAACCAGCTATTGAAACCTATGGTTTTTACTGTCCCTTATATACACATATCCAGTTACAGAATCGTGTACGTCGTGCAATTGCTTTAATTACTCCGCAAATGTTAAAGACAGTTCATTTAAAAACTGTTAATAGAGTTCGTCATTGTATCGCGCAACAAGGACGTCATTTCGAATATCTGCTTTGAATACAAAATGTTGTACTTACTAAGAAATAAATATTATTCAATTAAAATATAATTTTATTACTTTGTTAGGTTAATAAAGAGTTTCCTTTAATCACTACTAAACTAAACTAACCTTTTAAAATAAGGAAACTAAAACCTATGCTTTTTACTAATCTCATACTATGAGTGTTTATTGTCAAAATATTGGACACTTCTCGTTAGATTTTTAAAAAGTTACTGATGTCGTTTTACTCATTAAGCAGCGTACTTTTAATTTAAAGTTTTTTGATATCTGTAATAGTTACGGAATAATCGCCTGGTCACACTTAACGATTACACCCTGTATAGAGAGGCTCTCCACGATCGCTTTAACATTACATACCTACCTTTAAACTTGAAATATGTATTAAGGCACCAGAAGCTCCAGTAGGTAATATAATAATAGAGTCTGTAGTTGCATCATCACATTAATATACCTAGTGGTAGGAAAATTATATATAATTTGATTTCCTACGTAAAATCCCACTTTTTCTATATCTACAGCTCAAATTAATTATAATATATGCACTTACTGATCAGCAAAAAGAAGATTGGCTTAATTTATAAAATATTAAATCCATAACTTATTTAAACTGCCACTAATGTGTACTAATGGTTAGAAAAAAATATTGTTTGAAGATCTAGATAAAGCTAAGCTCTGTGTCAGTCTGACATGCCGTTTTTGTTGGTTAAAGAATTCATTAATACTTCCTAATATACTTAAACTTACTTCATACTTAATAAATCACAAGTAATCATAATATTTTCTTTTATTATATTTGTTTTATGATTATTGATTGTATAATTTGGTAACGACATATTGTTTTGTAAATGTCGTTACTTCTATATGTGAACGTTTAGTGCTTAATGATATTCCCCTATACCCCTTTGAGTTTCAATAAATATGTGAGCCTTTAATGAGATTTCACACTTTTTTTTTTGCTGGTGGTGTCGTTCAGCTGAAAATTTACATTTAAAAAAATTACATTTTAAACTGTATACGGCATTCGGGAACCCCTTCTAATAAATTTTATGAATCTGGACAAAGGCATCATCCAAGGATTTGAACCAGGATCAGTCTTTTGCTGTTCGCATCCAGCGGCTTCTCACGACCTTCACCAGATGGACGGTCCACCTTGTTGGAGGCCTACCTTTACTGCGTTATTTTCATTAATTAATTTAATGATTATCAATTTTATTATAGCGACAACTTGATTTTAATAATGGAGGTACCATTATTCCCTACTAATTTATAACAAATATCGGAAAATAGCTAAACTGATTTGTCGGACCCTTCCTAGAAGCAAACAACCGTTATTGCAAACTAGACTAATTGCCAATTACGAGTATAAGTGTTTGTATATGGATATAAAAGTGTATTATATTGATTTATAATTACGGTGCTTTTGGTTTTGTGTTTTGGCCACGATTTATTAAAAAGTTTATTCCTTTCAAAAAACTTTTAAATGAAAAGAGCGTGATTTACGTATAGAGACAAAAAACTTCTCCGAAAAACGATAAATAATAAAAACTGATAAGTAGGTATACTTTTAGTTTTGTGTGTGTTGTATATTCCACTTCGTTCCTCCTTGAAATACATATATGTGTGACTTCAATTGGAAAGAAATTTTGTATAAGGCCGAATTTTATCAAACTTCAGGTGATAAGAAAATTATATAAATACTGTAAAGCACCTACCAGCCTAAAGTAACGTTTATAAGTAATTTTAATTAGAATAAACAATTTAACTGCTGACTGTCGACCGACTAATTTCTTGCTCGAATATCAAAAATAGTTTTCTAGGTAAACATTCTACTTTTGTACTCCGAGCTTAGGTTTAAGATAATTAATTTTACCACCAATTGCATGTATAGTAGACACAGCTGTTTTAATTTCATAGATGTGAAATCTTATTTTCCGTGATAACATCACTCAAGCGCTACTTGTAAATAAAACGTGTTTATTTGGGCTAATGATATTCACTTGTGTTTAAAGCTTGTTATACTCTTCTCGAGTGCGAAAATAATCCGAACGTCTTAACATCTCTACACGGGGCGCTGGCGTAAACAGATTTACTATTTCGGTACAACGAAATAGTATCATAGTCACATCTTGTAGCGGTTTTTTTTAAACTAACCTTCTCGCATAACGGTGAAATAATACTACCACCCCCTCCTTCCTTAGGTGTCGTAAAAGGCGACTAACGGACTAAAGACTGCACATACAACTGAATACAGCCGCGTTGGTCTCACCACCTGTAAGCACCTTAAACTTTTAAACTTTAAACTTTCCTACACTCACACCAATTATCTAGCCCAAGAGAAGCTTCGTTATAAAACTCGTTAAATGGTTACTACACAACGGACAAACATACTTAAAATACTAAATCAATCTAATCAATAATAATAGACAATTAGAAATAGCTGTTGGAGTAATTGGAGCATTTTAGATCCAAGCTGCTTTGTCTTCTGTGTAATCTGACACTTTATAATAAGCTGATGAAAAGTGGACTGTGGCAGAGAACTGCTTTTGCGGTCCTCATTGCCTAGTCTCTGACCAACCCTTCGGGGATAATAGTCGTGATTATTATGCTGGTATGTAAATAATGACTTGGTGCGGTTACCACATTTAGCCAGTTTCTAGTAAAAGAGAAAATAGTTAATATTTCCTTAGGGTTTAAAAGTAAATGATTAGAGTGTTAATAATGAATGTTTAACGTTAAATGATAATCCCCCAAAACCCCTCGAGTTTCAGTGAAGTCGTGGGACTTTACTGAGACCTCACACTGACTTCTCGAGAGAATTTAAAAGGTGATGTTGCAATGTTTTGTTTTATTTACCAACACTCATGCACGTTCACGAACACCTAACGGTTAATAATCCACCATTAGTTCACATTAATATCCGACGAAACACATTTTTTTTGTATGTTGCTTGTGTTCTTGTGTTCAGTTCTTATTTTTAGTGAAACGTAGATGGCGGAATTGCACTTGCAGTCCTTATTGCCCAAGACTCTGACTAAACCTTTTGGAATAGTCGTTATGTATATATCGTAGTGTATGTTTAGTTTAACCATTACCTACCTGATAGACCATAAAAGCGGATTTAGCTAAATATCTCATGTATTCTTTAGAAAGTGGTATGAATTATTCAGAAGCGTTTACTCAATACAATGTTATCAACCAACAACAACATCCTAAAACTGTTCTGGAAACCTTTATAAATATAAACCTTAGAATTTAACATAGTACCCATCAATTACTGAGAATAATGTAAAACAGTTTACGGAGCCAACACAACAGTAAACACATTTGAATATTTATCGGATGTCTATTAAACAAGATTGATCTATTGACGGCTGCGAGTATGGAAAATACATTTTGATGCATCGAAATAAACATTAACCGATTTTTAGGTCATTAGTACCACTATATATAATGTGTGTGGCCACAGAGGTCCAAGTTCGATTTTTAGAGCCTTAAATTAATAACTTCAAGCTTCGATCATATAAACTATAGATACACGATTGCTAGTTGAATAACGGCACAACGAAAACAAGGCTTGAATCAGATAGGTGCCTTGTTTTGCTTTCAATCGGTAACTGACATTGGAAGTCAACGATGACGAAATGCTCCGTAAAAAATTGCAAAAACGTCGCTTTAAAAGTGAAAAAGAAAGACGGTGTGTCGTATTTTCAGTAAATATCGTTATGGATTTTATCTGCATCTATTTATCTGCAATATTGTTCAAGAATTAACAACGTATTATAAATTTATTTTAATCTCTTTCTATCGCTTGTTAATTAAGAACAGAGTCGGTAGGAAAATACATGGAGTCGCTATTGTTTTTTTGTTAATTCGTGGTTCGCTATATATTAAAACATTTAAAATGCGAATACTGTAAAGAGTATACTCATTATTAGCTAAAAAAATTGAGTTTTTATAAGTTGATTGATATCGAAGATTTGGGTGGATTATATGCGTCAAATGATGTGTTTCAAATTTGTGAAAAATCTGAAGATGTTGTTAGAAGATTTTTACTTTCTCCAGGATGCATAAAAAAACGTGTATTTCAGTATTGAAACCATTACTCATTCTGATAATTATATTCCTCCAAACTAATGAAAACTGCCAGGAAAAGCTTGCGAGCTATGGTCTTAAGATCGTGTTATTTATTAAAGGCAGATAATGAAAAATATACCTATACACATACGTCTACATTATGCGGGAAAACTGATAAAAAAATTTTTGGATTCCTGAAATTGCTCTAGGTGTACCCGGAAATACCCCGTGTATGTTTCGCGATTTTTCGTAGTTTTCAAGCTATGATTTTTTTTTTATTTTTAGATTTTTTGACTTGACTGACATACTAATTTAATATGTATGTACATATTAATTTAATATACATACAATTAAGAAAAATATATTTAAGTCGGCCAATTCAAAAAATCACAAAACTAAAAAATAAATCATAGCTCGAAAACTACAAAACATCGCTGGGTTTTTCCGGGGACGTTAGGAATCCAAAAAAAAATTGAGTCACTCTGTATATCTAATTTCATTTCTAGGTAACTTTTATTTCCTAATACATAATTAGATAGGTTTAAATAGACAAAATAAACTCTATCTACGCCTAAGTTTTATAAGTACGCAATAACAAAATAGTTAGGTAAATAAATACCCTATGGTAATGAGGATTTTTGACGGCTGCGAGTATGGAAAATACATTTTGATGCATCGAAATAAACATTAACCGATTTTTAGGTCATTAGTACCACTATATATAATGTGTGTGGCCACAGAGGTCCAAGTTCGATTTTTAGAGCCTTAAATTAATAACTTCAAGCTTCGATCATATAAACTATAGATACACGATTGCTAGTTGAATAACGGCACAACGAAAACAAGGCTTGAATCAGATAGGTGCCTTGTTTTGCTTTCAATCGGTAACTGACATTGGAAGTCAACGATGACGAAATGCTCCGTAAAAAATTGCAAAAACGTCGCTTTAAAAGTGAAAAAGAAAGACGGTGTGTCGTATTTTCAGTAAATATCGTTATGGATTTTATCTGCATCTATTTATCTGCAATATTGTTCAAGAATTAACAACGTATTATAAATTTATTTTAATCTCTTTCTATCGCTTGTTAATTAAGAACAGAGTCGGTAGGAAAATACATGGAGTCGCTATTGTTTTTTTGTTAATTCGTGGTTCGCTATATATTAAAACATTTAAAATGCGAATACTGTAAAGAGTATACTCATTATTAGCTAAAAAAATTGAGTTTTTATAAGTTGATTGATATCGAAGATTTGGGTGGATTATATGCGTCAAATGATGTGTTTCAAATTTGTGAAAAATCTGAAGATGTTGTTAGAAGATTTTTACTTTCTCCAGGATGCATAAAAAAACGTGTATTTCAGTATTGAAACCATTACTCATTCTGATAATTATATTCCTCCAAACTAATGAAAACTGCCAGGAAAAGCTTGCGAGCTATGGTCTTAAGATCGTGTTATTTATTAAAGGCAGATAATGAAAAATATACCTATACACATACGTCTACATTATGCGGGAAAACTGATAAAAAAATTTTTGGATTCCTGAAATTGCTCTAGGTGTACCCGGAAATACCCCGTGTATGTTTCGCGATTTTTCGTAGTTTTCAAGCTATGATTTTTTTTTTATTTTTAGATTTTTTGACTTGACTGACATACTAATTTAATATGTATGTACATATTAATTTAATATACATACAATTAAGAAAAATATATTTAAGTCGGCCAATTCAAAAAATCACAAAACTAAAAAATAAATCATAGCTCGAAAACTACAAAACATCGCTGGGTTTTTCCGGGGACGTTAGGAATCCAAAAAAAAATTGAGTCACTCTGTATATCTAATTTCATTTCTAGGTAACTTTTATTTCCTAATACATAATTAGATAGGTTTAAATAGACAAAATAAACTCTATCTACGCCTAAGTTTTATAAGTACGCAATAACAAAATAGTTAGGTAAATAAATACCCTATGGTAATGAGGATTTTGAGAAGCAACCTTTGTCATAACTATAACTTTTATATTTAACTAGCGGCCCGCCCGCCACTTCGTTCGCGAGAAGTGTGAACACCCCCGTATCCCGTGACATATTTCCAAAAAGTGTAAAAAAAATGTTTTAAAAAATCTAAATCTATTAATCATCGTAACTTATTAGTCAAACTCTAACTCAAAAATGACCTACAGTGTTGTGGAACCAGCTCTCGGCGGCGGTATTTCCGGACCGTTACGACTTATAGATCTTCAAGAAACAAGCCTATTCCTTCCCTAAAGGTCAGCAACGCGGCTGCGATTCCTCTGGTTTTGCGGGTGTCCATGGGCGGCGGTGATTACTATCCATCAGTTGACCCGCTTGCTGGTTTGCCTCCTTCTTTATATATAAAAAAAAAGTTACTCGCAGAGAAAAGAGTAGCTGAAAAGGCAAGAAGAGACAAAATCAAATCGAACCCAGAAGCCCTTGCACTATACAAGGAGAAAGAGAAGCAGAGAAATAATAAAAAAAAAGCTAGTACAAATAAGTAACATATCACTTCTTTGGTTTCTAGACAAAAGATAAACCAAACAAGAAGATGAAAAATCAACTTGGAAAAGCCCAGCCAGGCGAGTGCGATAAATCACCAATGATCGACAGTGTACTCGTTAGTGTAAATCCATGGGTTGAATTAAATGATGAATCTGCACAATTAACACCCGATCACGAATTTCTTAAAGCTTTAAATGCTGAGCTGTGCATGTTGGATGTCATACCAGCAACTTCTGAAACGTTGGAGGATATTAAAATTACTACAAATTTCACTTCCACATTAACTAAAGACTGATGTTTCACAATATAACCTTTAGGTCATATTCAAAGTTAACAAGAGTTTTTGCTGAACATTCTGTGTCGAATTTCATGTACGAAGTCCCTAAAATATGTATTAGGGCCATGGAAAGCTACTTAGTTAAGTTGAGTAGAGTCTCCCTCAATACTGACTACAGACATAGACGTATCTCAAAATTATTTTGAGCGATACCTGATTTGAAGTCCTTTAGATGTAGTATGTACTGAACCTTTTGTACAGGATGTCGGACCAGCGACTTCCAAATCACTCTCAATGATGACTACAGACATGTCACAAGATCTTACAGAACCGGCAGATCCCTTCAAAATTGGCCATTGGCTTATAATTTCCTATCAAGGAAAAAGAAAACAGTCAATAACTTTATTTGTCAGGTTATTAAACTAAATAAAGATGGTACATTAGATGCGAAATATTTAAGACATGTCAAAGGCACAACAAATGTTTTTATATGGCCCGATAATGACGACGAAGACAGTGTGTCATATGACTTCATTGTAAAGAAACCTAATGAACCTGATATTAATCGAAGGGGCCACCTTACTGAAAGTAATATAGAAGGTTTTGATTTGGAGTGAACCCACCAACCCGCATTGGACCAGCGTGGTGGGCTATGGCCCAATATCCCCACGTGCTATTGTCCACGTGGCAGGCCTGTGCCCAGCAGTGGGATGTTAATAGGCTGATGATGATGATGAAGTATTAACTAAGATACCAATTTCGTAGAACGTGATCTCAACCTAATTTAATTGTTAATTTGTTGATTTGAAGTTTAATTAAAATGTTATTTAAGTTAGTATTTTTTTAATGTTAGTTACATAATCTGTGAGCTGATTATAATGAATAAAAGACTATTTGCTCAGTTAACTGAGATAAGTTAAGTGTTAGTCTATAGGAAATGATTACTTTGTTTCCGTTAAAATCAGAGACTTTAGACTGAATTAGAAGACTGCAATTTATGTTTTAATAAGTTCTTTTCTTAATTGTAAGTCTGAAATTAAAATGATTATTTTGTTAACAATTAATATTGATGTTTTATTTCGATTTGCACAATAAGTGTAATTAACGTGCTTTATAAAAACTACCGTGGTATCATTTGTCATTACCGTATCTCTTAAAGTAATCACAACGTTGTAAATGGTCATTACCATGTTTTCTAAAATTTTGGAGGCCTATATCTTCTCTAATTGTTCGCGTACAAAAGGCCCCCTGCTTTTGTATTAATTTAATGTTAATGCTTTAATGAATTGATAGAATGAAAAAAAATGCGAGAAATAACTATTATATTTGATATGAGAAATAACTATTATCTTTTTTCTGAAATTACATATTTCCCAGGATAAATAATACCCTGCAGGACAGGAATGACTGTGTTGTATGTTTAAAACACGCTGGTTTTCTTTTGATTTTATAACGTATTCAACCGTGTCTCTTTAATTTCCCATAGTCTAAATGCGAAGATCCGATAGCTGAGTCAGTGTTATGTATGTGTGTTATGTATGAGCCGTGTGGTGTAGCGGCTCACTAAAAGAACAACCTCTCTCTTTCTTTGAGTGACGTCAAAGGCGACTAACGGACTATATTCTGCAGATACATTCAAAAGCATAGAGCGGCAATGGCCTCACCACCTATTACGCTGAGTACAATATGTACAATTGAAATTTCGTGAAACGTGGACTATGGCAACGGACTGCTTCTGCAGCCCTCTTTGCGTAGTCTTTGACTAACTCTTTGGGGATAATAGTCGTATAATCTATATGTCCCATTCCTTCATTCCGCCATTCCTTCCCCTTCCCTCTCTTCAGGGTACATCTCTAGGCCAGCAGAGCAGTATTAACATGCTCGGTATGGATATCCGCTGCGATCTGAACCAAAAGGACTACATCGAAACCGTGATTAAAAATGCCTCACGTAAACTCGGTGTCCTGAACAAGGTGAGGCGATTCTTCACGCCTGATCAGTTGTGTCTATTATACAAGACACAGGTGCGGTCTTGCGTGGAGTATTGCACCTCACTGATCTCACCTTTGGGACGGCTCCGCAAAGTACCTTCTCGATGCCTTGGATAGATTACAGCGCCGCGCTGTGCGCATTATCGGCAATGCGGAGGTCACTAAAACTCTCGAGCCTTTGCAATTGCGTAGAGATATTGTGTCACTCAGCGTCTTTTACCGTTTATACCATGGCGAGTGCTCTGAAGAACTCTTTGACCTCGTCCCTCCTTCTTCCTTCCTCCATAGGAGTACGCGTGCTGCTCTCGGGAGTCACCAATTTACAGTCTTTAATATTCCATCACGCACAAAGAAATTTGGTGACTCGTTTCTTTGCCGCACTTCCAAAAGATGGAATAGTCTACCAGCACACGAATTCCCTCCTACCTATGACATAGGGTCCTTCAAACGAGGCGTGAAGAAGCACTTTGTGGGCCGGCAGAGTGAGGGTAACTAATGCTACGTCTCTTACGCTGCACCAGTTGTCCTCGCGCCTGGACTTCATTTCCACTTAACATCAGGTGGAGTGGGGTCATTTGCCGGGCTTAGTATAAAAAAAAATGTATTTAGATTGCTGAGAAAAGCTGATTAAGGCCCTAAGCAATGCAACTTTAGCAGCGATGCGAACGCTATGCAATCGCGATGCAGTAGCGATGAAGCCGCCAGCCGTACTATCTTTACCATAGTACGAAGTATACTGTGCCTTTACACACGAGCCCGACTTTACACCTGCGTCTTCAGCGATGCAGATGTGACACACAGCTTGTTTGATGCACAATTCCACTGGTCTACATCGATACAAACGCGCATTAGCATCAATACCATCTCAAGTGTGGCGATGTAGCCGTGAGTTTTAATTAGTGTTGCCCAAAATCGGTCTTAGCCTTGCAGCATTGGTCTTGTTCTTGCATTTTTGCAAGACCAAAACCAAGGCCGTGCAAGACTTGAGCAAGAACAAGACTAAGCCTGCGAGACTCTTGCGTCTTGCAGTTAGGACTGAGTGTCGTGTCGCCGCCGCGCCGCACGCACAAAATTTGACATTGGGTGGGTTCATTCAAACCCCACCCGGTGTCAGTTAATTTTACGGTATTTCTCATTAAATGTTTAGAGATATTTATTAATTTGGTTGATCTATGGTTATGTTAATTCAAGCTCAAAATGTACCTACTCTGTTTCTTGATCTAAGATCTAAAGTTACGTTTAAATAAATAGCAATAGGCTAATAAATAATTGCAAGACTTGCAAGACTCTTGCTGCAAGACCAAGACCAAGACCAAGACTGGGAACGCAATACCAAGACCAAGACTGGCTAAGTCTCATCTTGTTCTTGCATTTGGGCCGCATTAGTTTTAATAACGGGAGTTCGTAATGCTACAAAATAGTAGGTACATGTGTAATTGTGTAGGAGCACTTGAAATAGCTGAATTGAGTCCCTGAAGGCCTACTTTCATCTTTAAGAGCAGTAAGGTACATGACAGAAAGCCCTCATTTAGTGGTCTTGTTAAAACAACAAGACCGCGAAATAAACACCTAATTTGTCTTACGAATATAACATGCGATTAGGTACCTAATTAATGTGTCAATCCTTTTAAAGAGTCCCTGCCGTCTTCAATATTCGACGAGAAAAACAAAGACCATTGGAATCTTCAAGCACAATGGACCCTCAAAACCAAGGTTGGTGCAATATTTTCAATCTTTGTCAATAATCAAATTAACGATTTGAACATTTGTTCAAAGTATATAAATTAATTTAAAAAAAATAACGTAATTTAATACATATTCATCAGCAACTGTGTTGCCACTAAAATTTTTGACGATGTACATCGTTCGACCACGAACATAAGATGAACTAATTGAGAATAGAGAGAGAGAGAAAGATCACTGGTACAACAAAAAGACAATTAAAAAGATTTTTATGTTAGCTTAAATTCAAAACATTTAAAAAACTCGTTTCAAATATTTTTGTTTGTCGTTTGTTCAACGCACCGAAACAAAAATGTTTCTGTTCCGTCTGTTTTGTTATTCTTTGTGAATCGAGCTGTGTTGCTCATAATTATTCGACCAAAATTTTTGCCCTTTAAATTCAAATACAAACTTACTATTTACATTAAGGTTAACCTTTTTTGTACAATGGGTGAGCGTTTGAACTTTATCTCACATTAATACAGTCGTCTTTTTTTTCCAAGTTCTGTACTATACCTACTGCCGCTGCCTCTGTCTATACCTCCGAAAATCGGACGTAGGTAATAGGAAATGGACGATATAGGAATATATCTATTCACGAGAGGTATTGGATTCTGTACATCTGTGTACATAGTACCGTATCCAAACATATCGATATCGATATCTGGAGACAGTTAGTAACTACTTTTTCCCACGAAAAAGTAAAACGAGGGAAAACGCGAGCAAAAAGCTAGCACTTATCATCACCTGATTCATTTAGTCAATTTTTTTGAGACAATTTAGGAAAGTGAACGATTTTATCCTGAACAGTATAATTATGTACGTATTTATTTACCAGGTGGCGGCTCACCTCAACACAAAGATAGCAAAGAACGTGATCTTCTTCCTCGGAGACGGCATGAGCATCACCACCCTGGCGGCCACCAGAGTGTATCTGGGCCAGAAGTACGGCCACTTCGGCGAGGAGTTGAAGCTGAGCTTCGAAGTGTTCCCGTACACTGGACTGGCGAAGGTAACTGAAGCATATCATGAGGGCCTAGTCAACTGGCAAACGCTCGACCGGTGACAGCGTCAAAATCGCTCATCAAATTCGCTAGGCTACATCGATATCGATAAGCTAAGGGATATAGAACATACAGGCTTGTCTTAGTATTTTTTTGTTTGATGATAATGTAACACTTATGTAAGATTAATAAATAGGTAGTAACCACACCGATCCTTTTGAGTTTTAGTGAATTGAATGTCACTTTACTACGAAATTCGGGTAGACTCCTTGAGACAATTTGAAAAATGAATCAATCGCTTTTTTCGCCGGAAGTTCGCCAGGCAAGCACGTTTGTAAATAAGTACTTATAATGATGACGAGTGACTTACCTACCATAATATGATATTGATAAGAGACCAAACCCATTTTTCAGCTTATAATATAAATAAATTAAGACTGAAGACCACAAGCAAACGCTTGCTGCCAAGAATTTCTCAAATATTAACAACTTGACGTCCGTCTGTAATGAAATAAGTGATAACACTACATGTTACAAACCGCGCGAACATTTAAACAGTTTGATCTTAGATGCGAGTAGCCACTAGGTAGTGATTAAAACGTTTGCATCTTGTATGAGTACATCGCCTAAAGTAACTCTATGGCGTAGCGGCTAAGGCTTTCGGGTTTAGTTGTCTAACTACAACACCTATCACATTACTTTTCTAATTGATTATTGTCCTAAATAAAATAAAATAAAAAACATTCCAAGTACATGGTTTTGCTAGTTAAATTAAAACTAATTTTAAAATATGCAAACTAGCGAAGCAATGTACTTACTGTTACTTGAAAGGTAATGCTAGAGGTTCAACTAATGCAAAAAGTCCCCGCCCGCGCCGCACCGGTTTGTGATCTTGCCAGTTAGTTACGCAACTTTCACATTACCGAGCTAAAGAATGGGTAACCAAATAAGCGTCTCGAGCTCCTCCGTGCTTCGGAAGGCACGTAAAGCACACTGCGGTTGTATTGGCTCAGGGCTTAAGCCTGTTATAGCCCAGCCTGCCGTAGTGCTGTCGTTCATGTGGGAACATTCAGGACGTTCATAGGATGACGATGAAGACAACATCGCCTTAATATAGGATTGTTTCATTGTTACTTATTTATAGCGGTAGGTACCGAAAATAATTGAAATTAAAAGTCAAATCATTTATTAAATATACGCCTTCACAGACACAATGACATGATCGTGGTCTCTACGCGACAAGTTAAAATATTTATTTATTTTACATTATTTATTTCACTGCCATTCATTATGAGTTGGTTGATAATGTTTCGAAATAAAACATAGGATTATTTATATGTTTACCAAAAATAATTTTAAAACAATTTTATATAATTACCCTAGTATGTTGATAATGAATCAAGTACAACTTTAAGCCATGTTTAATGCAGTTTCATTGTTGGATACGACATGTGGTACACATCCCTTCTTTATTGTGAGCCTGATGCAGCATTAAGTATTGGTGTTATTATGATTAACCATGCTTTTTGAAGGTATCCAGAATCTCCTAAGAAATTGGAACAATATACTTACTTATAGAAAATTGTCATACATAAAAAGTTAGTAGGTAGTATATATTTACCAAAAATAATTTAAAACAATTAATTTTATTTATTTATTTTATATTCACAGGTGAATCGACAGTTCTATAAAAAGTATAACACTGAAAATGTGAAACAGCAAACCATTTACAGATTCACACAAATAAAAATGTGATAGTAACATTACAAACTCAAGCAACAATTACAATCGATTACTTCACAATCGCCAAATTGATAATAACTAAACTATTACAGAGTATGCTAGATATGGAACTTAATTTGTATTATATGTATAACAAGCCCTTATGTTACGCCACCTATTTAAAGAAAAAACAATATTATAACAAACACAATAGAACCCACCAGATTTAATAATCGGATAATAATAATGCAAGTTTATACATATAATTACCTTTGTATGTTGATAATGAATCAAGTACAACTTCAATAGCTTAATGTTATGACTAGTAGAAATTGATATAAGTAGGTACTTAAACATTTTCTATAGGTACCTACTGCAAGTAAAATTAAATATCAAGTAAAAAATAACATTAATGTTGTATTTCTGAATATATTCTTATTTCCTTACCTACCTCTCTCAAAGTCAAAGTTTATTAAATATGAGGCTTCACTTTCTCTTATTGACATTAAAACTATATGTGTATAAAAATAAATGCCAATTGTGTGTTTAAGAAGGTACTGTTTTTTAGTACCTACCTAAGTAAATCTTTTTAATAAAGTACAATAAACTTAGAACTAAATTAACTTTATACTTAATTTTTCCCCATCATGTAAACCAAATCACTATTTTATGGGTTAAATATATTTATGGCACACTGTTCCTTTTCTTAAAATAAAAATGTTGTCAACGAAGGTACTGTTTTTTTGTACATAAGTAAATCTTTTTAAATAAAGCACAATAAACTTAGAACTAAATTAACTTTATACTTAATTTTTCCTCATCAAATAAACCAAATTACTATTTTATGGATAAATATATTTATGGCACAGACTGCTCCTTTTTGTAGAATAAAAACGTTGTCAACATTAGAGCTCCACAAAAAAAAATCATATAAATAACTAAATTCAACGATGCCAAAGCCATGTTCAATGCAGTTTTATTGTTGGATATGACATGTGGTACACACCCCTCCTTTCTTGTGAGTCTGATGCAGCATTATTATTGTTATTATCATTAACCATGCTTTTTGAAGGTATCCAGAATCACCTAAGAAATTAGAACAATATAATTACTTATAGAAAATTGTCATAGATAAAAAGTTAGTAGGTAAGTACCTATGTATTATACAAAATTGCTTGATATTGTTTTTTACCAAATAACCATGTTTGTTCACCATTCTGAGGAAGTCCATCCTCCAAATTATGAGGTAACATTTAAGATTTTTGAATCGTCGTCTCAAATCTGCAAAACCACATAAAATAGTTTTATCTTTATGTCAATACTCTTTATTCTAGCAATTTTAACAAAACTGACATTTCCTGGTAAATCCCAATATAATAATAGGCATAATAGTTACCTTTATTATGTAAGTAATAATTTATTTATTAAAACTTACCGTTTGAACGTAAGGACTGATATCTTTTCCTATTAAGAAAGATGCTTGTCTGTATAAGATTTATAGGGTATAGTCAATAGGTACACCTTACTACACTTAGAGCCTTGGTTTAATACTCTAAGCTACCTGGCAAATTAAATCTTCATTGGAACCTGTAAAACAAATAGGCAATCTAAGTTATAAATTGATAAATGGACATTATGGATAGGTTACATTTAATATTTATACAAAAAGTCCCTTACTGTTGTCTTATTCTTGACCTTTCTTGTCATGATTAAAGGTACTTAGGTGGATTTATTTGGCCCAAATGTTTGTATGGTTTGAGAGCCCCTACAAATTGTTATGCAGCGACTTGCTCTTCGTTGCGGAAAATGTTGCATGACACACATTTATTTGGTCACTCACATCGCAACAACTATATCAGCACGCAATTCCCGGCAGACCTTAGTTAGATATTTGAAAGTTCGTAAACGAGAACTCCGAGAACTATTCACAAGTATAACAAACTCGATTTCGTTAATTTGCTCCAAGTAACGTACGGAAACATTTCTTCCTTAGCGCCTGAGCACTTAATTATTGCAGTCCACAATAGCCCTAAAAAGAGCATTTTAAACAAAACTTTCAACACAACACAACTATTCCTTCATCAGCTGATCAAACAATCGCCATTTTGTGTGAATTTTTATCTTCAATGTTTGAGTGATCGCTAGATTAGCGATTCTTGGCTTGTCAAACTGTCAATTAGGTCTATTTTAGCGTAAATTTTACGTCGTAGGTAACTTTTGCTTATGTCAATCCCATACATTCGGTTTATCGTAGCGAAGATTTCGTAGCGGTTAATTTGTTTGCCAATTGACTAGGCCCCATGAGCAGATTTATCTTAAAAGTCTAATTTCTCTGAGCTAGCAAACACACAAGTGCTCTCTACTCGTATTGATGTTGGTAACACCATGCTTTGGCCTGTTACCATTCTATTATATTAATAATTGTGCCTCCAAATGCCCATAAGTTTTACTTGATCTCATATTCTCTTGAGGAGCTCGATGGCGCAGTGGCTACCGCGTTCGGGTTGCGATCTTGCCCGTTAAGCAACTTTTGCAATGCCGGGTCGCTGGATGGGAGACCAAATTAAAAACATCTCGAGCTCCTCCTTGCTTCGGAAGGCACGTTAAGCCGTTGGTCCCGGTTGTTGTCGTAAGATGACAGTCGTTAAAACCCATCAACCCGCATTGAGCCAGCGTGGTGGGTGATGGCCCAATATCGACGTGAGAGGCCTGTTCCCAGGAGTGGGACGTTTATAGGCTGATGATGATGATGATATTCTTTAACTTTTCAAGTGTCTCATAACCCGACACAATAGGTATTAAATAGTTTTACAACCGCCGACAAAATATTTAGCTAAAACACACTAAAGCAGGACACAGTTACATGATGAAAAAATATATATGAGACAGAAAAAGAAAAACAATTATGACCACCCTTCCGGGTGGGAACCGCTTCTTTAGTTAGCTTGACATTTATGATCGTAATAATTGCGCTTTTAACGGTACTTCCTCTCCGTGACCTATTCTTTAAATCACCATTCAGGGGCCTTACCATCAACTCTTAGAGCTGTACCACAGAGATATACATATAGCTGTACCAATAACTTATCTTATTATGCAAATTCCCATACGAATTTTGCATAGTCAAATTAAATATACCAAAGTTCTGTTTCCATATTTGACAGACTTACTGCGTGGATCACAACGTAGCTGACTCCGCTTGCAGCGGCACAGCCTACCTCAGCGGAGTAAAAGCCAATAGTGGGACAGTGGGCTTAAGCGGGGCCGTCAAGCGAGGGGACTGTGAGCGGCAGAGGGAGGGCGTCTACTCGGTGACTGGTCTCATGGACTGGGCGCAGAAGGCTGGTAAAGCTACTGGTAAGTTATTTCGATCGGCGAGGGGACGGCCGGCGGCAGAGGGAGGGCGACTACTTGGTGACTGGCCTGATAGACTGGGCGCAGAGAGCTGGCAAAGCTACTGTTAAGTTATATTGGTCGGCGATAGGACTGCCAAGTCAAGGTACTTACTGAGTTGTTCTTATCGGCTTTCATGAGGTTCTCATCATGAGTCTGTATATTAACTAATGGTGCTTGGCGCTGAGATTGGTCGACCACCATGATATCGGGCTTATAAGCGACAATAGTCCTGTCCGTGATGATAGGGCGATCCCAGTAAAGCGTTTTTCATTACCATTTTTGGGTGAATTTCAACAGGTCCATTAAATATTTCATTAAAGTGTAATTTTTTAACTTTAAATTTTCAAAAAAATCGCGTTTATTAAAGTTTTTGATAATGTATATACATTCTGTCAAAAAGTTTCTGGAACGGATGATTTGTTTATGATTCCAAATTCCATATTTTGTTTTTTTTTGTTGTCAGATTAGATTGGCAGAACTGTTATCCATTTTGGCGCAGAGTTTGAGTAGCACCTATTATTTAGATTAAATACAGCGCTGTTTTTAGTTAGTTTATATCTAGTGTGTATTGCGAATTTCATAATGGATAAAAACTTCAAACAAAGAGTTTGTCTTAAATTTTGCGTCGCCAATGGAATTTCGAGGTCGAGATGTAATGGAAGATTTGCTTCGCTCTGGTAGACCATCAACGTCTTCAACTGAAGTTAACATCGCAAAAGTGAAGGAAATGGTGACTGAAAATCCTCATTAAAGTTTAAGACAGATAGCCGCTGTACTTTCTGTGTCTCACGAGTAGATCCGTACCATTTTAAATAATCACTTGGATATGAAACATGTTGCAACTCGGCTAGTCCCAAAATACCTAAATTTTCTCTAAAAACCCAATCGCATAAGAGCCGCTAAGGACATGCTAGAACGAGTCAATTCCGACCCAACATACATGCAACGCATTGTTACTGGTGACGAGACGTGGGTTTACGAGTTTGACATGCAAACTAGTCAACGACCTTCGGAGTGGCGCCTTCCGACTGAACCGAAACAAAAAAAACAAAAAAGTCGATTAAAAGTCAAAGTCATGTTGACTGTTTTCTTTGACCATCGCGGTGTTGTGCACTCGAAATTCTTGCCGGAAGGTCAACGGTAAATAAAGAATATTATTTGAGCGTTATGCGGCGTTTAAGAGAGCAAATTCGACGAAAAAGCCAGGATTTTGCACCTCGATAATGCGCCTTTGCACAAGGCTATCATTGTGAATGAATTTTTGACCAAAAACTAAACAAATACCCCCGAGCAACCACCTTATTCACCAGATTTGGCTCCCGCCGACTTTTTTCTTTTTCTTAAATTCAAATTACCACTTCGTGGCACCCGTTTTCATTTGATAGAAGACATAAAGAAGAATTCGCGGCGAGAACTGAACTCAATTCCAGAAAAAGCATTTAAAAATGTTTTCTGAAGGCGATGAAATAAATTTGGATGAATAACTTACATTTTGTGTCATCTAGCATTAATAGCTTCGCCCAAACGTTGAGTGGGATTTCAAAACAAAGATTTTGAAAAAAATAACAATCGATAATCGGCATTTCAAAATTTTGTCAATTGTGTTTTCGGTAAAAAGAAAATTTTGGAAAACAAAAACGTTTTCGGCCAAATAAAATTCGTACAGGAAAATTTCGAATTTAAGATAAGTAACCCTAAATGTTAACATTATGGTATTCTATATGTATGACTGCCAATAAATGTTATGATTAGTAATCATAATAGTAAAAACCTTTAAGCATAATTATTCGATTCTAAGATATCATTATTATTAAAGAAGTTATGGGGAAATAAAGTATGCCTAATGATTTATTCTGAATGAACGTTGTGCGAAACGAAGAGAGTGTCAAAAAACGTTATGCAGCCTTAAAATATGCCTCTTTAAATTATATGCAACCCAATATGGACCCGAATTAAACCATACATTTTCATTAGGTAGGTATCACTATTTAGGTACATACAGATTATCACGTCTTTATTCATAACAGCGTAGACAAGGCCTAGGACCATAATACTCAAAGGCCATTCATAACTTGATGTTATTGATATTTTCCCGGTACTTTCTTGACAGAGTAGTATTCTTGCTTAATACCTGGAAGATAACTTAAAAAACTAACGAGTATGTAACGTACCATGGCGATGAAATATGCGTGCACGGCAATATGAAATCATAAGTCACGGAAATGAAACAAGCGTTCACGGCAATATGAAATCATAAGTCACGGAAATGAAACACCTGGCCTTGGCAATGAAACTATACTGTTTAACAATGCATGGTAATAAACTTTTTTTAATTTTTTTTAATTTAACATGTTTAAGACACGGTGATGAAACACAGGTAGTTATTAACCATTCGTTGTATTGTTTAAATATTTGAATAAATGTATTCCGTAACAATATTTTAACTATTCACGTACCAAATAAAACTAGGTTTTAATATAAATAAATAGTGCACTTTTATCAATGAGGTATAATACTCATC
This sequence comes from Scoparia ambigualis, assembly GCA_963921215.1. Lineage (NCBI taxonomy): Eukaryota > Metazoa > Arthropoda > Insecta > Lepidoptera > Crambidae > Scoparia > Scoparia ambigualis. The sequence goes on along the minus strand of OY992508.1, from coordinate 7,481,319 downwards.
AATGTGATGTGTGGACAAACACGCCAATGAAACATTTCGAGGTTTAATTTATTTTTATGAAGTTCTTATTAATCCCATTAAAAAAATATTTAGTGCTACTCATAGGTATATTACTATTTCACCTAACCAGAAAAAAATGTTAGAACATTATAACTATGTTTTTTAGTACCGATTTCATCGATGCCACGCAATTTACCATCCTCTCACGAATATCCGGCGTGAAATAACGGCACTTGGTGCTGTTGTGTTTCGTCCGGCCAGTGAGGGTTCCGGAGGCCCATTTCCCCCCTTCCTCACAATTCCTATTCCTTCCTTAAAGGCCAGCAACGCGCCTGCGATTCCTCTGGTTTTGCGGGTGCCCATGGGCGGCGATGATTACTCTCCATCAGGTGATCCGCCTGCTCGTTTGCCTCTCTCTACAATTAAAAAAATAATAATTTGGTCTCGGGAAATGCACCATTTTAAGAACTGGCGCAGGCGCTTAAGGTACGGCAGCTCTGTGAAACAGAGGCCATATTCAAGAGCAAGTTGCTGGTGAATTATTTTGGGTACTTGGTTGTGTCTATACAAATGCTCTCCGTTAGCAAGATGAGAATAACCAGATTTTTTTTTTATACTAAGCCCGGCAAATGACCTCACGTCACCTGATGTTAAGTGGAAATGAGGTCCAGGCGCGAGGACAACTGGTGCAGCGTAAGAGACGTAGCATCAGTCATCCTCACTCTGCCGGCCCACAAAGTGCTTCTTCACGCCTCGTTTGAAGGACCCTATGTCCTATGTAGGAGGGAATACGTGTGCTGGTAGACTATTCCATCTTTTGGAAGTGCGGCAAAGAAACGAGTCAACAAATTTCTTTGTGCGTGATGGAATGTTAGAGACTGTAAATTGGTGACTCCGGAGAGCAGCACGCGTACTCCTATGGAGGAAGGGAGAAGGAGGGATGAGGTCAAAGAGTTCTTCAGAGCACTCGCCATGGTATAAATGGTCATCAATAATAGTAATTATTATTATAAGCCTCACTTGTCCCACTGCAGGGCAAAAGCATTCCTTCCCTTCTTCCATCCTTGCACTCTTGCAGCGATCTAAAACCAATCATTTAAGCGGTATTTTTTTTCTACGTTTCGTTATCTTTGAGCGTTTATTTGAGCGTTTTTTTAATGCAAATACTTAATCAAATTGTACAATATTAAGTGGCAATACATAACTTTGTCTCCGCAGGGTTGGTAACAACAACGCGCGTCACCCACGCCACGCCAGCGGCTTCGTACGCCCACTCCGCCGACCGCAAGTGGGAGTCAGACACCGATGTGCCCAAAGGTGGACTCCGGTGCGAGGATATCGCCTCGCAGCTCGTCAAAGGGAGGGTGGGCAGCAGAATTAACGTGAGAACTACTAATAAACATATTATATGTACGACTATTATTCAAAGGGTTAGTCAGAGACTAGGCAATGAGGGCCACAGAAGAAGTCCACTGTCATAGTTCACGACACACCAAATTGCAACTGCACATGTGCTCAGCGAGATAGGTGGTGAGCCCACACCGCTCTATGCTGGTGGATGTATGTGTGGTCTTGAAGGGAAGAAATGGGTTTTGTGTATTCTTTTAATGAGCCGCCACACACACGGCTCAGGATGTATCTGGGTCAATCCGATTCAAATAGAATGGCGTCCGTGAAGTTAGTCACAAGTCGCGTCGCAGTAGCAAATTTTAGGTGTCAGCGGGGAGTTACAGCGCGGGGAGGGCGATGCACCCCTGCCCGCTAGCAGACCGCAACCCGCGGTGGCCGTCCCGCCGCTCGGTCCCGCGATGACCAGCGCGCACCGGCACTCGCAGCTAAATTCACAACCGCCACTAATTGAATCGAACTATGGAATGTAAAGTGTTAATGTACCAAACCAAAGTAACGGTAGCTCACATGGAAGAACTTCTAATATGACAAAAAGTCTTTGTTTAGATACCCACATAAGGCAGTCGCTATTTTCAACAGTAACAAACATATTTTTGCAGTGCATGCACTAATATTCATCAATCAACAGGTAGTTCTAGGTGGAGGCAGAAGAAAATTCTTCTCGAAGAAGGACAGGGACCTGGAAGGGTACAAAGGCCACCGCAGTGACGGGATAGACCTGATCAGAGAGTGGCTTCTATGGAAGGGCTCCTATGGGGTACCAGCTAAATACGTCTACAACAGACAAGAGCTGTTAAACCTGGATCCTATCTACTCAGACGTGTTAGGACTCTTCTCCCCCGATCATATGCCTTACCATCTCGAGGCTGGTGAAGATGATCCAACCTTGAGTGAGATGACTGAAAAGGCCATAGAAATTTTGTCGAAAAAAGACAGTGGATTCTTTTTGTTTGTCGAAGGTTAGTTTACTTTAGATTTTCTTTAATTGCCCATCTCTCCTCCCTTATAATCCCTATTCGTTCTTCAAAGATCCTACTCCTTCCTCAAAGCCGACAACGCGACTGCTCTGGTTTTGCTGTCCATGGGCGGCAGAGGGTTCCCTATTTTTTTGCATACAATTTTATGTCAAAATTTAACATTCCATACTTTTACTTAAAACTATTATCCAATTAATATTTGATATACTTATCCTAATTTACGCAGAATATTAATTTGGCATAACCTTTTAGGCACACTTTTATAGGCATAACTACTTTAAGCATAATAATTGTTAAGCATACTATTCCAAAACCTAAATTTGCTTACGCATAATGATACTTAACCATAATTTTGTAAGGTATAATAATTACATAGGGAGAAAGTAAGTTTTGGAAATTGTGTGTTTGCATTAATTAGTAAAACACTTTTCGTATTTAAAATAAACATGTTGGCGGCATAGGGGTGGCCAAAGGAGGTGACCCGCCGCACCCTAACCTACTTTTACACTATGGTACCCAAGTAATATTTGATATACCTAATAGGTACCTACTTTTTACAAGCTTTTATTTAACTTGCAATGGATGTATGTCTTGTTCGGGTGGAATTTCGCAACTCAATTTTGATCTACTGATCTACTTCCCGATTACCATTGTGTAAATCGCGTGACAATGCAATATTATGATGACATGGTGCTGATCTGATGATGGAGCTGGAAGGTGGCTATTTGAACTTCGGAATGAAACAACACAACCTCATCGAGTTTGGGCTCGTTTGAATCGTTTTGACGAGTAGTTTGTCTTTCAATGATAACCAGGGTCTGTTGATGGAGCTGGAAGGTGGTCATAGGAACTCTGTAAGGAAACGACGCAATCCCATCGAGTTTCGACTCGTTTCATTCGTCTTGACGAGTAGTTTGTTTTTAGATGGTTACCAATGTATGATCTGATGATGGAGCTGAAAGGTGGTCCTAGGAACTCAATAAAGAAACGACGCAACCCCATCGAGTTTCGGCTCGTTTGATTCATCTTGAAGAGTACTTTGGTGCTAGATGGTAACCAGGGTCTGATGATGGAGCTGGAAGATGGCCATATGAACTCAGTAATTAAACGACATAACCCCATCGAGTATGGGCTCGTTTGAATCGTCTTGACGAATACTTTGGTGCTAGATGGTAACCAGGGTCTGATGATGAAGCTGGAATGTGGATATAGGAACTCAGTAATTAAGCGACACAACCGCGTCAAGTTTGATTCGTCTTAAAGGGTGGACTGTTTTGATGGGTGGTGAGTGGTAGTGGTTTGGTGAACGTAAATAAATTTTGTATATAAATATTTGTATTTAGTGAGATGAACAGACAAAAAACGTGTCCAGTGATAACTAAAAAGTTAAAAATAAATTAAAAGTAAAAAACATATTATGTTTAAATAAACTAAATAATTAAATCACTTGATGTGATTGATTTTAACTAATTATTAAAATGTTAAATACTTATGAAAGAAAACGAGTACTTACTTAAATCTCGCAACTACCTTTTATATCATATAAATTGTGTAATGACGTCATAAGTTGATAGTAAAAGTTTATTTTTTTCTTTTTAGCACATTTAAATAAAAGCTTGTTTTTAAAAAGGTTTTTTACTTTTAATTTACTGTTTGTCAGATTCAAATAGAATTCAAATAGCCTAATAACTATTAGACGAATAAACAATAGGCCTTAAAACTTTATGCAAATCAAAATTAGGGCAAAAAACATTAGCCTAAGCCATATTTATGCTTATTGAAATAGTATGCTTTGAATGTTTGCACCTCCAAACATAGAGTGTATAAGTTCTCTCCATCCGACTGGTTGTCTGGCAGAAATCGCTTTAAGCGATAAGACCGCCACATTGTAACTTTGTATTTTTGCTCTTTTATGTCTAATGTAAATGTTTGTGTTATGTTACAATAAAAGTATTGTCTATCTATCTATCTCTATACCAAAAACAATTATTGCAAAATATTATTATGACAAAAAAATGCCTAACTCGTTATGCCAAATTAAATTAGGATTAAAATTAGTCGAAAAAGAGGGATCCCGCGGCGGAGATAACTTTCCATCAGGTGACGCGCCTGCTCGTTTGCCACATTTTAACTTAAATAAAAAAAAAATTGTTTAATTTGGTGAATTCACCAAATTAAACTTTTTAAAATTTTTTCCTAATTCTGTTTATAGGTGGTAGAATAGACACTGCCCACCATGAGACTAAGGCCCGCAAAGCCTTGGACGAGACAGCGGAGTTTGCCATTGCGGTGGAGGCAGCCCTACGCAAAGTCAACCTGGAAGACACCCTGGTCGTTGTGACGTCAGACCATAGCCACACTATGACGTACAGCGGCTACAGTAAAAGGGGATCTGACATTTTAGGATTCACTAATAAGGTAAGTTTATTACTTAGGCCCTTCGATCAACAATCAACAATACAACTAGATAACGCGTCACGTACAAAATCAAAGCTAAATTCTGTCCAATTGAATAACTACTTTTTTTTACTAACGAACTGAGACAAAAGTTAAAAAAACAGTAATAAGTTCAACCTAATTACAACCATGGCAGCCCACAAGATTTATCTTATACGTACCTACAGGTACTTACGATCATTCGTCACAAACAACGAGCAAAGCAATGATTACTCCTGTCACTTAAAAATTAATAGACGTCAATAACATTTAGTGGTGAAATCAACCTTATGGAGGCAACAAATAAAGTACTTTTTCCAGTCATTGCCTTGCAAGAAAATAAGAGCTCACTTCTCAAGTGGCCTGTTATTTATCGATACATATTTTTAGCGCCGACCTGACATCTAGTTGTATTGTTGATCGAAGCTTAGGCCTGATATGCACAGCTCGGTAAATGCTGTTCATGATCGCGAGCCATCCCCGTAGGCTACCCCTCTCCCTGTCAAGCTCTTCTAGCTAGGCGGGGGAAGGGGAGGAGCGTCCCACCATAATTTTATCTAGCTAGGCGGGGGAAGGGGAGGAGCGTCCCACCATAATTTTATCTAGCTAGGCGGGGGAAGGGGAGGAGCGTCCCACCATAATTTTATCTAGCTAGGCGGGGGAAGGGGAGGAGCGTCCCACCATAATTTTATCTAGCTAGGCGGGGGAAGGGGAGGAGCGTCCCACCATAATTTTATCTAGCTAGGCGGGGGAAGGGGAGGAGCGTCCCACCATAATTTTATCTAGCTAGGCGGGGGAAGGGGAGGAGCGTCCCACCATAATTTTATCTAGCTAGGCGGGGGAAGGGGAGGAGCGTCCCACCATAATTTTATCTAGCTAGGCGGGGGAAGGGGAGGAGCGTCCCACCATAATTTTATCTAGTTAAAAAAAACCGTGTCGCGTATCAGTGAAAGAATACTGCCACCCCTCTCTTCCCTTGGGTGTCGTAAAAGGCGACTAACGGACTTAAAACTGCACATACATCTAACAGCATAGTGCGGCGATGGGTTCACCACCTGTCACGCTGAGCACATGTGCAGTCGCTATTCTGTGAAAAGTGAACTATGTGAGAGGACTGCTTTTGCGGTCCTCATTGCCTAGTCTCTGACTAACTCTTCGTGGCTAATGGTCGTGATTATTATGTATGTGTGCTCAATTACTTACCGTTTCCAGGCGAATGCGTCCGACGAGCTGCCATACACTACGCTGAGCTACGCTAACGGGCCTGGCTATCGGCCGCCAGAGCAGGCCCAACGGCACAACTTGATCATGGACGACTTTAGTGAGTCAAAAGTTTTTACATTTTAAGGACATATATAACATACATAGGTACCTACAGCTTAACTAACAGTTAAGGGGATCCTGCTCGAAATTGTGAAAATTTACGTATTTTTAAGTTACTTGTACTATGCGCTGAATTAGTTAAATAAATTAAAAGAACTTTGCTACTTTTGCCTAATCAATGCACAAGGTCGTGGTCTTGTTGAAATTAGAAACAAATTATTTAAACAATACAAACAACCAATACATTATGTAATGACTTCTAAGAACATGTTTTTTCGACAACTTTCTTATTTTAAGCATGAAACAATAATTATTACATGAAAATATTTGTATTGATATTCCGCAGGTCACCGCCATCTTAAAAAAGTAAATTTTAATTTTTAAACCAAGCGCGTGATGGTTTTGTACATTTCGCAGAATAAAAACATTGCTCTAATCAAATTACTAGGTATGAAACTTCAAACAGAATTGTTCTAATTTTAAATATCAATATGATTGATTTTACTTTGAAGTTCACTAAGAGACTTATGTCAGTTTTTGCGATCGCGCGGCACCCCCTTAAGAATAAATGAATATGCGCCTAGGGAACGACGTCCATGTGTTATGGGATGCCAGACAATGGATTTTGTTATTGCCGTCTTCTAGCACACCCAGACTAGAGCTATTTCAGAAAACATAATTTTTCTAAACTGATTCCTATCGGCAGTCAAACCCAAGACTCTCTTTCAGTTTTATAAGTGAGTTTCAAGTACGGGACATACAGCTTTAGGTTTTCTAAATCGACCATTATTTAGCAAAATTGAATATTTTCGACACAATTTTTAGGTAGGTATGTACAACATATTTTTGCACTTTCGCTCCAAGAAGTTTGGAGTCAAGAAACTACGTTCTATTTTAATTTAAATTTTAACCTATGGTGATACCAGACTTGGTACCAAATTGTATTTTTATTTTCTTCGTTGAATATCTGTAAGTAGGTATATAAAATAGCATCTAAAATAATTAAAATTAATTGGACTCTCTGAAGCACATTCTCAGTACCTAGGTAGTTTTGAAAACAATATAATACCTATAATTGTTACTATGACAACTATGGTATTAATTACTAAGATAAAACACAATTAATGTTAACGTCCGGAACGGAAATTGATCATTGACTGATTCTTATACTCGGAAACCGATCCGAGTATTTTCGAGATTGGCGTGAACGACGCCGGTTAAATTAAATAAAATGTAATGGTATTTCTTAGATAAAGTGGACTTTTGAGATGAAAAAAAGTTTATTTTATGATCTCATCATCGATTGTCAACAGGTTATACAATTCCATTGTCGGATCGGCCTTCTCATAGTGAACTATGTTGACTACTTGTTACTACTACTAGAATCCTAATAACATGTGATTCATTTGGAGGTACCTTTTTCAAATCTAAAAAAAAAACCACTTAAGTGATCGGGTAATTTTTATTATTATACAAAAGAAATATTCTTTAAATTTATGTTTTAAATATTATTTCCTTCAAATGTTGGCCGTGACTCCGGTTGCGGCACCAATTTTCGATGACGCGTCCGAGCATTTCGATTGGTATTTGGCAAATAACGCGAGTAATGTTGGCTTCCAGTTGTTCAATAGTACCCGACTTATCCTTAACTTCTTGTTAACTGCCCGGATATAAATATATTTGTGGATGAACCAAAATCGATTGTAAGTAGAATTCGACTATAAGTATGTATTGATTAAGCATTCTAGTTTACATAATTATCTAATTGGGTTTATACCCGTTTAATTATGTTTAATATTATATAAATAAATAAATTAATTAAAAACTTTGGACTTTACATTCATAGCCCCAAAGGAAAAGGTATAGGGGTGTGATATCACAGGATCTAGGCGGCCAACTCACTGATCCAAAGCGCGAAATTAACTGTTCACCAAACTTTACACGCAAAAAAAAGCCATGGTTTCATGTGCTGTGTGCCAAGTGGCACACAGCTGAATAATTTGTAGACGCTGTGCGGGGCTAAGGCTTTCCATGATGAAATGTCACACTATACTGAACAAAAATACCATAAAAGGTTATCACAAATCACGCTTTAACTGTCAAAAAATCCATATACAAAAAGTACCTCCACTTTCGACGTACATCCAACAGCATAGAGCGGCGATGGGCTCACCACCTGTCACGCTGAGCACATGTGCAGTCGTTATTTTGTGAAAAGTGGACTATGGTGTAGAACTACTTTTGCCGTCCTCATTGCTTAGTCTCCGACTAACCTTTTTTTAAAGGGGGCCGGCTCGCCCGGCGTAATACCACCCTCTCACGAATATCCGGCGTGAAATAATGGCACTTGGTGCTGTTGTGTTTCGTCCGGCCAGTGAGGGTTCCGGAGCCCCTCTCTCACAATTCCTATTCCTTCCTTAACCCTATTCCTTCCTTAAAGGACGGCAACGCGCCTGCGATTCCTCTGGTTTTGCGGGTGTCTATGGGCGGCGGTGATTACTCTCCATCAGGTGACCCGCCAGCTCGTTTGCCTCCTTCTGTTATAAAAAAAAAAATAACCCTTGCGGGATAATATTCGTGATTGTATGTAAGTATGTAGTATATAAGGGTGCTCTACCATTTGCTAAATGAATGAACTGTCACGATCGTCTTATCCAGTACCTACTTAAATACAAGTATGTTGTGTATACTAATTTCACAGATCAAATCGCTACAATAGATAAAAAAAAAATAGATAACACTTATGATACGCTAAGCTGAAAAGCTTTGCGTTGTTAGGTATCCCTAGTTTTAAGTTTTCTATAATTAACTATTTTTTTAAATAATTGTTCGAAAGTTTGCATGCCGTAGAATCTTTTAGCACTATTGTAATAGTCATTTAAAAAGATTAGGTTAGAATAAGTTAGTATGTTATTATTATATAGTATAATAAATATTTTTCAAAAGTTAGTTTTTTCATAACTTTTACAATGTAAAAATGTGTTGGTGTATGCTTTGTTGGATGTCCAACCAGCCACCTTTCGTTCATCGTCACTTCACTTAGCCGTAGGGCTTTTATATTACTAAAGATATCTAAAAAAATATAGCCTATCCCTTACTACCATACACCTAAACTAATCTAAAAAAATAACTTTTCAATAAATCACCTGTTTAACCATAAATACATTCTTTCTCAGGTAACCTGAACTACACTTATCCATCTCTAGTCCCCATGGCACGAGAGACGCATGGCGGGGAAGATGTCGCGGTGTTCGCGAAAGGGCCATGGGCCCACATATTCTCAGGCAACTACGAGCAGAACTACATACCCCATGCTATAGCGTATGCATCTTGTATTGGCCCAGGACTCACTTACTGTAATGAATAAGTTGGTACTAGTGAACATTAGCAGAGCTATATAACATACCTCATGATGTAGCGTACGCAGCTTGTATTGGTTCGGTACTCACATACTTTAAAGAATAATTTGGTTCTAGTGAACATATGAACAGCACTACTATACCTCTTAATAATAGCGTAGGTGGCTTGTATTTGTTCAGGACTAACTCACTGTAAAAAATAAGTTGATACTAGTGAACATGAGCAGAACTGCATACTTTATGTTATATCGTATGCATCTTGTATCGGCCCCGGACTCACTTACTATAATGAATAAGTTGGCACAAGTGAACGTCAGCAGAGTTACATACCTCATGATATAGCGTACGTGGCTTGTATTGGTTCGAAGTTCACTTACTGTAAAGAATAAGGTGGTACTAGGGAACATGAGCAGTAATACATACTTTATGTTATAGCATATGAATCTTGTATCAGCCCAGGACTCACATACCTACTATTTAAAGAATAAGTTGGTACTAGTTAGAGATATTTTTTTGTGACGTGATTATTAATTATTATGTTTAGGAAGTATTTTGATTAGCCGATACTTCGGCACAGTGCATGCGCCATAAGATCACGGATGTGCGGGTGGCAGTTATGAGCACATAAAAGGATAAACCCTTTTTCTTAGTTGTTTCTTAAAACATCCTTAAATAAGTCCTCCTAAATGTAGTATTAATCCGGTTAATAATAAACCTGCACTAGTATAAGTGACCACTATAGTTTAAAAAGGGATATTACCATGAACATGTTTATGGTACTAAATATTATAGTAAGTAATTATTTTGCTAAAACTTTGTCATTGTGCGAAAATTCATTAGATTGTAAAAGCCACCAGCGGCTAATTACGGCTAACCCTGTAATTTTTTTTAGTGTAAGGTACTTACTTATGTTGTTTTGTAGACCTGTTAAAGTGTTAAGTGACTTAGTGCTTGACCCGATGTATAAATATTATGATAAAATAAATAAAACATAATGCGTTTATTTATATCCGGAGGTCCTGTCCGTTTATAGGATAAATAATAAATGATGATGACAATAAAGGAAACATCATAGTTTTAAAATATCAATGAGTATTTTGAATTAGGGTACGTACACTTTATAATGGTATGCAAGAATGCAGTACGACGTACGTAGTTTTTACGACAATTGTTTAGCTTTAAGTTGTTATTATCAAAAAATTATAAGGAATGGATAAAAATATACTTATAATATGAAAAAAAAGCTTTAAAGTAGCTAACGCTTTAAAATTGTTGTGTTAAGTGTTAGCGTCTTAAGATTCTTTTGTAAGTATTTGTTCAATAATATATCATCAGAGTTGCGGAAAAATAATGTACTTAATGAAATAAATGTGAGATTCTTTATTTAAAAAAACGTAGGTATTTTTTTTATATATATAATCACAGTGTTCCTTTTACTAAAGTACTTGGCCGTGTTTTTCGCATTTATATACCTATTACTGAACAAGTATATTATTACTTTTTGGAAAAAACGGGATTTTTACCATGTTTTGTTGTTAATTTTGAGAACGCGATATTTCGGCGCAGTTGCAAACAACAAAAACATGTTATAAAACCCGTTTTTTTCTAATATTATTAATAATAATAATTGTAGTGATTGAAAATTTAAAAATGTTACCTTTAATATTATTATCAGACAGGTATGTAAATGTGTACCTACCTACCTGTGTTTGTTCATTGGTATTGAATCCTGAAACTGGATCATCCTAATAAGTGCTAAGAACTATGATTTGTAGGGAGCAACTCTAAAATTAAATCAAAGCAAAATCAGCTGTTCCATGTAGGTATTTGGGTCGAATATTACAATATATGCAGACATCGATAAATATATACTTTTTAACAAACGCCGTGTATTTATGGAACTATTTATTTGGCAGCAGTTATTTTATGTGCGACGAATGGCGGCGATGTCTTAAACGGATCATAATTTAATTTGTCAGTATCCATTTCAAGAAGCAGAAGTAAAAAAAGTTTTATTGTGTAACTTTTTAATATTTTTAGTCTAAGTTTAACCTTAGGTACTAAACTTATATTGTACGAAACATTTTGTGATATCGTAATTGTCATACATGTAAAAAGTGAATGTGTCTATGTTTTTGTAAATAATAAAAATTTGTATTTGTATTGTGGTTTTCATATTTACATTTATTTATTGCAACAATATGTATTAAAGAGGAGTAGTTTGCAGACCAGACCAGGTGCTTTATGTGTTACAATTTTACCTTTTCTTACAATATGTTATTACAATTATATTCAAAATAATCTTCTAAATTATAAAAATATTTGTCAACAAGATTTCTTTACCTATCTCATTTTTAAAACCTCCGTCTTTCACTTATATTGGTAAATGGTTATAATATACTTTAGCGACCAAAGTTTTTTAATGATCTATGTACCTTTTATACAACGGAGAAGCACTGGCCTTTCATTTTACCTCATTAAAATAAGTAAGATCAAAGGGTAAGCAAACTTCATCCGAAATCCTCAACTATACGAAGTACCAACTTACTTGTCTTACCTGTAACAAGTTTACCCAAGTAAATAAATAAATAAATAAAACCCAATATAACCAAAATCATTGCAATTAATGCTGTAAATTTCTCAAATGAAATAATCTCCTTGCGTTTTATTATACCTTTTTTTATTTTTTATTGGCAACGGGTAAGCGGACTTAACAGCCCTACCACCAACCAAACCGAGCACACAAAGATTTACCATCCGCTGGGAATCGAATACCTACATCCCTTAACCATTTTTCGCTATCATTTTACCTATCATAGCCAATCCTTTTGGTTCTCTGAAACCGTAATTTATCAAAACAAATGATATTCAGCTAATTAGTCGAGTGTGGACAGCTGTAACCGGAGAGCAATTAATGTTAGCCCGCAATAAGGACCCTTGATGGATCTTGTCATATCATTTCTGTTATTTTTTGCGGTCAAGTCCTGCCTCTACATACGCAGCGCCTTAGCGATTGTGAGCGGCAATTTCATGGTTCGTCTTCAGATTGCTATTTACCATTGAAAATGGTTAACAGATGCAAATCGCCTGAGACGTATTTTTGGCCATAACTCTGTGAATTTTATAAGGATCGAAATAGGAAGTGTACTGAATGTTGAGGAATTTATCGAGACACGTGTAAGCGTTTGAATTTTAAAAATCAACTGGTAACTTTTTTTGGAATATGAAAAAAGTAAAAAAATCCGGTTTTTGGAGGATGCTTGTTTACTAAATTGTAAATATTTCGGAAAAAACCTTAGTGGTTTAATGCTCTAAGGAAAAAACACACTTAAGAAAAAAAAAATTATCATTACCTTTTCAGACCTGGCGTGCACAAATTGAGGACATAAAATATAAATATATTAAAAAGTATTAATTTTGTAACATTACCGATTGAAAACTTTTGTATTATTTGTTAACATAATAAACTACCGAATACATGCCATCTCTTAGTGTATCCTAAAATTAATCGATAAGTTTCGGCCAGTGCCCGGGTGTGATTTGAACTGTGCAGGTAAGCTCTTTATTTTATTTATGGAAATTATGAAATAAAGAAAGAAACCCTCTCCAAGAAATAAAAGTACTTAGTTACTATATTATTACCGAGGTCATGTGTAACGTATAATTTGTGTACTTATATTGTTTTATCTTTATACCGCATAACTCAATTTTCAGATATGTGATAAAATGTTCCCATCAGGAGTCAACTGGGTATTTTCATAATGTTCAAAAATAAAACAGTTTTTGAAAAAAAATTTACTTATATTTCTTTTGTAAGTGTTAAAAAAAATACTTTTGATGTTTCTGAAATATAGGTATTTTTGTTATGAATTATAATACATATTAATTTACATTTTCAGGCATAATAACCACCAATTATGTTATCACCGGAGGCCTTGAAAGCACTAGAAGATGGAAATCTTTCTGATTTGGTGTTCTTCTGATGACGAAGAAAGGTATGCAGATGTGATTGATCGAGAATCGCAATCTGTCAGAGTCTGTACAGATATCATAAACCAAAACCAAAGAGAATTATTTCCACCAGGCTCTGATGAAGATGAAGGGCCTAACTACTTTTGTGACGAAATGTCTGATCTAGAAACAGAAGTCCCTGACAATTCAAAAGGGGTTGATTTTTTAGATTAACTCATGAGTTATTACAGGACTTTTAGAAAGTCAAAAAACGGACTCTACTTAATTATGATATTTCATGCATCTGATCTGGCAGTGGTTCAAGCGTTTCGAGAGTACCAAATCGACAACGATTTATTGGGCATACCAAAAAAGAGGCAACATACTTTGCTTCACTTTCGTCGCCGTTTGGCTGAAAGTTTGGTATTGCGTAACAAAATATCCACCACTAAAAAAGGTCGGCCAAGTAGCAGTAGCCCAACGCTACACTCGTGACAGTGTCAAGTATTTTCCTGCACATGACGATGGAGCTGGGACGAGGTGTAAAATGGTAGGCTGCAAAAAAAAGGACCAAAGATAAAAAAAAATTCTTAGCATTCCACACCTAAAAATATGCTTTTCGTTTCTTAGAAAAAAATTTTTTTGTGGCAAATCATTACCATGTGCTAAAAGAGAATGATAATTTAGTTTTGTAATTCACAAATAATTTTGTAATAAAATGTTCCTAATTAAAACATCTATTAACTTTAGAATAACTTCATGTAAATTCATCTTATTATAATGTAGGACGGGTGACCGCATTCGTGCACATAAAGAAAACCATCTTTTTTCTTGAAAAGTAGACAGCCTGGATTTTTTTATTTATTTTTTTCATAGACCCCTTACCATACCTGTAGCTTGCGTAGAATTTATCAAATCAATTGGACAACAATAGTGGGGGTGAGTCCCACATAACCATCTGCGTCTCCCCGGGTGCAATATGCGTAATATAATGCAATTACCTCCTATTTAAAAAGTAATGAATATAATATAATAATAGCATAACTAACATGTAATAAAATTGCTCAAAACCTGGGTTTGTTAGTTCAGAATCGATTCAAATAATAAAAAAGAGACCTAAATTTAAATATTTTATATATTTTTTACCACACTGCTTTAAAAATTTACTTAACTCCTTCGTCTTCTTAGCAACTTACAACACACAATTATCAGGCAACATCGCAGGCTTAAATCGCCCGTAATTAACGTAGACTTTCCAATTTGCAAGAAATGCAAGAATACAAAAAAAAACAAATATCTTCCTTATTAATAATTCTTTTAAAGGTTGTCTGAGATTTTGAGCTACATAATTAACACTTTTTATAGGTACAGTACATTTTCATTTTCTTTTTGCCTGTCATGATATTTTTACGTAGAACGTTGCCTGGGAAGCGGCAATGCAAACAATTCGTGAATTAGAAAGCGTTTCTGCTTTTGCGTCGCGTGTCATTTTGTCGCATCATTAGCTTTATTGTGATTTTTTAGAAGTTGTAACGCCCCCCGATTTTGTCCTGAGTAAGTTCATCATGAGAATGAAGGGTAGCGAAAAGTGTGAATGCATTGAATCAATAAGCCGGATATATAAACCGGAACAAATCTTAAGCTTAAGATTGTAACTCAACACGAGATCTATCCCTACCCTTTGATAGGTCCCATTACTGTATTAAAAATAGCTCAGAAAAGAATCCTTGAAAAATAGGTTAGTACCTGATATCGCGTTATATCATTCTTTTGACATGTTTCACATGTTTCAGTGAAGCGAATTTTGTTGTTATCAGCGACTTTATATAGACTTACCAACTGCACCATCAGCATTAGTTACATATTGCTACGCACACGCTACGCCGTAGCCGCATGTAGCAACACGTAGCACTGCTCGTAAATAATGTGTTACGACATGCGAAACGAGATAAGTAAATAGTGCGAGCTTTTTCTATCTTGGTGCGGATTGCAAATACATGTCAGGATGAATAAAGGCTCTAGTATTGTAAACGGCCCTACTATAAAACTCGTATGCGTAATTGACACTTTTGTGGCATGTAATTGGAAAATCTAAAAAATCTATTTAATCTGGAATTAATTAAATTTTTTTTTGTTAATTCAGTAATTTAATTTTCGTTATCTTTGAATTTAATTTACTTCATTATTATTTTTATTAGTAATTTGATTTTGATTTGTATACAGTCATTTAAGTATCAATTTAATTGAGTAATTTATTTATTTATTTATCGCGCCCGTCTTTTGGCGGTCTGTGAAAAAGAGTCAGGTCTGTCTGTGGCTGCACGTTTACCCTTCCGTCAACATCGGTACGTTGCTAGATAATTGCACCCTCACTTTAACGTTAGCTCTTCGTTTGGGCATCAGGACTAACGAACTACATCGATGTCGGTGTGGCGAATGGGTGAATGAGCTGGGTCACCACGGTCTCTCGTGCCAAAGGAGCGCAGGGCGAATTAGCAGACACGCTACAATTAACGACACCATTCGCAGAGCTTTGGTGACCGCTGGTGTGGCTGCAATTTTGGAACCGAACGGGGTTTGCGATCGGATGGTAGGCGGCCTGACGGAATGTCGCTTATACCTTGGAGCATGGGGAGGACCCTTGTTTGGGACGCGACATGTGTGGATACTTTAGCTCCCTGCCACATTGACCCAACGTCGTCTCAGCCATGCGCGGCTGCAATCGCAGCAGAGCAAAATAAAACTCGCAAATATCGGGATTTGGGTGAGACATACTTTTTCCTCCCCTTCGGAGTAGAGACAATGGGCCCATGGGGACCAAATGCTAAGTTATTTTAAAAAAAAATATCCACACGCCTGTTTGAAGCAACGGGAGACCGGAAGGCTGGCAATTTTTTCGCTCAGCGGATAAGTCTAGCTATACAAAGAGGCAATGCCGCCAGTCTTTTGGGTACCTTGCCTCGAACAGGCGAGTTTGTCGATTTTTTTAATTTTAAAGGGAGTAGTTTTTTATTTTTATTTTTTGTTTTTTTTTATGTGTGTAATTAAGTTATGTTGTTTTTGTTCTCCTTTTAATGTTGTGTTTATTATAATCAAATTTGAAATCTAATTTTGTCTGATATTTGTGTTATACCTACTTTGTTACTCGCTCATTTATATTGCATGTAGTTCACACCTATAATTACAGTGGCATTTGGCTTGTATTTTTGTTGTGTAAATTGTATTGGTGTTCACTTACTGTGTTGGTGTTCGATTATAAATATATAAATAAGAAAAACTACGTACAGGATAGGCGACCTATTTATAATGTTACTTTAGTTACGACATATTTATATTTGAAATGAAACATATGATATGATAGAGGTTGAATGATTAATTGTATAATTACCAAACAAAAGTTTCAGAAAATATGTGCGATCAGCGACTAAGAGGTCACGTGGAGTTTTTGAGAAAATGTAACAAATGAAAAATTGTCACTTGTTACATTTGTTGCTAACGCGCATACCTATATGTTTAGGGGCTGTAAACTCAATGGCTAATAACCCACCATTATTACTCCTAATAAATGTTCAACAAAACACACATAAGAACATGAAACAAAACCACAAACATGCCTCTTCAATTTCCCGCCAAAGAGGCCGCAGGGTTTTTGGTAATGTCGATTTGTCGTATTGTATGTACCTACCCTTTGAATAACGTAAGAATTTTCGTATATACAAGAGCCAAATTTGATAAAGAATCTTTGTAAACAAATTATTGACAATTCTTCGTGAGAGTAAGTATCTAGTGTCATTCGAGTTTTTACTGTTTTTTGAGTTAACACACTAGGTTGTCTTTTTTTTTTGACTCTTCATAGTGACCGCATCCTGCCTGATGGTAAGCAACCGATGCAGTCCAACATAATGAGAGCGCTCCCCACCGTGGAATAAGCACCGCACGGTAACAAGCGCACCCATTCATGACGGCCTGCATAAATGCCGCTTCACGCCCCGCTTAAAAGACCCGGGACTATAGGAGCTGGGAAATACATGCGACCGCAGAAAATTAAAAAGCCGAATGGATCATGCAGAGGAACGACTTGCCAAATTTTTGGTACGAGTGCTGATAGTCTGCACAGTATGACGGTGGTTCCACAGACCAGCACGTGTAGTCCGGGAGAGGAAAAGAGAGGGCGGGATTAGATCAAAAAGTTCTTGAGAACAATCTCCGTAGTAATTTTGGTAAAAGACACTGAGAAAAGCAATGTCTATGCAGCTGGAGGTCCTTAAGAGAGGCTGTAACCTCAGCATCTCCAATAATGCGTACCGCTCGCCTTTGCAGTCTATCAAGTGCATCGTAAGTGCAGGGAATTTAGCGGATACCGTCCCTTAGATGGGAACAATTCTCCTACTCGATTGCACCTGAATCTTGTACAGCAAAAAACGCTGCTTGGGAGTGATAAACCGCCTCACCTTATTGAGAATACTCAACTTACGGGAGGCAGTTAAAATAACACTCTCGATGTAGCATTTTGAATTTAGTTGCTGGCCGACCGACGTCCATGCCAAGAATGCTGTGGTTCACCAAAATGGGTAACGTAGAGTTCTGAAGAGAGGTAGGAGTAAGGAAGGGAGTTACCTTAGACGAGAATGCACAAGGGTTTTGCTAGCATTAAACTCGACTAGGTTTTCAGACAGGATCGAGAGCCAGGTTCAGTTCTGGCAACCACCTCTTGCCTTTTCACCAAGATATCGGCTTGCTTTGCCGCACGATGCCCCAAGTACCGCTCATGCACCGTACTAACTGTCATCCTCATAACAATGAATATTGCCCAAGGTCAACATGTTATTAATATGCAGAATAAATAGAGTAGGTGAGATCACAGAACCCTGCGGCACTCCGGCATTTACCTTGTAGAACGCGGAGAAACTACACTCACAAACGACATACGAATCCTCCGCTCTTCTAGAAAGTCTGCAGCCCAGGCTCACAAACGGGGACGAACATCGAAGGCCGGCAACTTGGAAAAAAGGGAACGATGCCACACTCTATCGAAAGCTTTGGCGATATCAAGGCTAACTGCCAGGGATTCGCCATGCTTGCCCATCGCTTCACCCCACGCGTGAGTAACGTACGCTAGAAGATCACCCGTTGATCGCCAGTATTGGATGAGCTGAGAATTAATTATCCGCTCAAACTCCTCGATATTTGGCTGGATCCGAGCGATCCCCTTTTTTGGGGATGGGTTGTATGTTCGCCTCCTTCCAAGACACCGGCACAATACCAGTATCATAAGACTCTCTAAGTGAATCTCTCTCAAGAAAAAGTAAAAATCCGATTGTTTACAAACATTCTTCATCGAATTTGGCCATGGTATAGTTTAAGTTAGTGCTTAAACTTTAAAAGCGGCTTTGTAGGCTAAAAGGTTGTCAAAAGTCTATTAATATATTAAAAGGGCAAAGTAATTGAACTGAAAATCGTCTGTATTTTACTTTCACTTAAACTAACATTTGTTTCTTTTTTTTTTTTTTTTTTTATAAAAGAAGGAGGCAAACGAGCACGCGGGTCACCTGATGGAAAGTAATCACCGCCACCCATGGACACCCGCAAAACCAGAGGAATCGCAAACGCGTTGCCGGCCTTTAATGGAGGAATAGGTTTAAGGAAGGAATAGGAATTCGGAAGAGAGGGGTGGGGGAGGGGCCTCCGGAACCCTCACTGGTCGGACGAAACACAACAGCACCAAGTGCCATTATTTCACGCCGAATATTCGTGAGAGGGTGGTATTACGCCGGGCGAGCCCGCCCAATGCGTGCTGCAACGCAGCGTGGCTCTACCACTCAGTCAGTGTCACTCATTTAGCACCACCCAGGGGTCACGTGTAGGGTCTCAGGGGTAAACCTACGGACGCGAGTAACTTTAACCCCCAAATTTGTTTTACTGAACCTTAGCATTAGTCTGTTTATTAAAATCAAATACTGTGTATCCTTATTACTACATACAAACAACCACGACTATTATCCCTGAAGCGTTAGTCAGAGACCAAGCAATGAGGACAGCAAAAGCAGTCCTCTATCATAGTCCACTTTTTACCAAACTGCGACTATTTAGTGCAGTATTTAGTCCGTTAGTCGCTTTCACCGCTACGCGACACCTTCTACGGTCCTTTTTAGCTATTTAATAATATCTAAATGATTTAGTAATGAAAAGTAAACTGACATAATGATATCGTTTGTCTCTCGAGAGCGCCGGTTTCTCCAATTGAGAAGTGAGTTCCAAAAGTAGGCCAATGAGGTCACTGATTGCTCTGGGACACTATTTTGACGGACAACAAAATTTTTCCCTTAACCCATTTTCTGGGGTGTCAAGGGAATTTAGACGTTACCCCTAAAGCTTAAACATTAAAATGGATGGTCGGGAGTTTAGGCGGAATGGCCATCTGTTGACATTAACCCCGATGTGTATGATTTTCAACTTAGGGGGTGGATGTTTATAAACTCTATGGATATTCGTGTGTGCCAATTTCCTTGTGTGCTAAATACATTTTAAATGGTATGTTATGCCATTAAAAGTTCTTTGCCCTTAACATTTTTAGAAGTAAAATCTGATTCCTGAATATAACTAGCTATCTTTAGCTTTGTTGTTACTGTTGTAGTAGATAAGGTAACTCAAGCTGAGACCTGATTAAACCAGGATGTTCAGAGTCTCACACCATAGATCTAAGCAATACAGAACAGACATAGTACAGAGGCGTACAACAATTTAATTAGTAAGTTAGAGAATAAACTTTTAATGGCTTCTGAGTAAATTATAATTAAGCGAAATAATTTAAGGATTCCTCTGAACTAGAATAATGAGGAAATATTACCGGAGGTAGAATGATCTCTCAAAATAGAAAGGTACGATATTAATTCCTATTTACGGGTATGTAAATGTACAATTTGTAATGAAATATTACTAAGGTTACCCTTACCTTTGTGTAATATGCGTTGTAGGAAACTAAATTCAAATAAATTTAGTGTTAGTCTTCGATCAACAATAGCAACTAGATGTTAGGTCGGCGCTAAAAATATTATGTGTCGTTAAATTTATAACAGCGCACTTGAGAAGTGAGCTCTTATTTTGTTTAGTTTGCTTGAAACACGGCCAATGTTTAACACGTTCACAATGCCGCAATGTGTATTTAAAAGTTGCAAAAATAATGCCCGAAAAGCAATTTACCCGCCGGAGTGTCTTACTTTCGGTAAGTACATGTAGAATAAATTATATTTTAAACTTGAAACTAACAAATAATATTAAATTTTACACACAATTACCGATTTTAACCCACGCTACAAATGTTTGGCCAACGTTGACCATTAGACGCGCCAACATTTGTGTTATGCCGCCACTACACAATCGGCGATGATCGTTAACCATGTGATCGTCTATAATCGTCACGATCATCGTGCAAGCGTCCACACATTCGCCTGCAGTAGTCGTTGAACGGCAAGCGTACAAGATGGACGTGGAGTGTGTTGCTGCTGCTACCATTTATTAAATTATATTAATAAATAAAATTTGTTTATGCTCACACCAATTACCTCAACCAAGATAACCGTGTCGCGAAGCGGTGAAAGAATACTACCACCCCCTCTGTTCCCTTGGGTGTCGTAAAAGGCGACTAACGGACTAAAAACTGCACCTACATTCAACTCACCACCTGTCACGCTGAGCACATGCGCAATCGCTACTTGGTGTTAGCTTAGTCTCTGACTAACCCTTCGGAGATTACGTAAGATAAGGTTCTCTTGAAAGTGGTTAATATGGTAAGATAACGGATAAATATTCATAAACATAGAAAAACACCCAGACCCGAAATCAATTTAGAAAAACAGTTTTCTCTAAATTGACCCGACCGGGATTTATACCCTGGACCTCAGAGATGGCGCGACCGACGCCAGGCCCGGCGTGCTAACCGCTCGACCAAGGAGGTCGTCGGTACGTGCTTAATACATAATATATTAAAGTCTCTTCATTAGACCACCCACTAGCCATTTTAGTGCGTATTTTTAAGTAAATTACGGACGTGTGCAACGCTTCACTGTCCAGTCCAAAGGCGAATGAATGATCGGCGATTGTGTGGGCACCTGCGCTAACACCCGGCGCGATTCCCTTTGATACGTGCCCGAAAAACCGACAAATCACGGGTCGCAGGCGATTCCAGGCGATCATAGACGATGATCGGCGAATACGGCCGAGTATGCCCTCTACACAATCGTGCTCGCCCGTAATCGTCTATGATCGGCGATTGTGAAGAGGAGCCATTACAGAACAGTGGATGCGTGGATGGATACATTTGTGACTTTATTACTGGGTGCCATGGTTGTAATAAGGTTGAACTTAAAACTGTTTTATAACTTTTGTCTCAGTTCGTTAATAAAGAAATGTAGCTGTATTAGTATTTATTCACGTGGACAGAATTTAACTTTGATTTTGTACGTGACGCGTTATCTAGTTGTTATTGTTGATCGAAGGTAGTGAACAAAGTGTAAACCCAAGGTGAGCTTATCGCCACTCTATGTTGTTGGATGTATGCAGTCTTTAGTCCTTTAGTCGCCTCTTATGACACCCAAGGGAGGAGAGGCGGTGGTAGTACTCTTTTAATGTGCCGCTGCGCGACACGTCTTTACAACCTTTTTTCTTAAGGAATATATTTCACGGCTTTAATACTAAACCGTGTTTGAAGTTGAAACCAATGACATTTAGAATGTCATCGGTTGAAACAGCATTCTAACAACCAGATTCAAAGAATATCCCTAGTGAAACAGCGTAACGCTGCTGGGATCATGGGAAGCTTTGAGTCAGGGTTGGTCTACTAATTGTTTTTAAATTTTATGTTTTATTGAAATAAACGAAAGCCAACATAACGGTGTTTTATCTAATTAGAAATTTTCAGACAAATAACTTTTTAGATAAGTTTGCTGAGATAATTCAATAATGTGCGTGGAATTTTAAGATAAATAAAGTTTTATAGTTATATTTACTTTTTTACTACTCCAGAACCACCCACATTGGGCTACATGCCCACACACCCAACCAAGACCATCGGTCTTGGCTTGGCCCAACCCGAGGCAATTTTTATGTGTTAATCACTCTCCTATCGAAATAAATGTGATGATGTCAAAGTCTTATTAGTAAGTAATTTTTTTTTAAATTTTACTTAAGTATATTTAAGCGCTAATAAAACGCTAAAATATGTAAAAAAAACATTAATCCATAAACGCAGTTTCATCTTAGCCGAATGTTCAAATATTTGTAAAAATATTTCTTTCGGATCTCAGAGGTGAAAACTTCTAATATTTGATGGAGCAATGTTGACTAAAAAACATAAGCATGAAGTACTGACAAATTTCGACGGGTGAAAACCAGACCTCGGTATCCAAGTGGTTAAGGCAGCCGCCTGGAATGCCGAAGGTGCGTGGTTCGATTCCCGCCTGAGGTTGTCGTCTTTTTTCAGTGTTTAAAAATTTTACTTATGTATATTTAAGCGTTAATAAAACGCTGAAATGTATAAAAAAATTAATCATAATAGTAAACTTTATAGTTCAGCATATTTTCCCTACCGGGTAATAAGAAAGTCAGACCTTCAGAAAGTCTTTTAGCTATAAAAAAGAATGGGCGCAAAAAACTGCACAGCTTTATACTCGTAAAATAATATAAAAGCCATTGTGTTACGTGTGTCCAAGAAAATCTCTCAACTCAAGAGACTACTTATCAAACTTATCGAGTTTCTTTTAACTTTGAATGTTGAAGTCGAATCGGATTTATCGTAAAGTTATTTAAAACTGCATGAAAGAAAAATATAATTACCTTATGATGTAGTCAGAAAGATGAATAAGTTTTAACTTTGTCTTAACAATAGTTTGTTGTTCCAAAACGTTTTTTACTTTGTGTGCGAGGTTAATCGCCTCTGTGGGCTACGGGTTATACTCCAGTCCGGGATCGATTTCCAGCACATAATTACTATTTTGATGTTGATAGGGCTTTCTAAAACTACCTGTCTGGCTACCATCGTCTTATCTGATTCTGCCGCTTTAAGAGCTTAGCTGCCGCAAAACCAGAGACAATAATAATTCAATTGTTAGTAGTACCTTTAGGAGTCTTCGTGAGAAATAAAGGGCATAATAACAAGATTGTAGTGTTGTGTTTCGATAGTTTGAGATAAGATTGCTACAGTTCCGGGTTAAACTTCTTTGCTTTGAGCCTTTTCGCCATTAACTAATTAAGGTAAATATTAATATGAAGGCAAGCCGATTCTCAGCTTATACTTGTACAAAAAATGTGATTTGTGTATTTTACATAAATATAAAAACTACAAGTATGATTACTTTTAGGCAAATCTGTTTGTGTGTGTAATGTGCACATATTTGCCTCAAAGTAATTATAATGACTTTAAGATTAATTTTTTAGTCCTTGCAATATAATGAAATATATACTATAGTATATACATAATAATTCATAAGAGAGAAACTCGATGGCGGAGCGGCTAGGTTAAGCAACTTTCGCAATGCCAGTTCGCTGGATGGGTGACCAAATAAAAACAAGTCGAGTTCCTCCGTGCTTCGGAAGGCACGTGAAGCCGTTGGTCCCAGTGGTTTTCGAAAGATGGCAGTCGTTAAAACCCACCAACCCGCATTGGGCCAGCGTGGTGGGTTATGGCCTAAATTGCTCATGAAATATTGTTCATGTGGGAGGCATGTGCCCAGGGGCCCAAGTCTGCTAATTTACGAATGGCATAATTGAATCGCAATTGTATCGCAATTGTATCGCAATTGTATCGCATTGTAATTGTTTGACACATTTGGTATTCTTAAATGAGTAAGAGAATACCAAATGTGTCAAACAATTACAACCAATTGCGATTCAATTATGCCATTCGTAAATTAGCAGACTTGGGCCCCAGTAGTGGGACGTTTATAGGCAGATGATTTTGAAATACATAATATATACATAACGCTAAATATGTTTAAATGTCAAAAAACTTACATACCATTACACTAAGAAGGATGTGTAGAAAACATTGTGCATCGAACCATTCCATTCAAATGCACAATATTTTCCACATAAAATATTCCTTCTTCTACTTAAATCGATATTATGCGACGTTGATAAGCTTTTGCTATATACGGCTTCGCTAGCTTACGATTTTACAAGAGAAGCGATAGCTGACGCGTCAATGTATGATAAATATAGCTATTTTATTGTTACATTTACTTTTGTAGCAATTGTCGAATAGTAAGGTCGTAGAAGGTTTGTTTGTTTCAAGCAATTTGATGGGAATACTCAAAAGATAGCGGAGAGAAGTGCATTTCTGGGGAACTAAAAGAAAATGTTTTTTTAGTAAACATATATTAATATGTTTTAATATCCAAAGTGCCATTTTATATTTATGAAATATGATTCGAAAGCTACCACTACTAGCAATAGATTTAACTAATATCATAAATGCTAAAGTGAGTTTTGCTTGTTTGTTTTTTACGCTCTGTCACGTTTTGCTGCTAAACCGATTTTGATAAATTTTGGTATAGAGATAGAAATAGAGCCCTTAGTTATAATTTGTTACAATTTGGACGACAACGTCCGTGAAGTCAGTCTGTAGGATAATTATTTGAATTTATCCTTAGTTTATAATAATAATGTTAGGTTTTTTAGTCTCTGAATTCAGCAGTTACTTCAATAACTATTAAACTGTAACAGGTTAAATTACATTGAACTATACATAGCACGAACTGTATTGAACTAGTACAAACAGTTACGAGTTTGACTCTCCAACTCCTGTTATGTAGTAATTGCTATTCATAATTCATAATGCTATGCCAATAGTTAGTTAAGGGGATCCTGCACGAAATTGTGAAAATTTACGTATGTTTAAGTTACTTGTACTATGCGCTGAATTAGTTAAATACATTAAAAGAACTCACGTAAGTTAGCCTGATTATTGCACAAGGTCGTGGCCTTGGAAATTTGAAACAAATTCTTTAAACAATAACAAACCATACATAAATGTAATATTTGTATTGATATTCCGCAGGTCACCGCCATCTTAAAAAAGTAAATTTTAATTTTTAAACCAAGCGCGTGATGTTTTTGTACATTTCGCAGAATAATAATATTGCTCTAATCAAATTACTAGGTCTGAAACTTCGAAGCAGAATTGTTCTATTTTTAAATATCATAATGATTGATTTGGCTTCGAAGTTCATTAAGAGACTTATGTCAGTTTTTGCGATTGCGCGGCACCCCCACCCCTCAAACCCCATGCGGTCTCATGCGACCGCAACTACAAAAACACACTTGACTTTGTACCGTGTTTTCATAGATTTACAGACTACTTTAGTATAAACAAGTTTGGTTATTTCGGTTCTGTAGTTCATCTTATGTATTGTTATCGCAAAATATAGCATAGTCTATACTCGATTCTGTCAAATTTGACGTTGACAGTTAGTGTCAAAAAACTGTAAAAAAATATATCCAAGACTGAGGGGTTAAAGTTAAATAAGTAGCCAAGCGAATAGATGCTCGAGTTAAACGCGAGAAATCGTGGCACAATCCCCATAGTTCCGATAGACTACTGACGTGAACCCACTCCGACACAGCCATTTAGATTAACAGGATGGGTTAAAAAAACATGAAAAAATAGTCGTAAGCTCCAAGCTACATGGCGTTTGAGTCTATGTATATAATCCAGCAATCATTTTCAACTCTCTTTTTAATCGCCTATGTGGTTTAGTGGCTAAGGCACCTGTCTTAGACCCAGAGGACCCGGTTTCGATTCCCAGCGGGGGCTAGCTACCACCATCCTATCTAAAGTCTGGCTCCATAACAATAATGTTAATTAGCATTGTTGTGACCTTCGACCTTACCTTTACCCTAACACACGTTTTCATACAAAATCAACGCGCACTTCTACCTTCGGCCTTATCGTCCCTTAACACAAATAAAATCAAATAATTTATTGCACTCATGTAGTGTATAGATGGTAGGACATATACGGTTAAGAACTTTATTGTTTCTCATTAGAATTACAATAGGTATTCACTTATTGAGAAACAGATTTAACTTACATAATCAAGTTCACAATAATTCAGCAATCGAGCGCACATACAAGCACATACCTATTATTCACTATAAACACGGTAAATTTAAAAACGTCTTTCTTGGTGTACCGTCCCAGTAGCGAATATTATTGTCACTCAACTCGCTTTGAACGGGCTCAACAAAACGTGGAGCCACAAAGAACACATTACGACTAGATGTGGCATTGATAAGTTCAGCACGTATTAGTATCAGGGTCAGTAAAAAGTGAGTTATGTAAGATTATATTAGGATTAATTATTGCATTTGAAATATGTTATGTATATCAATGTATGTATGTATGTATATCAATGTAATCAAACAATCAATTATATGTATATAAAGCTATTATTATTGTTGATTATATTAATCTGTAAATAGTTTAGTTTAGTTATTTTGATGTTTGGTAGAAGTTTTAATGTTTAAATTATTTAGTTCAATTAAAGATAGGTTTATAGTAGGTTTATTTATATGTTTCTATTCTATTAAAATAAATTTACAAAATAGTTTAATTTATATATAAATATATTTATATTTTCTTGGTATATGTTTTGAGTAACCTTTTATAAGCACCTATTGATTGTGCACTTTTAACCCAGATTGGAAGCTTATTATATAGCTGAGCACCTTCAAATTCAATATTTCTTTTGCCATAGTTTGTTCTAGGTTTACGAATAATTAGATTGTTGGCACTACGTAATTTAATTTTTTGTATAAGTACGACTTCTCTTAGTAAAGGCAATGTTGCTATTTATTTCATTATTTAGTATTTTCCTTAAAAGAATACATATCATTTTTGAAACATAAACATGAACCCTGTGGGTATTGCAATTTTCCCATTTACAAAAGGAAAGTATTATTATTATTCTCTTTATTCAAAATATATCTTAAGTAAAATTGTGTACAATATTTTATAAATTAAATTAAATTAAAATTAAATTATGTTTTATTTCTCTAAATCATTTACAATATAGTTTCCGGGGCTCCCCAGAAGGTAATCCAAAGAAATACAATTGCAAGTATTTAACAATCGATAAAAACGTAATTGCTTATAAATGTCTTTATTAATGAAATTTTGCATTCACAATGCTATATAGATAACGGATAAAATGTTTACTAGAAAAAAATCAACCAGTCTCAGGAAGCTCGAGTGGGATTCGAACCCATGCGGTATTTCTTTCGAATGTGAGGGTAGACTTCACAGTGACGTAATACCGCTGGCTTGCAGCGTAAATCAAACTATTAGGAAAAATTCAACGAGTCTTCTGGGGTCTCGGTAGCTCAGCGGTTAGAGCAGTGGACCGGCAATCCAAAAGTCGTGGCTTCGAATCCCACTCGAGCTTCCTGAGACTGGTTGATTTTTTTTCTAGTAAACATTTTATCCGTTATCTTTAAAGCATTGTGAATGCAAAAATTCATTAATAAAGGTAATCAAAAGATACTTGAGTTGGGGAAGCCTCGCTCTTCCTATTTAATTATAACTAATTTATATTTACATTATTTCTCAAATTAGGTAAGTTAACAATTTTATACCGTTTAAATTAATGGGTGGTAAGTTAATTGGTTATACAATACAGGTTATGATAATTTTTATTACAAGTTATGATAATTTTTAATAGAGAGAAAATGTGTGCGTGTGTGAGTATGCGTGTGCGTGTGTGTAAGTGCCTATTGATTAACATTGTGCCTGTGTCTATTTAATAAGTATCTATTAAGTTTTATTTATTCTTACTAAAATGTCTTCCACGTCATCATAGTTAAGAGCAGACAGCCACTTGAACAGAGCTTTCTTACACTCATAAATTTGCAAGGGGTAAATATTAAGTGTGCGGTTAATTTTGTTGTAGGCGTGTGGGGCTTGAGCTTTG
The DNA here is from genome assembly GCA_963921215.1 of Scoparia ambigualis. Taxonomy (NCBI): domain Eukaryota; kingdom Metazoa; phylum Arthropoda; class Insecta; order Lepidoptera; family Crambidae; genus Scoparia; species Scoparia ambigualis. The sequence goes on along the minus strand of OY992508.1, from coordinate 7,452,900 downwards.
TATTGTCGAGTGGCAAAGACTGTACGAGTACGATATGTAGGGGCAACGATATCGCACCTTCTTCTTTCTAAGTTTGTTTAGGTTAAAGGGTAACATTTTGTGGTATCGTAGTGTCATGTGCAGAATGTAAAGTTTTCTAACGGAGAGCAATCCGGATATTTAGTGTAGGGTTTCGGTGGAAAACCGAAAGGGCTTGCGGTACATCACCTTAATCAGAGATCTTTGAGCCCGTTCTAGATCTATGAAGTGCGATTTGACTGCTTCCCCCCAAACATAAAAAAAAACATATTTACAATATAAAATATTATAAAAAACTTAACCTAGGTTGTCACCGGCAGCGGGGATGGACCCAAGCTATCGGTGGTTAGGCTGCAGAGTGAGGAACCTCCTGACAATACGTGCCGTGTCTAGGAGTACTGCCTTCTGTATCTGGCCCTTTACCCAACCTTTTAGCAAGAGCCTCTCTAGGTGTTGATCGAGGCTCTTAGCTAAAAGACCGTTTGCCGAAACGACTATCGGTACAATAATGGTTGAATCCACATCCCACATGGCGGTAACCTCGTGAGCCAAGTCTAGGTACTTACTGAGCTTGTCCTTCTCGGCTTTCACGAGGTTCTCATCATGAGGTACGGTGATATCAACCAATATTGCCCGGCGCTGAGATCGGTTGACCACCACGATATCAGGCTTATTGGCGACAATAGTTCTATCCGTGATGATAGAGCGATCCCAGTAGAGCGTTGCATGACCATTTTCGAGAACTGGCGCAGGTGCGTACTTATAGTACGGCACCTCTGATTTAATAAGGCCATATTGAAGAGCAAGTTGCTGGTGAATTATTCTGGCTACTTGGTTGTATCTGTGCAAATACTCTCCGTTAGCATGATGAGAACAACCGGAAATAATATTTCGGAGTGATTCTCCAGGACGGCTGCGTGCCCGACAGATGTCGATCGTACCGTCCTTCATAATATATTTCCGGTAGTTATTTGTCTTGATAACTTCATCTTTAATGGCACAGACTAAACCTTCGGTTTCCCCGAAGGGGTCACCAAAACGTAGCCAGTTCACCGAGGCAGGCAAATCTACATCAGGCCCAGTTAGAGCCCGATAGTAGCGCCCGTGTAGCACCTTGCTCTTCCATATGTCCTTGCGATCGAGAGTGCTTAGCACCACTGGTTTGTGCCTTTTTGTTCTTATAGTTAATACAGGCTGTGGAGAGAGTCCCTCTGCCACGCTGAATCTTCTGGCATATGGTCATGTCAATGAGGAGAAGCTCCTTAGTACCACGGGACCCAACCCTACATCCATTCTGAGTCACGTCCAAAATATTGTTTGCAACAATGTGCGAGTTAATTTTTGTTCTCAGAATGGATGTAAGGAGCTTGTATAAAGTAGGTAAGCACGTGATGGGTCTATAATTTTTCGGTTCCATGGTACTACCTGATTTATGAAGCAGAAAAATGACACCAGTAGTCAACAAACTTGGGAGTGAGCCGAGCTGTATGGCTTCTTGGAATTGCGTTGCCAGTAACATGTGTGAACATCGAAACCATTTGATCCAGAAGTTGTGTAATCCGTCCGGTCCTGGGAATTTTCAATTTTGGGCCGCACGGATTGCACAACTTACGTCAGCTGTACTTAGTAATAAAATTAATTAGTATTATTATTAAAACAATTAATTAAAATAAAAGAAAAATTAAATTATACAAAAAGAAGACAAGTAGGTCCAACCACCATCAGGTGAGATGAAGACCAAGTGTTTTCCAGTAGTGGATAAAAAAACTACCTATGCCATATTATAAGATGTAAAAATCAGCTGTTTAATACATTTAAAGTTAGCTGTTTATTTGATTCGTCTGGTTATCCACCACTATATTAACTGTGTCTGTCATTATAACTCCTATGTTGACTTCTTGCGGAGTGAAGCGTGAAGCGTCACGTTTTGTTTTAAAGCGTTTTGTGGAATATTAGTTTACTGAATATTGGACTATTTACCGTTCTAATATAAAATTAACCGTTGAATCTAATGATTTGGCACAATGCTACAACAGTCAATTAATTATCAGATCGTTAGATAGTTATCTTTCGTTCGATCGTTAGATTTTTTTGTGTAAATGTTTTTACACAAAAAAAAATTTACATTTCTACCCGTTTCCGCTAGGATGTGTAGTGATGTATAGAAATGGGTAGAAATGTAAAAGTAAAAGTTGTAATTTTTTTTTTGTGTAATAGTTTTTTTTTCCCAGGTGCGGGAGGAATGTAGAGTTTATACCATGTTAGGGCGCTGGCTGGTTTTACTTTGTAATTATTTATAAATAAAACTGAAATTGAAAGAGATCGATCTGAAGTGCCAACATGGGTAGACTTGACCATGTTATTTTTATATTTTGAAAATGTAATATATAAAAATTAATTTTAAATCAAATTTCAAATCGACTTTAAAAAACGTCTCTCGCGAAAAGGACAGTTTCAATCCCACGCCCCCATTTGTCCTTTTCTACAGTATTTAAGACATCACAAAACAGCAATAACCTCATTTGGTTTTAAAATAAATAAATTAATTAAATAGCACTCGTTTGTATTTGTTTTGAAAATGATTGTTGCTAAAAATGCTTAAATTTTGCAATCTTTAAACAGAGCATATATGGTTGCTACTTATCTGACTCACAGAAGCGGCACAAACTCTTTCCACAATTTAAAAAGTTCCATTTAAAGTTGTTTCTTCAAGTTGGACTTTATGGTAGCCATGTTTCTATATTATCACAACACTTAGTACCAAGTTTTAACTTTGACGTACAGCTTATTACTCACTGCCTCGGTGGCTGTGTGAGTGGTTAAGCGCGCGGCGCGATAACCAGGGGTTCAAGTGACTCGCGTCAGTAGGTTTACCCTTGAGACTCTACACGTGACCCCTGGGTCACACTAAATGAGTGACACTGACTGCGTTGCAGCACGCATTGGGCCGGCTTGCCCGGCGTAATAACACCCTCTCACGAATATCCGGCGTGAAATAATGGCACTTGGTGCTGTTCTTTAACCCTATTCCTGTCTTAAAGGTCGGCAACGCATCTGCGACTCCTCTGGCTTTGCGGGTGTCCATGGGCGGCGGTGATTGCTCTCCATCAAGTGACCCGCCTGCTCGTTTGCCTCCTTCTTATATAAAAAAACCAGGTCCAGGGTTCAGTTCCCGGATCGGGCACAGTGTGTTACGGATGTTTCACTGAAAAGCCCGGGTTCGTGATCGCATTTGGCAGGCGTGGTAACTATGCCAGATACCTAATGATGGGTTACTTGTAATTGACGACCTCCTTGGTCGAGTGGTTTGTACACCGGTTTTCATGGAGTCGCCATCTCTGAGGTCTCGGGTTCGATCCCCGGTCGGGTCAATTTAGAAATTATTGTTTTTCTAAATTGTCTCGGGTCTGGGTGTTTTCTATGTATAATAAGTATGTATTTAAGTATTTTGAGTATGTTTATCCGTTGTCTAGTAACCATTTAACGAGTTTCTTCGAAGCTTCTCTTGGGCTAGATAATTGGTGTGAGTGTAGGAAAGTTGTAATGAAGATTTGATTTCAATGATGGAGACCTTTGCCCAGCTGTGGGTCAGTTTGTAGACTATACTATACTTTACTTACAATAATGTTACCGTTACTACCGTATGATCGTGCATCCTTAGTGTTGCCATTGTAAGTAGGTACATACAATTTATTACAATTCATTATTGAATTCGCAACAAACGGAAAAAGAGAAACCCAGAGGCCAGAGTCCTAAACGATGGTCAGACCAGATCTCTAAGCATCAGGAGATGTCTATTAGCACCGCATATCGCATACCACTGATCGCAACCGGTAGAGACAGAGATTTGCAAAATGAAAGAGGGGTTGAGACCAGGGTTTCCATGCCATCCTGGCAATTGACGGCCCGTTAAACCTTAGGTCTCGGTTGATGTAGTAAGACGGCAGTCATTGTAACCCAGCAACTCGAAATGGGCCAACGTGGTAGCGCCTATATCTTACCATGTGTGCCCAAAGTAGAAAGTTTATAGGCCGATGGTTAAGATCAGCGTATTAATTGATGTAGGTACGTGGTTTATAAATCGCACCAATACCGAAGAAAATAACTCCTTAGTGCCATCTTTCGTTGTCCTGTATAATGCCCGTGTTACCTTCTATGTGGAAGACAGTTTGCGATCGAAGGTTCGATTTACGACGTTAGCCTTTTGTGTCGAACGCCGGAAGTAAATAAGTATCTGTTGGTGACGTGCGACGCGAAAACATTTTTGCTTTTCATAACATTTGGAATGTTGTATCGATTGCGGAATAGATAAAGATCTAACAGACCATGGTCATCGTATATAGTATCAATACTTACATCTTAGAGTATACAAGGGCGGTTTGATAAGTCCATGTCTTCGAAAAGAAGAAACACTCTTTTTACATATATATATATTTTTTATTTTTCTACATAATCTCCTTTCAACTCTACGCACTTAGTCCAACGATGTTTCAACCTCTTCAACCCATCAAAAAAATATGTTTTGTCAAACCCTGAAAAATAGGCGTTAGTTTCGGCTACCACCTTTTCGTTTAACGAAAATCTTTGCTTGCGAAAATTTCTTCATGTTAGGGAAGAGGAAAAAGTCACAAGGGGCTAAGTCTGGCGAATACGGAGGGTGTGGCAATAATTTGCATCCTAATTCGACAATTTTTGATGTCGCTATTGCAGACGAGTGGGCCGGTGCATTATGCTGACGAAATATATTTTTTTTCTTTGCTAGATGCGGTCGTTTCTTGATCAACTTTTTATTGAATCTATCTAACAATGCAGCATAGTAAGCTCCGGTTATTGTCTTGCCTTTATCCAAAAAATCGAAATAAATAACCCCTTGGCTATCACAAAAGACTGTGGCCATCACTTTACCAGCCGAGCAAACAGTTTTTGCCTTCTTTGGGACACGTTCCCCGGTAGAAGTCCATTGATTCGACTGTTGCTTAGTCTCTGGTGTATAATGATGGAACCACGTTTCGTCAACTGTTATGTACCGACGCATAAACATTTTCATGCCCAGAATATCATGTAAAATATAAAAAAACTCGTTCAGTCGAGATGTGCAGAGCATCACAATTGAAATTGAAAATTGAAATTGAAATTAACATTTATATCATACATTACATACAGAATACATTTATGTCGCTTAACCTTTTTGTTTCTAAAAAGCTTGTTTTCGCGCCAAATTTAAAAAATACGGCATGCGCTTCGTAGTGAGTTTCCAAAAAATGAGACAAAAAAAAAATTAAAAAGTTTTTATTCAACTTTAAAGTCATTGAGTTGCCAAACTGCCCTCGTATACTTTAAGACTTACATACGTACATAATGCCCATTTCCCGGAGGGGTAGGTAGAGAATATAGCTTTCTAATTGTTACGATCCCTGATACACTTTCTTTGCCTCATTTACTCTTTTAACGTTCTTCAATCTATAAATACGAGGGGTGTTTAATAAAATGTAATAATGGTATATAAACTTCTTGAACAAATAAAAAATTAAAAACTGGCAGGTAGTTAAAGCCCTCACATTTGATAAAATACAAAATAAAAATTATTGATTTTCTTTTCTTATTTTAAAAATAGTTGTCATTTGTTTTCGTCGTGTCCGAGCGTGGTACGCAAAATGGATGAAATTGAAATTCGCGCCGTAATAAAATATCTCTGCCTGAAAAAAATTACTACTGGGCCCTTCGATCAACAATACCAACTAGATAACGCGTCACGTACAAAATCAAAGCTAAATTCTGTTCACGTGAATAAATACTTTTTCAAATCAATAAATTACTCCTGTCACATAAAAAAGAAAAAACGTCAATAACATTTAGTGGTGAAATCAACCTTAAGCGGCAACAAATAAAGTACTTTTTCCTGTTATGCCTTGCGAGAAAATAAGAGCTCATTTCTCAAGTGCGCTCTTATGTACCGAGACACATTTTTAGCGCCGACCTGACATCTAGTTGTATTGTTGATCGAAGACTGAGCCAGTAAATCTAGACTTGAAAGGAACATAAGGGGTTAACGCTCCTCCGTATTCTACGGAGGTGTGCCGAGTTTAAGAGAGAAAGAACTTTAACTAAAGACGACCCGCGCTCGGGCCCTGCGACGGCAATTACCGAACAAATGATAAAAAAGTTGAAAAAATTGTTTTAGTAGATCGTCGTGTTACTGTTCGTTTTGTAGCTGAAGAACTAAAGATTTCGATAAGTAGTATAGCAAGTAGGTATAATACATGAAAAAATTATCAGCGCGGAATTGTTACAACAAGATCCTGACCGATTTTTGGCTCGCTTCGTTACTATGGATGACACATGGCTCCACCATTAAGATCCTGAAACGAAACAACAGTCCATGACTTGGAAGAGGCCGTCATCTCCAACGCCTAAGAAGTTTAAGGCATCCGCCGGTAAGATTATGGGTTCTCTTTTCTGGAACAGCCAGGGGGTGAAAATGATTGAACACCTCAATCATGGAGCCACTATTACGGGGGCCTTTTACGCAGAAGAAATAAAAAAGTGAGGCAGGAACTCGCTAAAGTTGTGTTATTTCACCAAGATAACGCCCCCGCACACAAGTCCCGATTTGCGATGACTGCTATCCAAGATGCTGGATTTGAATTGATGGAACATCTACCATACTCACCTGACCTTGCGCCTAGTGATTTCTACCTGTTCCCGCGGTTAAAAGGAAAACTGAGAGGTCAAAAATATGGCAATGATGAGGAAGTGATTTCTCCCGTACATGATTTTTTTAAGCGATCAAGATGAAGATTTTTTCTAGAAGGGAATCTTAGGATTAGAAAAACGACATACCAAGTGTATAAACCTCAAAAGTGATTATGTCGAAAAGTAAAATAACAGCGAGACCAATCATTAATCTAAGAAAATAACAATAAAAATATAAAACTGCTTCATACTCATTTTCACTTTTTATTGAACACTCCTAGTAAAATATCATACATATATACATATATATAATCACCACTAATATCCGAACGGTTAGTCAGAGACTATTAGGCAAAGAGGACAGCAAAAGCAGTACCCTACTATAGTCCACTTTTCACCAAATAGCCACTGCACATGGTGCTCTGCGTGACAGGCGGTGAGCCCATTGCCGCTCTATGCTGTTGGATGTATGTGCAGTGTTTAGCCCGTTAGTCGCCTTTTACGACACTCAAGGGAAGAGAGGGTGGTAGTATTCTTTCACTGCTACGCGACACGGTTAAATAATATTATCAATTAATATAATTATGTAAAAAAATAATAATGCGTGCTTGGTGATCACAAACCCGGGCTTTGCATCAAAATATCCGAAACACATTTTGTCCGACTTGGAAATTGAACCATGGGGGCTAATAATTGAATCAATCTCTTTGTATAAGGCATCAAATCTCATTCTCAGTGTCAGATAAGAGGCTGTTAGCTTATTAAGCGTTAAACGAAACGTCTCCGAATATTAATATCTACTCGTATTTGACTGTAGAATGTAACACATCAATTCGAGACGACCTCAGTCTCCCTTTGGCCAACGACCCCGCAAAGGTAAAAAAGGTACTTACGCGAGTAAAAGTAAAAAGAGTGGTATTTCTAAAAACGTGTCTGGTGGCGGTTTATTACCTAATACGTAGAATACTACTAACCCATCTCTACACTTGGGTGTCGTAAATGGCGACTAACGGACTAGATGAATACTGCGCATACATTTAATAGCCTAAAGCGGCAATGGGTGGGATAGGATGGGATATTATCACCACTTGTCATGCTAAGCACATGTGCAGTTGTTGTTTGGTGAAACGCTCGATGCACTTGATAGACTGCGAAGGCGAGCGGTACGTATTATTGGAGATGCTGAGGTTACAGCCTCTCTTGAAGACCTCCAGCTGCGTAGAGACATTGCTTCTCTCAGTGTATTCTACCGCAACTACTACGGAGAGTGTTCTGAAGAACTTTTTGATCTTATCTCGCCCTCTCCTTTCCTCTCCCGGACTACACGTGCTGGTCTTAGGAACCACCATCATACTGTACAAAATATCAGTACTCGTTACAAAAAATTTGGCAAGTCGTTCCTCTGTAAGACCATTCGGCTTTGGAATTCTTTGCCGGCGCATGTGTTTCCCAGCTCCTACAGTCCTGGGTCTTTTAAGCGGGGCGTGAAACGGCATTTATGCAGGCCGTCATGTATGTGTGCGCTCGTTATCGTGCTTATTCCACGGTGGGGAGCGCTCTCATTATTTGGACTGCATCGGCATGCAGTCACTATGACGAGTCATTATAAAAAAAAAAGTGGACTGTGGCAGTAGACTGCTTTTGGGTACTCATAGTCTAATCTCGGATTAACCCTTTAGGTATTATAGTCATTTTTTTACGTATGCATGTATTTCTAAAAAAAAGAAGAACGTTTTAGAAATACAATACGTTTTATATCTAGGAGCTTCTCCAATCAGCTTTCATACACAGCTGATAATAAAATCTACAGTACCTACCTACTTTATTTAATTTCGTCACTTACGAATAGTTACATTCTGCTACATATTAGACTACATCCCATGTTTTTGTAACAAGTAAATTTACTTTAAACTTACAAAAAAATAAATACAATAAATAACTATACTTACCAAAAATGCTTTGTCTGTTTATGCCGCTTTTATCGTCTTCGTTTTAATAAAACTCAGTCTTTATGCCGCACATAAAATTTCAAAGGTAATGCTATCTCACTCACCGACACCGCATCTAGCTAATTTTCGGCTCAACTTGTTGAGGATTTTAAGCGTCAGCCGAGCATAAATGTTGTTTGCCATTGCTTAAGGGAACGTCCCTTATTTCTCATCCCCGTTTCGTTGGAGTTCAGTCGCGTTTGGAGCCGTACGCGGGGTGCGCGTGCTAGCACTCGGTTGCTCCTGAAACGTAAAAGGATAAACAAAAGATAACAAAACAAAAAGAGAATAATAATAAGATAAAATAGAAAGTGTGCTTGTTGAGTGCCAGTTTCAACATCATTAAATTATGGGTAAGTACTCCCCGTTCGATGAAACTACAACGCGATTTCTATGATGCAATTGAGTAATGCAATTTTGTATGCAAGCTATGAATGGAGTTCCATTTTGAAGCTACTTTTTTCCTAAATAATTTTTCTACGTGATTAGAATTTATAAACAGAAAAGATGTTTTGTAATATTTGATGTGTTTTACGTTAATAACGCAGTAAATATACGAATATTTTGATCATTTTATACAATAATTTTATTAATAAACTCTCTATAAATTATCCTGAATAAGTGGTAGGTGTATTGGACGTTTAAAAGTACTTTTAAAAAGTACAACGATTTCTTGACTTTGACTTTCACTTCGAAAGCAATGTTGGCTTTATATCGGCAATAAGAAGCTTTTCTAGTGTTATTTAGCCACAGGCCTTTTGGTTCGAGTTTCACATTGGCTCTGGAGACTTATTAAAGTATTTTGTTACTATCGAAAAATATTTACATAATATATTTTGTGCTGAACAAACATAATTATTATGTATGTTCCATGTTTGCTTAGTACAGTAATATGTACAACAAACAACATATAATACCAGGTGCTTTTTCCAGTAGTTTGTTGACACTGAATGGGCGCCGTTGGCTTATAAAGTAAAAAATAAAATAAAGATGGTGTTGATTAATTTCGGCGGTCTGGACAAGTTCCACGGTGGCTCAACAGGAAAGAGCACCTGGCCCGGATTGCCAGAAGGGTGCGGGTTCGGATCCTGCTCGTGGAAATTTATTCGACACTGTGTTTTCCAAATTCGTAATTTATTACCTACAAAATATAGGTAAATAGTATATGGAATATTGTTAGTAGATTAAATAATATAAATTTAGATATATAGCTAAAATTTCTGTTTTAATCCATGTATACACTTATGGCTGTGGCGGAATAACAGGGTTTGTGGGTCTCCTGCAAACACAGAGCCACAGACTTTTTTGTCTATGTTTTTTTGGCAAATAAATATACTTATTATTATTCTCTTTATTTAAACATATATCTTAAAAATTTTTTTTTACAATACTTTATATAAAAAAATATTTACAATATAAAATATTATAAAAAACTTAACCTAGATTGCCACCGGCAGCGGTGATTGACCCAAGCTATCGGTGGTTAGGGCTGCAGAGTGAGGAACCTCCTGGCAATACGTGCCGTGTCAACGAGTACTGCCTTCTGCATCTGACCCTTGAACCAACCTTTAGCAAGAGCGTCTCAAGATGTTGATCGAGGCCCTTAGCTATAAGACCATATTATTATTATTATTATTTGTTCGCAACATAATTTGCGTTAAAATTATATAAACAATAACAAAATAGAATTAATAGAATTTAATAATAATATTCATTAATAAAAGGTACTTAAAGGCATTCAAAGGCACGTTAAGCCGTTAGTCCCGGTTGTTGTCGTAAGATGGCAGTCGTTAAAACCCACCAACCCGCATTGGGCCAGCGTGGTGGGTTATGGCCCAATATCCCCACGTGCTATTATTGTCCACGTGGGAGGCCTGTGCCCAGCAGTGGGACGTTTATAGGCTGATGAGCTGATGATGATGATTTATTATTAATAATTTAAGATTAATAGAATTTAATAGAAATTGACTGTATTTCTTGAAAATGTTGCCACATCGTGTACCGAGTACTGACGAGTCTTATTGAGTTACATAAATTTTCACCGAATTATACTGTACTGCGTATAATTGTAACTCAATTTACATGGACTACCTTTAGTTAACGAATTTAGATACAACGTAATTTCTAATAAATAAATCATAGCCCTTGTATTAGAATAGTATTTAATAAAAATAATACTAAACATGAAACGGCTTTTTAGTAAGTAATGTAAGGCGCTAACAATTTTTATGTTACGATTTATCTGTATTCGTATTCTTTTTAGGATTATTTTAAAAAAATGTATTTTTTTAATATTTAGTTTTATATAATCGGTGTCAATTGTTGCAAGGCAAGAATGGAAGAAGGGAAGGTATCTGAGGTTATCTGAGTGGTAGAGCCACGCTGCGTTGCAGCACGCATTGGGTCGGCTCGCCCGGCGTAATACCACCCCCTCACGAATTTTCGGCGTGAAACAATGGCACTCTGTGCTGTTGTGTTTCGTCCGGCGAGTGAGGGTTCCGGAGACCCCTCCCCCCCCCCTCACAATTGATATGGCAGCGAACTGTAATCTAGATTTACCCCAGGGGGGTACCGACACATCCAGTGTCGGAGAATCCCCCCCTGAGCGTTCTCGCTCAGGCTGCCCTACGTATTCTGGGGAGGGCAAAAGTTCGCCCGTGCCAAGACATGCTGCAGGCAGGAGAAAGGCGGGACAATTGGCACCCCCTCCTACGCTTCGCGTGGACTTCTGCAATATCAGGGGAATCCACTCTAATTTGAGCGCCGTCCATTACCACCTCGAGACGGCGAAACCGGCCTTGCTCTTCCTCACCGAGACGCAGATATCCCCCCCTCCTGACATCTCGTACTTGCGCTACCCGGGATACAACCTGGAACATGCATTTGTGCCACGAGCCGGTGTTTGTGCCTATGTCAGGGAGGATATGTGCGTTCGTCGCCTTGGCAATCTTGAAGATAGGGACCTCTCCATCTTATGGCTGCACGTCGACTGCGGACGTCATCCTCGCGTCTACGCGTGCCTGTATAGGTCCCACAGCGGTAACATCGGAACTGACCAACTCATCGAGACCGTCCAAACAGCGACAGACTCCCTTCTCCAACGGATCCCCTCGGCCGAGATTGTGGTATTGGGAGACTTCAATGCCCACCACGTCGAATGGCTTGGTTCACGCACAACTGACCACGCGGGTAGAGCCGTTCATGACTTCGCTTTGGCCTACAGTCTGTCCCAATTGGTAACCGTGCCAACGCGGGTTCCAGATGTGGAGGGCCATGCACCTTCTTTATTGGACCTTCTGCTGACCTCGCACCCAGACGGCTATCAAGTTTCTGTTGATGCACCACTAGGCTCATCAGACCACTGTCTGATTCGCAGCACTGTGCCTCTCACAGAAACTTCAAAACCGCAACCAGCGGCTAGCCGTCGAGTCTGGCATTATAGGTCGGCGGACTGGGATGGGATGCGAAGCTTCTTTGCGTCCTACCCGTGGTGGCGAGTTTGCTTCTCGCTGGATGATCCTGATGTCGCCGCTGACTCTGTCGTTGATGTGATACTGCAGGGAATGGAACTTTTCATTCCAAACTCTGTGGTTCCCGTTGGCGGCAAGTCCCAACCATGGTTTGGTCGTTGCTGCAAAATGGCGTCTCGCCAAAAGCGACAGCATTACCAAGCCTGGGCTAATGCGGTGTCATCAAAGGATCCAAACACCAGTGCGCTCAGAAAGAAGTACAATTTTGCCGCCAGATCCTTTAAGAAGGACATTGCCAAGGCGAAGTCATCATTCATAGGTAGAATTGGCGAGAGGCTAGTGCGTCTTCCTTCGGGGACGCGTGCGTTCTGGTCTCTCGCCAAAGCTATCTTAGGGAATTTTTGTCAGCCGTCCCTACCACCATTGCACAAGACCGATGACTGCCTGGCCTATACTGCAAAGGAGAAAGCCGATCTCTTGGGCTCTCTTTTCGCATCAAACTCGACCTTGGACGATGGGGAAAACTCTCCACCAACCATACCGCATTGCGCTTGTACAATGCCAAACGTTCAGTTCCTGCAAAGGTCAGTTCGTAAGGCTCTTTTTTCCCTTGATATCCATAAGGCGAGTGGGCCAGATGCAGTTCCACCCATTGTGCTTCGGACGTGTGCTCCTGAATTGGCACCAGTTCTAACGCGCCTTTTCCAGCTCTCTTACACCACTGGCGTCGTCCCGAGCTCTTGGAAGACAGCCCTTGTGCACCCGATTCCAAAAAAAGGCGATCGCTCAGATCCGTCTAACTACAGGCCAATAGCTATTACCTCTTTACTCTCCAAAGTAATGGAGTCCATTATAAACCGCCAGCTCTTAAGGTACCTAGAAGAGAACCAGCTACTAAGTGATCGCCAGTATGGTTTTCGTCGCGGTCGATCGGCTGGTAATCTTTTAGTGTACCTTACTCACCGATGGGCGGAGGCAGTCGAGAGTAAAGGGGAGGCACTGGCAGTTAGCTTGGACGTAGCGAAAGCTTTTGACAGGGTATGGCACAGGGCTCTTTTCTCTAAACTTCCATCATACGGGCTTCCTGAGAAATTGTGTTCATGGGTTGCCAGCTTTCTTACTGGGCGTAGCATCAGAGTCGCAGTCGACGGTTCGTGCTCCGACATGAAGCCCGTGAATGCTGGAGTCCCGCAGGGGTGTGTGTTGTCCCCTACTTTGTTTCTTCTGCATATCAATGACATGCTGCATAACAACAGCATTCATTGCTATGCGAATGACAGTACTGGGGATACGCTCTACACCGGGCGAGCTAATATTTCTCTGGAAAGCGTCATCGAGAGCCGGAATAAACTTGTGACTGACACCGAGAACATGTTAAGTCATGTCTCGGATTGGGGATGACATAACCTAGTCCGCTTTAACCCCTCCAAAACACAAGTTTGCGCATTTACCGCGAAAAAACATCCCTTCGTCGTACCTCTGAACTTTGAGGGAGCTCCCCTTGATACCAATCCGATTATTGGAATCCTTGGCGTCGATATTTCGAGTGACGTTCAGTTTCGTGGTCATTTGGAAGGTAAAGCTAAATTAGCTTCGAAAAAGCTGGGTGTGCTTAATAGAGCGGGTCAGTATTTCACGCCGGCCCACCGTTTACAACTGTATAAAGCACAGGTCAGGCCGCATATGGAATACTGCTCCCATCTCTGGGCTGGAGCACCCCAATACCAACTCCTTCCATTTGACCGCATTCAACGCAGAGCTGCTCGAATTGTCGGCGACGTGGTTATTTCAGGTCGGCTCGATCCACTGGCTCTTCGGAGAGACGTTGCGTCTCTCTGTATATTGTACCGTATATATCATGGGGAGTGTTCTGAGGAATTGTTCGGCTTGATCCCTGTCGCTAATTTCCTTCACCGCACTACACGCAATCGACTGTCATTCCATCCACATCGCCTTGATGGATGGCGGTCTACTACTGTGCGTTTTTCAAGAAATTTCTTGCCTCGAACTACAGTGTTGTGGAACCAGCTCTCGGCGGCGGTATTTCCGGACCGTTACGACTTAGGGATCTTCAAGAAACGAGCCTATTCCTTCCTTAAAGGCCGGCAACGCGCCTGCGATTCCTCTGGTTTTGCGGGTGTCCATGGGCGGCGGTGATTACTTTCCATCAGGTGACCCGCTTGCTCGTTTGCCTCCTTATGCTATAAAAAAAAAAAAAAAGGCGCATTTGTCTTGCAGTGGACAGATAAGGCTCATATTAATAATAATGAATTAATACTATATCACGGTTTTAACGTGTCGCGTAGCGGTAAAATAATGGGATGGGCTCACCACCTATCACGCTGAGCACATGTGCAGTCGCTATTTGGTAAAAGTAGACTATGGTAGAGAACTGCTTTTGCTGTCCTCATAGCGTAGTCACTGACTATAACCCTTCAGGGAAAATAGTCGTAATTATATCATGATTAAATCACATTTAACTATGCTGGTGGATTTACCGTGCAGTATTTAGTCCGTTAGTCGCCTTTTACGACAGCCAAGGGAAGAAAGAGGGTGGTAGTACTCTTTCACCGCTACGCAACACGGTTCCAAAAAATATTTTTTTATTTAATTTTTTTAGTTTAATACAAGAAGATTTATTTTTCATAGTTTTTACTGATCCGTGGGGTGAAGCGGGTTCCTAAAATAACACTACCAACCCCTCTCTTCAGTTTTATTTTAGTAAAACGTGGACTATGGTAGTGGACTTCTACTGCAGCCCTCATCGCCTAGTCTTTGACTAACCTTTACTTAGGGCCGGCAACGCTTTGCGTCTCCTCTGGTTTCCATCAGGTGACAAGCCTGATCGTTTGCCTCCTTTTCGAATAAAAAAATGAAAATACCGCCTGCATGCTTTATGGTAAACGGCAAGTTACTACCAAGTTCTTTTCTGTTATTTTTTAAAGCTATCTACTACAGTTTTTTTACAAAACATCTTGACTTCTAGGCCCATTTAGATTGATTGTGGTTTCTTGCGCCCGTCCTTTGCCACAGTTAAAAAATGATGTCCTGAATGGGTGGTAGGTTAAAAAATATTTGGACGTTTCAAAGTACTTATTAATTGAGTTTATTGAATAAATATATTTTGACTATTGATATACATTTTCGCGCCTCTTTTGTTAAGCTCTTACTTAGTTTGTCACATGAATAAAGACTATCCCTACATATAAAATATTTCATTTCATTCACTTATTCTCATGTCATAAATCATCCAAACAACAACACAGTGAATTACTTACGTAGTAGTGTCGTAAATATACGACGAAGCAATAACAACCTTATGTTGACGTCATAGATCGTAATTTTATTTAGAAAAGCATTCACTATAAGAATGAATGAACTCACATAATACAGCCAAAATATAATAATATATTGTGAAGTATTAATAGACGAAAACGATATTACTGAACGGTTCGAGAAAAGAAATTTAAAAAGTTAATCGGCCCTGTCATATGATTATTTGCGTAAAAACACGGTAAAACAAATTCTTAGAATTTATATCTTTACTTAGAAGAATGCTTTATAGACTCTTAATAGTTGATTATTTCCGTCATAAACGCTCAAATGAACTTAAAGATAACGATACGTTAAAAAAAAATAACAGATTTCGCAGCCCCCGCAAGAATGCTCCGCATTGAAAATGAAGACAAAAATTTACGACAACAACACACACAACTACATTACTTACAAGTCGAATTATAACATACGAATGTATAATACACACAACACAGAGAATAACATTTTCTTTTCCTTTACAACCTAAGTGAAATTCATTCATTCATTCATGAAATTAGACTTATATTTTTGAAATTCCAACTCGAATGAATCCAATCCAATTGAAATTGATCCAATCAAAATTGACCAAATTGAATCCAATCGAAATTCGTGGGGCTGAATTTCACTTAGATTTCCGAAATTCCAACTCAAATGCACTTTTCCCCTGCATCAGCATCTTTTAACACCATTATCAACACCACCCAAAAAACCCGATTCTTTTTACATTTTTCAAAATTCCCAAAAAGTTACCAGCCGATTTTTAAAATTAAATTTTTTACGCGGTTCTCGATAAATTCCTCAACTCTTGGTACTATTTCATCTCGATCCTCCCAAAATCCTTGGAGCTGTGGCCAATAATACGTCTCAGGCGAACTGCATCTGATAACCATTTTACATGGTAATTTTTTTTTTAAAGTTTACAAAATGTTCATTATGTTTAATTGTCATGTTTTATGGTTCTAAAAAATATTTTTCATTTCATATAAATATTTTTCTGTCTCATAATTACAACCAGAGGTCCCGGCTTCGATTCCCCGCGGGGGCAACATGTTTATACTTGATTTGGATAGCGATAGTGCTGGTTTTAAGTCCACCTGGCTAGATACCACCATATTATCTATCGCGTAACGGTGAAAGAATACTACCACCACCTCCCCCTCTTCCCTTGGGTGTTGTAAAAGGTGACTAACGGACTAAAGACTGCAAATACAACTACATATAGCGGCGATGGGCTCACCTCCTGTCCGCTGAGCACATGTGCAGTCGCTATTTCGTGAAAAGTGGACTTGGTAGAGGACCGCTTTTGCAGTCCTCATTCATTGCCTAGTCTCTGACTAACCCTTCGGGGATAATAGTCGTTATTACATATGTATGTATCTAAACATGTCTCAATAATATCAATGTTACTAGGAATTTTGTGTTCCGAAAGTAAGAGATGACATAGCCAGCTCCTCAGTAGTTGAGAAATCCGGGTGCAGTGAGCTCCTATCAACGGCCTTCATCATCACCTAACATCAAGTGAGATGAACGACAAGTGCTTAAACGTTCAAGACATACATATTGTAACGACTATTATCCCTAAAGGACTAGTCAGAGACAAAGCAATGAGGGCCGCAAAGGCAGTTCACTGCCACAGTCCATTTTTCAGGAAAATAACAACTACGCCTGTGTGATAACTAGAGGTGGTGGGTGCATCGTCACTCTATGCTGATAGACATATGTGCATCTCCTCTCCTTACATCACTAAGTTTTATTTGTACTGGTACCTCGAGACCAACCGTTAGGTTATGCAAGAAGTGCCAGACGTCCCTGCGCCAGCAAAATACTCGCGCTGGAGCCCATCTGCGTTAGGTCTTGACGCCAAATCAGTGCCCGCCGAAGCGCGCTCTTAATCCGGTACTCATAAGACTAGTGTCTCGGGAGAGTTTTCCCGTGAACACGTGTAGTTCATTGCCTATTGTGTAGATAGGTAACCGGAGCTGTCAAGCAGGCTCACTTCACGTTGCACGAAGGGCACAACTCGCAGTTGCCACTGCTCGGACAGACATTTTGTGCATCCCCCCCTCCTTACTTCACTAAGTTTTATTTTGTACTGGCACCTCGAGACCAACCGTTAGGTTATGCAAGAAGTGCCAGACGTCCCTGCGCCAGTAGAACACTCGTGCAGGAGACCACCAACGTTAGGTCTTGTGAGTTTCCCTTATAGTTGGCAGCTTTGTCCGGTGGTTTTCATTGGACATTGGTGTTGACATCTCCGGTACTAGTCTGGATAACTAGTAGAGGCGGCCTCCTAGATGCCGTAAGTCTCCGGTCCAGCCAGCCGCGTAGGACGTGGGAACTGGCTAGGCGCCCGGATGGGTTCCGAGAAGTGAGTGTGCTTACTACTCCGCTACCAAGGTGGACACTTGGGAGTCGACTTTAGAGTCGACGACCCTAGCAGTGGCAACTGCGAGTTGTGCCCTTCGTGCAACGAGAAGTGAGCGAGCTTGACAGCTCCGGTTCTGGACAATAGGCAGTGAACTATACGTGTTCACGGGGATACTCTCCTGAGACACTAGTCTTATGAGTACCGAATGAAGAGCGCGCTGCGGCGGGCACTAATTTGGCGTCAAGACCTAACGTTGGTGGTCTCCTACGCGAGTGTTCTACTGGCGCAGGGACGTCTGGCACTTCTTGCATAACCTAACGGTTGGTCTCGAGGTGCCAGTACAAATAAACTTAGTGAAATAAGGAGAGGGGACATTTTGTGCAGTGTTGAGTCCGTTAGTCACATTTTAAGTCTCTTTTTACGATACCCAAGGGATTAGATAGGTTGTTAGTATTCTATTAATGAGCCGCCACAGCTCTGGACATTGATTGGTTATTACAAAGTTGTTTTTAAAGTAATCAGATGATGCATGACTTTTGTACACGTGTTTTTACCGTTTAATAAAGAAATATTCTTTCGATTATTATACAAAACAGTAAAATATGAGTATCAAATCAGCTGATAGACCAAGGGTCTAGAGTGCCAAAAATGGCCTAAAATAAAAAAGGTCGTTATCAGCTATTACGACTGTATTTTTTTTTATAAAAGAGGGAGGCAAACGAGCAGGCGGGTCACCTGATGGAGAGTAATTACCGTCGCCCATGGACAGCCGCAAAACCAGAGGAATCGCAGACGCGTAGCCAGCCTTTAAGGAAGGAATAGGAATTGGGTGGAGGGGGGAGAGGGGGGGGCATCTGAAACTGTCACTGGTCGGACGGCACACAACGACACCAAGTGCCATTATTTATTTTTACGCAGAATATTCGTGAGAGGGTGGTATTACGCCGGGCGAGCCGGCCCAATGCGTCCTGCAACGCAGCGTGTCTCTACCACTCAGTCAGTGTCAATCATTTAACACCACCCAGGGATCACGTGTAAGGTCTCAAGGGACGTGACGGGTGGTGAGCCCATCGCCGCTCAATACTGTTGGATGTATGTGCAGTCTTTAGTCTGTTAGTCGTCTTTTACGACACCCAAGGGGAGAGAGAGGGTGCTAGTATTCTTTCACTGCTAAGCGACACGATTAAATCAATTATGACGTCTCGAGAAAATCGTATCCAAGGATACCATAGACTAGTCAATTAAAAGGTAACTGTCGTCGCTCTTCGAAACGCCTGTCTACAATGTTATAGCGTCAACGAAGTCAAACACTCTCAAATCTGTGAAAATAACAACAAGGCTATTCCAACGTTTACATGCAGATTGCAGACCAATAAAGATTCAAATAAAATAATTTGATAGCAACATGTAAGCATCGGCCGTAACTCGAAAGACGTAAAACCGTAAATGTATGTACGTTTTTATTCAATGTCTTTGGACTTACAGATCTGCGAAATATTATTGAAGGCAAATTACATGTCACCTTATACGAGTATAACTGGAGTTGGGCGAGTATTATAATAGTAAGTATATTAATTGTAAGAGTGAATTATAATATTATCAAATGTTTACGATTAATACTTCTAAAGTTAGAACTTTTGCCTTTCAGAGGGAGATTACAGTTAGATATTTATAAATGTTAATGTAAGTAAATGTTTAAATAAATTTTAGAGTAAGATAATTTTTTTTTTATTTTATTTTGTCACTTTTAAAACATAACTTTATGGCCATAATAGCTTAAAGTAAAATTTAAATTAAATTACTTAAATTAAATAACTCAATGAAATTAGTTTTTTAATTACCGTATTATTCAAATTAGTTGCAGAAAATTCGTTAGCAACTAATTAAAACCGTTAGTTAGTTTGGAAATATGTAAATTGCAGACAAAGGTTTCAGACTGTAACACGAATGCATTTTCCCTCATCACTTTAGAACTGATTTTAGTATTTGGCTCATTATTTTACTGTTGCGTTTGTAATTGTCAGGACAAGGTTTGTCAAAAAAATTTTTTTTGTGTAAATTCGTCAAGGGATAACGGGGTATTTTTTATATTAGAAGGAGGCAAACGAGCAGGCGGGTCACCTGATGCAGAGTAATCACCGCCGCCCATGGACACCCGCCAAACCAGAGGAATCACAGGCGCGTTGCCGGCCTTTATAGAAGGAATAGATTTTAGGAAAGAATAGGAATTTGTGAGGAGAGGGGGGGGAGGATGGGCCTCCGGAACCCCTTACTGGCCGGACGAAAACAGCAGCACCAAGTGCCGTTATTTCATGCCGGATATTCGTGAGAGGGTGGTATTACGCCGGGCGAGTTCACGCGGACGAAGTCACGGGCGGGACGCTAGTAGTCTATATCAAACAAACGTGTTTCCATCAGGGCTTGAATTACCGGTATTTACAATAACCGGTACCTTTGACTTAAATAAGGTACCGGTATCGATTTAATACAGGTAAACCTATGAGTACCGGTAAGTTGGATTGTACTAGTACCGGTATTATACAGATATAATACAGGTACTTATATCGGTACTAATACCGGTACGAAGTTCCAAATTCATTAGTGCGAGCGAGAGATATCGAGTAGATAAATAAGTGGCGCTTGGATTGGCTAACTGCACTGAAAGAACAAAAAGGTTGATTTTGCACGAGTTGGCGACACATTAGTTGAATTAACAAAGTGATGGGTTAAAGTAACATGAACAAATTGTTGTTTTCACAGAAAAGTTTTTGTTGATATAAAAACAGTTGTTTTTACCTATTTGTACATGTTGGCGTAACAATTCATGCATAATTCAATAGGTAATTATTGATTTTACTGTTTAAGTTGTTGAAATAACCATTTTTAAAGTTAAATTTACAAAATAAATACGTTAAAACAACAAAAGATATATAAAATAAGTTCAAATTACCGTAACTGATCAACAATACAGTTTTTGTTCATTCAACAAAACTCAAGAGTAGGTGCTATATTAACCCTAAAATTATGTTGAAATATGGTAAACCCAACTAATAATTTATTTCCGTGTGCACTGCATTTCGCACGACTGCAGTGCATTTTCACGTCACAAACAAACTGGCAACGTCGCAGATAGAAACCGGTACTATGCCGGTACTCGTGGAAGAATCGTTATCCAGGAACCGAAATCGAAAATACCGGTTCTTACCGATATAATACCTTTATTTTCGGTACCGGTTCCAAGCCCTGGTTTCAATGGTGGAAGATTCCGAAATTGCTTCTCCACACATTAGGATAATTGCGAACTGAAATTTAATCCATTGTAAAAGCTTTCTTCTTTATTACGCTTGTGAACAGTTTCATGTTTAAAAGTATTATTAGGTACATACATACATATAATCTCGACTATTATCCCCTAAGGGTTAGTCAGAAAAAAGGCGATGAGGACAGCAAAAGTAGTCCTCTGCCATAGTCCATATTTCACCAAATAGCGATTGCACATGTGGTGAGCTCATGGCCGCTCTATGTTGTTGGATGTAGGAGCAGTCTGTAGTCCGCTAGTCGCCTTTTACGACACCTAAGGGAAGAGAGGGGGGCGGTAGTATTCTTTCACCGCTACGCGCGATAAGTATTAAGTACTAAGCTCAACAACTCGAAAGTTAAGCTCAGCTCCTGAACAAAAAATAATGGATGGATGAGGATGGCCCAGTTGAGGAATACCTAAACACTGTGTATAAACAGCCAATTTTTTCTATGACTACAAAGTTGGTCGCATAGTAAAAGTTGTGCAAAATGATGAGCAGAACATATCCTTCAATTAATTGTACTAATTAATTAAACATTAGGGTGTATGTAGCTCTTAATCGCGAAGATTAGAAAAAAGCTTTGTCCTGGATGATCATAGCTGAAAATAAAATAATAATAAGAGCTAAGAGCTTCGATGAACATCTAGAGAGGCTTTCTATTAGACGTAAATGAGAAAAATATCATCATGATACAAAAAACGTTTAAGATCACAAATACTAATTGTTATTTTATTTCATATTACTTTATAATAAACTCTCCTTTTAAGGCTCAGAATGTATCGTCTTATATTTGGATTACGTAAAGCATTCTGAGATGAGAGCGATCTTTCAAGTTAAGCAACATTTGGAATGGTGGGTCACCAGAGGGGTGACGAAATTAAACGCGCTCTTCCGGACATCTGAAAGTTGTAATGCTAAGGACTTCTTGCTTCCTCAGCTGATTTGTTGCCTACACGTTAACCAAATTTTTGCGTAACATCAGGTAAAATTGTCTGATGCCTATTTCTTTAAAAGAAACCAAGTGAATAAATTTCAAGTCCATGCTTCGGAAGGCGCGAATAGTCTTTGGTCCCGGTTGTTGTTCTAAGATGGAAGTAAGTCGTGGCCAGTGTGGTGAGTAATGTGGTTATGGCCCAATCTGCACCACGTAATGTTGTCCATGTAGGAAGGCCTGGGTCCAGCCGTGGGACGTTTATATATTGAATGATGAAGAATAAATGATCATGAATTAGGTTATCATGAAATGATTATGAATTATTTAATTCAATACACTGTCATAGTAGAATAAAATAAGTATGGTATCTTCATACATACGCACCTAGCGCGGCTTGTATGTGAGCGCGGCCGAGCCATCCCGTACGTACGCGTCGTCCCACGCACACACTGGCGAGTTTATTGATGCTATGCTAATGATGCCAGTCGCGGCTGAGCCGTACATAATGCCGCGTGCGCCTGCGTGTTTCGTCGCTGTGCCCGCTGCTGCCGTTCGTAAAGCGACAGCCTTACAGTTTGGGCAATTATCACTCGCTCGGGGGCCAAGTTACCGTACTTGTTTTATTCTACTATGACACAGTGGAGAAGTGAGCTTTCAAAATTGTATTGGCGACTCATTATAAAAAGTAAAAGATGACTAATAGACTGAAGACTGCTCATACAACCAACAGCATAAAACGGCGCTCAGCTCACCACCACCACGTTTCACAAAATAACAACTGCATTGTGTCTAAGAAAATGCGCAGATGTTGTTTTGTGAAACGTGGACTGTTGCAGTGCACTGCTTTGAGGTCTTCATCGTCTAATCTCTGACCCTTACTCTTAAGGGATAATATCGTGAGAATATAAACATATCTTCCTCCTCGTAAAGTAGTTCCCTCACTGTTGAGGATCGTGGCCTCGACGGAAACGTTACAGCAGGCTTCTCCATCTGAATCGGTCTTCTGCTTGATAGAGAGTCTGGGACATCGGAATTTTGCAGCTCCTCGGTCACCTGGTCCGTCCAACTGCATCGTCTCGGGCTCCTTGCCCCGTGGTCTCTTTCTTTCATGAATATATATTAGAGAAACTTTTCTTTGTCATCAGCCCCAAAAGGCGAGCACATCGACACAGCCAGCTGTGGACTGCGCTTCCGGCGCTGGTGCCGCAGCCGGCGCTGCCAGCTGTGGCGGCTGCTGCTGCTGCCTTTCATACCAATCCTGGCGCTTATCGTGCAGACTACTCTGTCTCTTAAAAACAGTCTCACTAACGGCAGGGAAGTGGCTGACGTGGAGGAACAGGTAGCTACACTGTATTTTTTAAGGTACTTAAACTCCTACCAGCGCATGCTCAAGATACGTCAATCTGTATCTAGGGTCTGCTTGAGGTACAAAGAGTGCATAGAACTCTTGGTACTAATTGCGAACCTGGTTTTGGATAAGAACAGCCTCATTAAAATAGAATTCCAC
Source organism: Scoparia ambigualis (assembly GCA_963921215.1). Taxonomy (NCBI): domain Eukaryota; kingdom Metazoa; phylum Arthropoda; class Insecta; order Lepidoptera; family Crambidae; genus Scoparia; species Scoparia ambigualis. Next base: position 7,429,305 of record OY992508.1, on the reverse strand, counting down.
TAACATGGATTAAAAGTTACGTTTATGTTTTCTAAAGTTATCAAGAGTATTGTCATTAATACCGGTGCCACGTGGCGGCTGCTGCTACTGCCTTTCATACCCATCCTAGCGCTGATAGTGCAGACCACTCTCACTTAAAAAATAGCCTCACTAACGGCAGGGAAGTGGCTGACGTTGAGGAACAGGTACCTGTATTTTCGTACTTGTATAGGGCGTATGGAACTTATGATATCTCACTCTGTATCTAGAAGCATCCCGGAGCACATCCTAGCGTGTGCTTCGAAAAAAAACAACCCATACAGCTCTAGGTGCTTATTGCTGTCCTGGTTCTAAATAAGAACAGCCTCGTTACTAGTAGAATTCTACTAATTTGGAGAAAAAGGTTCCTTTATGTTTTCTTAAGTTATCACGAGGTGCTTCAGTGGCGGCTGCTGCTGCTGCCTTTCATAATACATATACCAATCCTGGCGCTCATCGTGCAGACCACCCTGTCTTTTAAGAACAGCCTTACTAACGGCAGGGAAGTGGTCACGTTGAGGAACAGGTATGTACACTGTATTTTTATACTTGTGGGCGTGGGCGTACTCATGACATCTCACTCTGTATCAAGACAGTTTGGAGTCAGTCCTGGTGCTCATCGTGCAGAATTTCAAGAAGAGTCGTCTCAAAGTTTTTGCTCAATCTCTTCATGTGCTGAACTACAGGAAAATGGCTAACGTGGAGGAACAGGTACTTTTTTGCATTTTTTATGGTATGGTATGGGACCCAACCCATCTATTAGACCAGTTTGGTGGGTTATGGCCAACCTCTCCATCTCCATGTGCTGTTGTCCTTCTAGGAAAACATACGCCCAGCATGCCCACTTCTAAAGCCTGAGGATGACTCTGTAGCCTGATGATAAATAGGTTGGCTCATGAGACACAATGATTAAATACAGTTCTTGAGGGTCATTGTGCACCCTGTTTTGGTTAAGTTGCAAGCCAACAACCTGACTTCAGAAGTCACTGACAGCGTAGAATAAGGTACGTACATATTTTTAAGTCGTCTTTTCGAAACAGTAATGGTTGAGAAGTCTTTCTTATTTACATTATTTCTAAACTACTATTGTTAAGTGGGTATGTTTTAAGATATGTGGATAGTGTTGACTGACTAAATTTATCTATCGTGACCATAACGAATGAAGTGTACATTTAACTGAAATGAAAACAATCAAAGGAAGTTAATCTCCCAAAGATTCTCCTTATCTTTGAATGGACCGAGACGACTTCATTTAATTTATGCCGCGTATTCATTTTGGGGATAAGGCGCAAAAGTACTTATAACGTCGTATTTTTTCGCAAGTCTATTTATTTAAGATAAATAAGATAGATAAGTCAAGTACTCTCTTGTTCACCCCAAACACTTTTTAATAGATTTGAAATAAAGTCTGACTATCGTCGGTGGATTAAAAAACAAAGTCATTGATTAAGTGATTTTTAATAATATTTGTTGCACAGAGACGATTTCTTAAAAAGTAGTGCAGTGTTTGAAACAGCTTCTGGGAAGTAAAAACTTTTTCACTATGTTTTTACTTTTTCACATTTATTTGCACTGTGTTAACTTTACCCTTACCCTGAAATTATTTTTGTTCTCCAAAGTTTATAATTTTTTAATATGTGCGTAGGTAGGGGTCCATTGATTTAGGAAAAATACTGAAAAAAATCTAGCTCAACTGGAAAATCTATAAATAAAAAATATTCAATTAAAAATAATAAATGAAATAAATAAATAAAAATTCAAACAACAAAACATGGTTTCATGGTAAAAGGTAAATTTGTTACAAAATAAATTTATTTTCTCCATAAATACATAAATTTTTCTGTTTTCACCCAAATGACTGAACTTATCAAATCAAGTAGTTCTACGACAGTCTGACTTACACACGCTTTGATGTTCTTTTGTTAATTTCTAGCAAGCCTCATGCTACTACTCTGCGGTAAGACGGTGGTACTCTAGAGAGGAACGGAGGCTCGTCACCCTTTATGAACTATCACGCATTGTCAGCAGCAGACATATAAAATTTTTGTGCCATGCTTTTGCCAATGCTAAAGCTCAAGTGGATTATAATATTCGTTACCTTAGATTATAATAGTTCTTCTGATTACATGGCACACTCACAGCAAATACAAACTCATGGATGGAGACAGTTGTAGTAGTTGATATCAGCTCAGGTTCAGTGGCCTTTTTTTTCTTTGTTTTAGTCGGAGAAAATGCCTCTCTGCACTGGCATGAGGCCTCGAGAGGAACGTGAGACACCCCATGCACTGTCCAGGGTTGGAACCCATATGTCCCCACCCGCCCCCCCGTGGGGGAAACGGGTGAGTAAGGACATACGGGCCCGACTGGTAAAAGAACCGACACCTCCCTTCAGAAGCGCGACGCGGCGCTTCGGTACCGCATAACTACGCCCCGCGAAACGCCGCAACGCTACGGACCCAGTTTTACCTGGGTCCCCTGCCCCAGAGGAGCAGCCTGGTAGGTTCAGGCTGCTCCCAAACGGGAGGAGGGCTTGTGAAATGCAGCCTAGTGCTCCTCAACACTAGGCCGCGGCCCTCCTAAGGGGGGAGGAGGTTTCCCTCGACCCCCCCCTCCGCTTCTTCCCTGTGTGGGACCGCGGCCCCACACGTGAGACCGCGGTCCCACACTGGGAACACCACCAGCCTGTGCACCCTATGCGGGGGCATAGGACCACCACCCGGCCATCTGAGCCCTAGGCTCGGGGGAGGAGGGCGGCGTTATACCGCCGCCCTCGACCCTCCCTCCGCCGGTTGCCCGGCCTCGCCGGCACCTCCATCACCTCCATGGGCGCAACGCCCTCCTTCGCCGCAAGTGGAGCCCGCGGCCAAGAGGCCCACTTCGCCCTCATCCTTGGAGGGCAACAACTGATCCCCCCCAAGTGATGGTCATGGGGGAGCCCCGTCTCTCTGCAGACGCCGCAGTCCGCTTTCTCCGCCCCACACTCGGCCACCCTGTGCCCCGGGGCGCTGCACCGGAAGCACAGCGCGCCGCGGCGGGCCTTTGAGTTACAGGTGTAACTAATGTGGCCCACGCCGTATCATACGTAGCACCTAGTAGAGACGCCTGTCAAGGGCCTCAACCCGCGCCTACGCCCAGTCAAAGGCGGCGAACTCATTCTCCACCAAGCTCTTCGCCGCCTAGACCGGGAGCCGGACCACGGCGGAATTCCGCCCCGACGGATCGGTCAGGATCGGCCCCACGATCACCTGTTCGGCTCTGCAGGTCGTCGAGAGCGCGATCGCCCTCCCAATCTCCACACTTGTGTCCGCCATGTCCGGGTTGAGGCCAACCAGCTGAACCTCAGCCATCCGGCGCGGCCTGGCCACCACCACGTCCTCCGGCACTAGCTTCCTCAGCCGATCCGCCTATGTGTCGGCTAGGGGGGCGCTGTCAACGCCCGGGAGCTCCAGCTTGCGTCTTCCTGCCGCGCTCTGCAGCACCTGGACACAGTCCAGGCCGAGCTCCCCCAAACCAATCTCCTTCATCGCGGGGCCCAACACCGAGGCGTACGTCATCCCCTTGGCCAGAGCCTCCGGATTAATCGTCACGGTGATGACTGACGATTTCGCCGGCTCCAGCCTCACCTTGGGGGTGGACTTCGCACCCTTTGCCCTTCTCGGCTCGATGCCTCTCTCCTGTGGGGCCCGGCCAGCCGCAGCCTCGGCCCTCCTGGCGCTCGCCCTGGCTTTCTTAGAGGCGACGGTCCGCCACTCCTCCCGGGCGGGCACCGGTCCCGCAGCCGGATCTCTCGGGGGAGCACTGGAGTCGCCATGGGCTCCAGCGGCCACCCCAACGGCGGCGTCCTAGGGGGATTGGCTGGGAGGCGACTCTCAATGCTGGCCAGTCGCCCTCCCAGCGACTCCAGCACCTCCTTCTTTAGGGCCTCCAGCTTGCCCTGTATTTTTGCCTCCCTCAGGTCCTTCATTTCGACCCGCGCCTTGGCCATCTCCAGGCGGAGGTCCTCGTTCTCCTGCGTTAGACGCAGGACGTTATCCACCACGGACGCCTCGTAGAGTGCCTCTACACACGCCAACATGACGTTGCACGCGTCCCGGATCGCAACCGGGCGGATCTTCTTGCCAGCGGTAACGTCATCCGTTAGCTCCACCAGGCACGCGCACGCCTCCTCCATTACTTCCTGCCTGATCGGATCCTTCTGATCCCTCATCTGTGATTTCTGCGTTCGCATTTTCTGAAGGCAAAATAGCTTCGCCATCCGTCAATTGATCTTTGGCATCAATATATTCCAGTTTATCAATCAATTTGACGATTATCTATGTGAAGGTATGAAAAATATGACAGACGTTGATTCCCCTACAGGGCGTTTAAACGGCCATAAACTTTAGAGACGGATATTGTTAATTAAAACTCAATGCTAAAGTTTTATTTTATATTTACGTACTAGGTAGTGGTTATAGATTTAAAAAAAATAGGTAGGTTAAAATTTTAGAGCAAAATATGGACATAATCTTACCTTTTCGGAGCCATGGTGCCAGCCAATTTTCTCACTTAACTTTGAAACCCAAGAAACAACAAAAATCTATTTTTTTAACTTTATACTACTTACTCAAACAATGACCCGTAGCATCTGTAATTTAAATTAAAGAAAAAGTAGATCACAACACACAAAAACTACATTTAATTGAGTGTAGAATTAATACTCTTTTTTTTGGGCGTTTGAAAGGCCCGTAAGGAATCTGGGTGTATAGCTATCATACAATACAGTAATTACAAAAATATATGATGGCCTGTTACATACTCTATTAGGGCATCGCAATATTTACATAAAACAATTTATAATGGTGTCGCCATCTCTGAGGTCTCGGGTTCGATTCCCGGTCAAGGTCAATTTAGAAATTATTGTTTTTCTAAATTATCTCGGCTCTGGGTGTTTTCTATGTATAATAAGTATGTATTTAAGTATTTGAAGTATGTTTATCCGTTGTCTAGTAACCATTTAACGAGTTTCATAACGAAACTTCTCTTGGGCTAGACAATTGGTGTGAGTGAAGGAAAGTTTATTATTTTGTTTGTTTATTATTTATAATAATTAAGCTATTGCTAAATTATAATACAAAGAAAAAATATGTAGGTAAGTAATGATAAACTAAATAAAAGTTGCAAGAGTGAGTTTTCCGTGGATAACATTTTCAGTTTTTATATTTTTTTATTGTCTTGTCTAAAACCAGATCATAGAAATTATATAAGGTGACTGCTAGAAACTTCAAGGGCTTGCCAGGTCAAGTGTTTTAAACATGATAAAAATGACAAAAGGTTGTCGTGGTTTTTTTTCAATATCATATCATATTCAATAGCAATATCACAAGAAAAATAAAATAAAAACAATTAAAAATTAGATTATTTACAACACGCGGGTAAGGGGTTCAAGCTTCCGCGTCAGTACCTACGTTGACGGATCAATGGCCGGCCGTCTATTGACCCGTGCGCGTCAGTACCTACGTTGACGGATCAATGACCGGCCGTCTATTGACCCGTGCGCGTCTGTACCTACGTTGACGGGTCAACGGCCGGCCGCCTATTGACCCGTGCGCGTCAGTACCTACGTTGACGGGTCAACGGTCGGCCGGCCGTTGCCCGCGCGTTGTAAATAATCGTTATTTTTAATTGTTTTTATTTTATTTTTCTTATTTTATTGCTTTAAAATAAATTATAGGTATAAGTGTCAAAGACTATCCAATTTAAATTGACAAAATGAATTAATTAATTAAAAATGAAAAAAACACGAAGTCCTTTTTGTCATTTTTGTCATGTTTTAAACACTTGACCTAACCACCCCTTGAAGTTTCTTGCGGTTTCTAGCAGTCACCATAAATACTGTGGATATAATAGAGCTTAAAAGCAAACCTTAAAATATCCCCTCTAAATGGATTTACTACAAAATTGGATGTAATGATGAATATCTAAATAATAATTTTTAAAAAAACCTTATTTGTACATAACATAACATTAAATTTTTAATGTTATGTTATGTAATAACGTAATATGTAATTTAAACATTAAAAAGGAACATTACTATAATAATGAAGTTTGGCAATCCAGTAACTAAATCGCAGTCCCAACTAGTAGATTAAGAAAATCATTCATGTGTAAACAAAATAAAAAAAATCAAATGCAAATCTAAATTTTGACGACCTTTCCCTATCAAGTATAAAAAAAGCTTAATTTATTCACTGTCAGCGGACGCCTGTCAGGTTTCCAATAAACCAGTGTTGTGGAAAAAACGGTTTATGCAAATTAATCAACGCACGACGGCGCGGCTTTTACGAAATGTGTAAATAAATGTTGGAATTATGAATGGAATCAGGCGTTACTTGGCTATCCATGGCATAACCATTTTTAACAACATTTTTAACCGCATCTGTGGTCTAGTGGCTAAGCCACCGGTTTCAGACCCAGAGGTCCCGGGTTCGATTCCCAGTGGGGGGTACATCTTTGTGTGCTCGGTTTGATTGATGGTAGGGCTGTATAGTCCGCCAGGCCAGCTACCACCATCTTATCTAAGTCTGTCGCCATAACAATGATGTTGATAGCATTGTTGTGTTACGACAGTTTGAGATGAGACAGCCAGTTCCTCAGTGGTTGAGGATTCCGGGTGAAGCGCGCTTCCACCTTCGGCCTTATCGTCACTTACCATCAGTGAGATGAAGTCTAAGCGCTTACCCGTTGCAGAATAAAAAAAATATACATAAAATGCAATAAAAATATAGTACTAATTCCGTTAAGGCACTGTTCTTACAAGCTGGACGTAGCATACAAGCACCGACTCTATTACTGCCGCCTTGCAGCATTGTTTTACTATGCTGTGTTCTTGTTAAAGGTGAGTCACCGAGGACATGCAGGCAAAACTGTTTTTCTAGATCAAATGGTTTATGTATTTACTATTAGATAACGCTCTTATAAAACATATATAATACATTATGTAAAGGATATTGCCTAAAAAATGTGCTAATTTGTTACGAAATAAGATGTACTTTACTCGATTATAAAAAATCCAGAAAACAGGCCAAAATAAAAGTCTAAAACGGATGATTCCTTACATGTATTTTTAATTTTACTTTTATTTAATAATTTTTACATGTAAATATTTATTTTGAAGTACTACAGAGAACCTGCTAACTCATTAAATCCTATAAAGTCTACATAGGCAAAAAACCTATAAAACGTGCCTAGTTACGCCGCTTTGCTGTTACACTCGTCCCGTACCGTCGTAGTCGTAGGTACCGTCGAGAGAGCGAGAGAGAAACGCTCGAAGGGACTCGCCTTAAAGGGTACTAGATCCAGTGAAATAACAATTCCTACTCCTTCCTGAAGGCCGGCAACGCATCTGCGACTTCCCTGATTTTGCGGGTGTCCATGGGCGACGGTGATTACTTTCCATCAGCTCAACCACCTGCTTATTTGCCTCCTTTTCACATAAAAAGGTGGGGGGCCGGCTCAATATCATTAAAAAAAATTACAGAAGAAGTTAAAAAAAAAACCCACTTTCAGGTGAGCAGAGCCACTGAGCTGGGAAAGCTGGTGACGAGGCTGCAGCAAGAGAGGTCGGAGGTCGCCTTCTTCATATTCACAAATGGAAGCACCTTGAGGTGAGCAACCACTATCCTGACTATGATATAGTGGCCTTGTTCATCCCGTGCAAATCTATTCATAGACAGAACCAAAATTGAAAAGATGAAGAAAACTTATTTGAGAAATATTTTTAAGGAAGTTGGTGTTCTTACTGTTGCATCGCAGTATATTTATAATTGTATAGTTTTTGTGCGTTGCAATATTAACTCTTTTTCTAAACACGGTGATGTACACAATTTCAATACTAAGTCAAAACTAGTAATGCCACTGTTTAGGTTACAAAAGGTTCTCGGGTCTTTCTTGGGGCAAGGTACACTATAATAATAAAATACCAAGTACTATACTAGATTTACCTTTAGATAAGTTTAAGAATCATGTAAAATCTTGTTTACTTATGAAAGGTACACAGTAAAGGAATATTTAGAAGACAAAACAGCCTGGTTATAATAATATATTTACATTATTTTTTTATAATCCATTATCTTTTTATCTGATTGTATAATTTGGTAAAAATATATTGTTTTGTAAATGTCGTTACTTCTATAATAATATAAAGCTGTGGATTTCTTGCGCCCGTTCTTCTCCACAGTTGAAAGACTCCCTGAATGGGTAAGGTGGAGGGGGGTGGGCGGGTGCACATCCATCCAAATAAATTTAGACGATTGAAAATGCTTATTTTAAGTTTATTGAATAAATAAATTTTGAGTTTGAAACAACTTGTTCAGTACAACACAATACTACTTAGAATAATTAAATTAATAGAGCAACAATCTTGTGGATAAAAAAATTGTAATTTCAACAATTATTAGTTTTATTAAAATTGTAATTTGTTTATTGTTACGCCTAAAGGGCAGAGTGTACCTCCACTGCGTTAGTGCAAATAAACAAAAATGTTTGCCTTCTACCCATTTATGACGTGTATTAGCTGTGTAAAAAATGTTCGCAGGAAACTTCACAATTTTGTAATAGAGTAATGACATTTACAAAAGAAGGTAGAAATCGTTACGACGAACTATGCATGGTGTAAATACTTCGATCACATATTTATATGTGTAATAAATTTACAAGTAACTGTATTTATCAACTTCAGAATGTTGAAAAAAAGGCAAAAGAAATGCAATTACCATTACAAACAAACTTAATTGTTTACAGAACGCTCCCCTATTGAATATTAAATAAGGAAGAAACCAAGGCGGATTTTAAAAGTAACCCTGCCACCAACTAAAATATAAAAAAAATCTTAAAGCGAATAATTTACAGGTCAAATCTGTCCCAGAGGTTTGCAGAGACAGAAAGTGCAATCCAGCAGATGGGTGACCTTCCGCTACTGACTTTTAGGAACCGTTCAAGGCCCGTCAACGGAGACTCCTTCAGGAATGAGCTGAACGAACTGAGGTCAGTGATTTCACAAACAATTAGTAAGCTGAAGTGGCAGTGGGCTGGTCATATTTAATGCAGGATCAATACCCGCTGAGGTAGACGTGTTCTGGAGTATAGAAAAATTAAAAGTAAAAAAGCAAAAAGGTTTTGAGTTATTACGAACAGATTAAAACAAAATGTATTTATTTATTAGCTAAAACGACGAGTCGTTCTCAAGTGGTGCACTTACCAACTATGAATATTTTTTTGTATTTGTAGATGTATGTAGATGTATAAAGGCTTCGGTTACCTAAAATATAAATCACAGTCACAGTCGCAGGATAAAGTCGTTTATAAAAATATCGCTAGATTCTGGAAAAGCAATTAAGTAATTTTTATTTAAATGATCGTAATGAGACACTCTAACTGTTTCATTCCTAATTTTAATTTTTAATTAGAACCGTGGAACGAAGTGGTTTACATTTCTAGTGGCTGAGGCGGAACGAACTGAAATCCCTTTTAAGAAAGTAAAAAAAAATTTAGAAGTTTACAAATAAGTTGCCGCTTCGTTATTTCTTATTGGTCTTTAATTAAATACTTAAGTCATAATGTTTTTCTTTTATTAAGATTTAATATTATTTACGTATTCAATTTAGGTTACAAATTAATACTCAGCACTTGTGTATGTCATAAGACATTGTACTAAGAAGAGAAGGAAAGAAACTGCATTTCTTTTCTCACCTTCTTTTACAGTACTTATCAGTTAAAAATGAAAAATGCCCTCCCTATCATAATAGGACCCTTTCTATTACAAAAACAATACAATACACAAAAATTAACCATAACAACATGCAAAAGCAAAGCAACGAAATATATAATAAAAGGACATTGTTGAAGTTAGCCTAAGAACCAACACAAACATGACATACTACTCTGTGTAAAAAGTATCGGGAATATGTCAATAAAAAGACCCGCGTAAAAGAGTTCGTTTTAATTTTTTTACGCATGTTGGTAGCACTTTACTGATTTACCGCGCGAAATTTGAGTGGGATTTGTCATTTACTTTGTTTAAAACTGCACTTTTTGTTGGTCATAGTTTTGAGTCCTCGGCGATTTTTACAATGGAAAATATTGTTGAACAAAGAGTGTGCCTTAAATTTTGTGTTTTGAATGATATTTCATGTGGAGAATCGCTCAAAATTTTGCAAAAAACCTACGGCGAATCTTGTATATCAAAAACAAGGGCATATGAATGGTACAAGGCTTTTAAAGAAGGCCGAGACGTAGTAGTAGACTTGCCTCGTTCTGGTAGACCTTCAACCGCTACGACCAAAGAAAACATCGACAGAATCAAGAAGCTAGTGCTCGAAAATCGACGTATGAGTTTGAGAGAGTTGGCTAGTGAGGTGAACATATCTTTTAAGTCAGTCCACAACATTCTCATTGACATTTTAGGCATGAAACGCGTCGCCGCTCGATTAGTTCCAAAGGAGCTCAATTTTGTTCAAAAAGCGTAGCGAATACATGTTGCTGAAGACATGGTTTCCCGAGCTTCTTCGGATCCTACCTTTATGAAACGTATAATAACTGGCGACGAGACATGGGTTTATGAGTACGACATGCAAACAAGCCAACAGTCTTCAGAATGGCGTCTCGAAAACGAGCCGAAACCCAAAAAACCGCGGCAAAGTCGCTCCAAAATCAAGGTGATGCTGTCAGTTTTTTTTGACTACCGTGGTGTGGTTCACTCCGAATTCCTTCCAGAGGGAGAAACAGTGAATAAAGAATATTATTTAGGCGTCATGAAGCGTTTGCGTGAGAGTATCCGCCAAAAACGTCCAGATTTGTGGCAACACAACTCATGGATGCTGCACCATGATAATGCACCATCACACACAGCCATTATTGTGAAAGAGTTTTTAGCGAAAAATTCAACAAAAGTTCTCGACCAAGCACCGTATTCACCTGATATGGCTCCGTCTGACTTTTTTCTATTTCCCAAGTTAAAATTACCACTTCGAGGAAAACGTTTTGAGTCGATAGAAGCCATAAAAGAAAATTCGCTGAATGAGCTGAAGGCCATACCGCAAGTAGCTTACGAAAAATGTATGGAGGACTGGGTGAAGCGGTGGAGATGTTGTATTGCAAGCAATGGTGCTTACTTTGAAGGCGATAAATTAAATTTAGATGAATAATTTGTATTTTTTGTTTTATTGAACAATTCCCGATACTTAGTACACAGAATGTACATGATACTTCTTCGCTTATTTTTTACGACAGATAACAGTATTTAGATTTTGGCGGACCCTTCTAGACAGTAACCAATAATAAAAATAACGTTTTGGACATTAATATTGAGTATCATTTTTTTATTATGAGTTTGGTGTTGAGAGTTCAGTGCATTGAGCCAGTGAATTAAAGGTTTGTGATTAAAATATTTATAATATGTACAAACAGACCTAATAATATTATGCATGCATGGCTGACTCGATATACGAGTAGGTAGTTAGTGCTTAGTGCCAAATACTGAAAACATCATAAGAATACGATACGATACATCGCTTTTTATTCCAAACTGAAAACGGTAGTCCACTTAAGATTCTTTTGCTTTTCCAATGAGGAGAATGTTACTAATCTGCGGTGCAACAAAACAACATCACTTTTAAAATTCACTCAAGAAGTCCGTGCGAGATCTCAGTAAAGTCTCACATATTAACAGGAACTCAAGTGGTTTGGGGGAATATCATTTAGCATTAAACCGAACGTTCATATTATCATCACTGATCATTATCATCAGTTTAAGCATAAACAATGAACTCTAATATTACGACTGAAGGATTAGTACCTATCCTTGGTCAAGAGAAAAAAAAGTTGTCGTTCTGTTCTGTCTCTGTAATCCGTGCGGTGACGGAGAAAGAATACCAATTGCCGCCCCTCTCTCCGTCCGGTGGGTGTCGTAAGAAGCGACTAACGGACTCTTTCGAGCGATGATCTGCTCCACTGGTGGTAGGGCTTGACCCGTCTGGTTGGTGACCACCGTACGCATGGTGTAAAACCCGTCAAGTGACTGCTTGTCGGTCGCGTTTCGGGATCAGCCAGCGTATAACCAGAGCTCGAGAGGATGATGCTGCGATGTATTTGGTCTGTGGAGGCTTCCGTCAAACCAGTGCCAGGAGGACTTCGTTAACCTACCGACCAGGGAGACCCGTAGAAACGGTTGTCCCGCTGGCCGCCCGTGGCACAGTACAGGGGCCCAAGCGAGCCTAACCAGCTCGTGAGGCTGCCTCACCATGCCACGCATGATCTCGGGGTGGTCCGTCGTGCCGGTTGGTGACCGGAAGGTGGGGTCCCGGCGGCCATTCCCGGGGGGGTTCGGGGGCCCTTCCGTTCGGCAGGTTAATAATACTCGTCTGTGGGCAAATTCCTGGGGAAACAGGCCACCACACTTTGACCATTCGCATCGCGGCATCATTTTCTCGATTCACGCCTCTCTCTTTCCACTGCTAAAATGACAGCGCCTAACAACAAAACTGGTACTACAGCGGTGCACACCCCCACCACAACCTTACCGTTTGAGGTGGAGTTCGCTAACATCCGCGGACTCCATGCAAACCTCAATGCCGTCCACCACCATCTTGAGACGGCACGGCCAACAATGTTGTTCCTGACGGAGACGCAAATAGTCCGCCCTGCTGACACCACCTACCTGAACTATCCCGGCTTTGTGCTTGAAGAATCCTTCAAAGCCAAAGCCGGAGTTTGCTTATTCGTTCGGGCGGATGTTTGCTGCCGCCGTCTGCGCTGTCTGGAGGACCCTTCATTCTCCCTCCTAGTGGTACACGTCGACTTAGGCTCTCATTGCCGTGTCTACGTCTGCGTCTACCGATCCCATAACGGCGACATGGAGACAACTCGACTAATTGAACATCTTAGTCGGGTAGCAGATGATGCGCAGGAGCGGTTTCCATCGGCGGAATTGGTGTTTTTGGAGGACTTCAACGCCCACCATGAGTTGTGGTCAGGTTCCTCCAAAACAGACCATGCTGGTAGAACTGCCCATGCATTCGCTCTCACGCATGACCTGACGCAACTGGTGAACCAGCCCACCAGGATCCCAGACATAGTTGGCCATGCGCCCTCCTTACTCGACCTTCTGCTGACGAGTCGCCCTGCTGGATACCGGCTCCTTTAGGTTCCTCGGATCACTGCTTGATATCCAGCACAGTGCCCTTGGCATCGCGCCCGCCAACAGTGGTTTCGAAACGCCGGATTTGGCACTACGCGTCGGCAGACTGGGACGGTATGTGGGAGTATTTTGCATCCGTCCCTTGGAGGCAGCGCTGCTTTAGTGGGAAGGACCCGACCGCTAGCGCCACTGCCGTTGCTGATGAGATAGTATTAGGAATAGAATACTATATTCCAAACTCCTATGTCATCAGCAAAGGCAGACGCAACCGCTGGTTCAATCGCGAGTGTGCCAGCGCTGTTGAGAGCAAACAGACGGCATAAAGCGCTTGGATCAGAGGTAAAGCTCATGGGGATCCCGAAACTCGCTCGCTAAAAGCAGCTTATAATAATGCCACCAAGTCGTGTAAGAGGGCCTACATTAGAGCGGATGCCCAGCGCGTTGCACGAGTAGGCCAAGAACTCCTGACGCATCCTACGGGCAGCCGTAGCTACTGGCGTCTGGCCAAAGCCGTGCAATCCATCTTCTGCCAACCCTCGCTGCCACTACTGAGATGTCCTGACGGAACTTTAGCTCATAAGCCGCAGGAAAAGGTCGATCTCCTGGGCAAACTCTTTGCGGCTAACTCCCGGATCGATGACTGTAATGCACAGCCACCCTCAATTCCTCACTGTGGCCACATAATGTCTGATATTAAAATCAGGCAGTGTGATGTCTGTGCGGAGCTGCAGTCAATCGATGTCCGGAAAGCTAACGGTCCTGATGGCATCCCAGCAATAGTCCTGAAAATGTGTGCAGCGGTGTTGTCCCCTGTGTTAACGCGTCTGTACTGTCTCTCGCTCTCTTCGGGTTGTGTGCCGGAATCTTGGAGAGAAGCTAATGTGCAACCGATCCCTAAAAAAGGAGATCGGTCAGATCCGACTAATTACCGCCCTATAGCCGTAACTTCAGTGTTGTGTAAGATCCTAGAACGAATATTGAACAAACAGCTTATTCGATACGTAGAAGATCACTCCCTAATTCACGATCGTCAATATGGGTTTCGTCCAAAACGGTCAATGGGTGATCTTCTAGCGTACGTCACACATCTCTGGGGTGAGGCTATTGACAAGCGTGGCGAGTCACTGGCAGTTAGCCTTGACATAGCCAAGGCTTTTGATCGGGTCTGGCACAAAGCTCTTCCCTCCAAGCTCCCGGCATACGGTTTGCCCGCTTAGTTCTGTACCTGGATTGCTAGCTTCCTGCATGAGCGTAGAATCCGTGTCCTTTCGGATGGATGCGCTTCGCGGTTCATGTCAGTGAGCGCTGGTGTTCCTCAAGGCTCCGTTCTATCCCCCACGCTGTTCCTTCTGCATATCAATGACATGCTTCCTCTTGGAAACATTCATTGCTATGCAGATGATAGCACAGTGCATGGGGGATATAACAGGCACCCAACGGCTGGGCGGGTAGACACCGAAATGAAGCGAGCAAATCTTGTTATTGAGCTCGATCGGGTGTTGGACCTCATTTCTAAATGGGGCTCCGACAATCTGGTGGAGTTCAATGCCAAGAAAACACATGTGTGCGCGTTCACAGCGAAAAAGTCGCCATTCCTTCCCCTTCCCTCTCTTCAGGGTACATCTCTAGGCCTGCAGAGCAGTATTAACATGCTCGGTATGGATATCCGCTGCGATCTGAACCAAAAGGACTACATCGAAACCGTGATTAAAAATGCCTCACGTAAACTCGGTGTCCTGAACAAGGTGCGGCGATTCTTCACGCCTGATCAGTTGTGTCTATTATACAAGACACAGGTGCGGTCTTGCGTGGAGTATTGCTCTCACCTTTGGGACGGCTCCGCAAAGTACCTTCTCGATGCCTTGGACAGATTGCAGCGCCGCGCTGTGCGCATTATCGGCAATGCAGAGGTCACTACAACTCTCGAGCCTTTGCAATTGCGTAGAGATATTGCGTCACTCAGCGTCTTTTACCGTTCATACCATGGCGAGTGCTCTGAAGAACTCTTTGACCTCATCCCTCCTTCTCCCTTCCTCCATAGGAGTAAGCGTGCTGCTCTCTGGAGTCACCAATTTACAGTCCCTAACATTCCATCACGCACAAAGAAATTTGGTGACTCGTTTCTTTGTCGCATTTCCAAAAGATGGAATAGTCTACCAGCACACGTATTCTCTCCTACCTATGACATAGGGTCCTTCAAACGAGGCGTGAAGAAGCACTTTGTGGGCCGGCAGAGTGAGGGTGACTGATGCTACGTCTCTTACGCTGCACCAGTTGTCCTCGCGCCTGGACTTCATTTCCACTTAACATCAGGTGGAGTTGGATCATTTGCCAAGCTTAGCATAAAAAAAAAAAGTTCTGGACTTCTTGGCGGGAAAGTGAAGCGTCATTTATGTCTGCACTTTGTTATAATTTCTGTAATTCATGTTTTGTCGAATATTAATGTGAAATAATGATGGATTATTTAAGTGTTAGTGAACGTGCATGAGTGCTGGCAAATAAAACAAAACAGTGCAACATCACTTCTCAAATTCTTTAATTAAACATAACCTCAAAATAATTATAATCTTTTTCTGATATTTAGGTTCTCAGGAGTGTCCGTCAAAAATCTTTATTTTTACAGTTATTTACTTGCAATTTCGAACCTAGAAAAGAATATTTCATAATTGTTGGTTCTTAGGCTAACAATGTATGGGCGCAGAACATTGTCCTTTGCATAAATTTAAAATAAAATTAAAAAATTTGACACTAATTTAAATGTAATTTATAAGGTATTAGGTTTAATTAGAATATTCATGTTATAATATAATTTTATTTAAATATTACTCATACATTACATTAAATTTAACTTAAAATGTAGTCAGCCTCAACTTTTCTTTGTGAAACTAGATCAAGAGACCACCGTAGTGGTGGTAGTTTTAATGACTACTAATTTAGAACCAACGACTAACGTACCTTCCGAGAATGTAGGAGACTAAATTGCAATACTTGGCAACCTATCAAACTAGGGCCAACCATTTTTAAAGTTGCTCAGCTTTCGCGACCGTTATAACTGCGCCACCGAGCACCTTTTATCAAAGATACAGTGACATTTAACCTTCAAGCCTTTATGAGTACTGTGGGTCGCACTTTAAATTAAACTAATAAAAAAAGTCTCGACGCGTCTGATAATACATAAGTACAGAATTCAGTGACCTTTCCATTTAAGAACTTTCCTTCGCTGTTCTCTAAAGAAACTGCAAACAAACAAACGATAGCAGTCGATCAAGCTATTAATCTCAGTTAGCTTGGAGATAAAAAGTCAGGGCTGCATTAAGGCCTTAAGGGGACTCCAGTGATTGCGCATGGTGGTCTGGATCATCCTGGCGTCAAGTGAGAGGATATTGTACTGGAGTGTATTTTATATTCGGTTATTGGTAACTGTTAGCACAAATAGATTTACAATAGACTCATCATGATAGGAATAGGTCAATGTTACATTATTTATTGTTGACCCAATATCGCTGGTCAGAAATTCATGAGTTTGTAGAAGTTTGTAGTACATAAACCCTTTTGGGGAAGGGTAAAGGGGAAAGTATATACTATATAAAAAAGTGTTCGATTAAGGGGAAGGGATAGGTCAAAAGTATATACTACTATATAAAAAAGTGTTCTATTAAGAGTAGCTGACTAGACTGTTTTTTTTATTTATCTTACAAACTTGCGGTCGTCTTTGGCGTAGGGGGTGAGGTTTTTTTTTCACATTCAACAATTGTGATAATATCAAATAATATGATAATACTTTACAGTGTATTATTTTCAACCCTGTTGTATCTAATAGTTACAGCAATATCTTTGTTCAATAAAGACAAAAGGAAAATAAATATGTAAAGAAAACATGTACAAAATGTGTTAAATATAAACCAACATGGTTGTTCTTAGTTACGTAACGTTACCAGAACTTAAACGTACGTACAATAAATGTCCTGAACAATTAAATGGGTTGGTCACGTATGAAATTCTGGACACACAGTATATCCCTTTGTTCAACATCGTCCCTTAGTCCGTTTCTGTCTGGGATAATCCACTATTGGTTCTCTCTGTTTTACCTCGGGCCAGGTGATATATTACGTTAATCAAGGATCGTTACAACAATACTCAGTAACATTCAATTAAATATTAATAACAATTAATAGTGTATTGTTATGATACATTTTCGAAATAGAAAAACAGAAACAAAATAAATAAAGCTGATAGCAATAATGAAGTTTAAATAGACTACGGATACAAACGGGATGGACTCGATAGATTATAATTATAAACACAAATCGGTAGTGAAATAAAAAATAGGACTTTCTAATGGTTTTATGTGGGCAATATGAACCCCTATCTTGGCTATTGACTTCACGTGCGTGCAGTATGGATGAACTCATGGCGGCCACGGAAGCAGCGATAGATTTGGCTGCGTACTGGGCCAATCATATTTGATTGTATTTTAGTTGTCGTACCAACTAAATATATACATACACACATATTATAATCACAACTATTATCCTCGAAGTGTTAGTCAGAGATAAAGCAATGACGACCGCAAAAGCAGTCCTCTGACATAGTCCACTTTTCACCAAATAGCGACTGCACTGTGCTTGTGTGACAGGTTGTGAGCCCATCGCCGTTATATGCTATACTAGCTTCTGCACGCGACTTTGTCCGCGTGGAATAGTTACTTTGGGCTAACGCTAACTTTAACCCGCGACTTTGTTTACGTAGAAGGTGAAAACCGCCGGCCTTGCACATCACAAATGCGCGCGCAGGACTTGATCATTAGGTATTTTGCTGCGATGTTATTTTAACTGCGATATCTCGTAAGATATTCATTGAAATCGAATGATGTTTACATCATTCGATTCGAGGCTATTTTGTTTTAAATTTAATACTTGTGATGAATAACGTATTTATTTGGATAAGGATTAATATCATGTTTATAAAAACATCTTCGCAAATAATGCATTATTTTAGAATAAATTTGGTTAGCATAAGAAAGGTTATAGTGAGCTAGCTTTTTAAAGAACTTTTAAAGGGGAATAATTATGCCATACATGATTTTTGCGAAACTTAAACCGTTTACGCAGCGCACGCAGCGGAAGCTCTCAAAAGGAAAAAAACCCCCTGATTTTGAAACATTCTTCATTGCTGCTCCGCTCCTATTTATTTTAGCGTGATGATATATAGTCTATAGCATTGCTCAATAAATGAGCTATCTAACACTAAAATATTTTTCAAATCGGACCAGTAGTTCCTGCGATTAGCGCGTTCAAGCAAGCAAACAAACAAACAAACTCTTCAGCTTTATAATATTCTTCATTGGTGCTCCGCTCCTATTCATTTTAGCGTGATGATAATAATATATAATCTATAGCCTTGCTCAATAAATGGGCTATCTACCACTGAAAGAATTTTTCAAATCGGACCAGTAGTTCCTGAGATTAGAGCGTTCAAGCAAACAAGCAAACAAGCAAACAAACAAACAAACAAACAAACTCTTCAGCTTTATAATATTATAAATATATTAGCAGTCTTTAGTCCGTTAATCGCCTTTTACGACACCCAATTTAAGAGAGGTGGTGGTAGTATTCTTTTAATGAGCCGCTATGCTACACGGCTCTACTCGAAACTCGAAACGAACCAAAGATATTATGAAAGAAGAAAAAGTTGATGATGATGGTAATTAATTATTATCCCTTCAGTGCCATCCAATCCCCACGGGAGCATGTTGTTACTTAATGGTTCGCAAACAAACATCACCGATGCACACAGCTGTGCTTAATGGGTTTCCTACGTCATTCCGAAAGCCGTTTTACCGATTTTCATTTCAATGAAAACTATTAACCGAACACTCAATTGAACGATGCCTTATTTCTACGAAGCTTTAATTCACCGATGTAACTTTCACCGAAAAACCGAAACCGAAATTCATTTCAGTGACCATACAACATATTACCGAATATTATTTAATCGATGAAACATTTCACCGAATTTTAAGTGTATGTAGGTGGACGTGTGATCAAGCGCTCGAATCGATATCTGGAGGTCCCGGGTTTAAATACTAGGTCGGGCAAAGTGTGTTTCGGATTTTACGATTCATAGCCCTGGTTGGTGGTCGATCACCAACCTCCATTTTGGCAAGCGTGGTGATTAAGCCTATACCTATCAATTTGTTTTCAATGATGGAGGCCTATGCCCTGCAATGGGACAGTATACAGGCTGTACTTTACTTTTTTTTAGGTCAAAAGTTCTGCTATAGGAACATCTATCACGAATATAGAAAATTACCTAAAATGGGAGAAATTACATGCCGTTTGAGTTCAATGTTGTTATTTATTTTAATTAGAAAGAAAATAATAATTAAGTATAACCAAATTATAACAATTTATTTAAAAGTAACATTAAGTATTATTATATTTATCATTATATTCACCTAAACCTTAGAATACCAAATAATGTTCAAAAATACTTAGATATATTGATTGTCTTCAGAGTCAGCATTTGGTTTCTTCAATTTTAATTAATTAACCATATGAATGACAGACGTTCCTATAGCCGAGTTTTTACCCACATACACTTATGATTCGGTGAAATGTTTCATTGGTGAAAATAATATTCGGTTCTATGTATGGTCGCTGAAATGAATTTTGGTAATAAGTTTTTCGGTGAATCGTTACATTGGGAAATTAAAGCTTCGTAGAAATAAGGCATCGTTCTATTGAGTAATCACTCGATCACTCAATAGTTTTCTTTGAAATGAAAATCGGTAAAACGGCTTTCGAAATTACGTAGGGAACCCCTGCGTGGGTTATCGGCCATCGTCATAACTCACGTATAACATGTTTAATTAATGCGCTAAGGGACTTGTGACCTAATTGCTCTATTTCGTAGATCATTGAGTTGGAAAATAATAACAAGATATTAATACTAGTTGAGGCGCTTAAGTGCAGAATTATACATGGCATACGGAGAAGTTCCACATACCCGAGAGACGCTATGAATTATTTTAATTAATGTCTTTGAGGTAAAGCTCTCTTCCCTTGGGTGTCGTAAAAGGCGACTAACGGACTAAAGACTGCACATACATCCAACAGCAAAAGAGCGGCGATGGGCTCACCACCTGTCACGCTGAGCACAATATGCGTCGCTTTTTGGTGAAAAGTGGACTACGTTATAAGACTGCTTTTGTAGTCCTCATTGCCTAATCTCTGACTAATTCTTCGAGGATAATAGTCGTAATTATATGTATGTATGTAAAAAAAATTAAGCCGAAGTATATAAGGCGACTGCTAGAAACCGCAAGAAACTTCAAGGGCTGGTCAGGTCAAGTGTTTTAGACATGAAAGAATAACAAAAAACAAATTCGTGCTTTTTTATTTTTCATTATTTAAATAATTCATTTTATGAATTTTAATTTGATAGTTGTTGAGTATCTAATTTATTTTAAATCAACAACATAAGAAAGATAAAATGAAATAATTAACTATTATTTACAACGCGCGGGCAGCGGCCGGCCGTTGACCCACCCGTCTGTTGACCCGTCCGCGTCAGCTGGGCGATAAGTACCTACGTTAGTCTGCAATCTTTTTTGTCATTTTTGTCATGTTTAAAACACTTGACTTGAACACTTGCTTGAAGTTTCTGGCAGTTTCTAGCAGTCACCTTATATAGAGCTCAATATCGCAGCGGCTAATGCAATAAGCATTTAGTTTGCGATCCTAGCAGTTAAGCAATTAACAAATTAACATGCTAGGTAACTGCATGGATAAACAAACCAAAAAACATCTTGAGCTCCTCCGCGCTTTGTAGAGCACGTAAAGTCGTTGGTCCCGGTTGTTGTCGTATGATGGCAGTCGTTAAAACCCGCCAACCCATTTTGGAGTCACTGCGGTGGGCTAATGACCTAAACTCCCCATGTATGTTGTCCATGTGGCAAGGCTTGTGCGCTACAGTGGGACGTTGTTATACTGATGATGATATTGAGTCTCTTATGCCCCCATAAGGCGGTCAGTGAAAATTTCGAGCCTTCGCGGGTGTTGCGCGGCGCGGGGTCCGCGGTAATTCGTAAGCGCTATTCACACTTTGTATCACAAAGTTAATAAAAATGTTAAATTTTTTGGAAATCCAAAACAGTTAAGAAATCGAAAAGATAATTAATATTTTATTTTATTTTTTATTTTTAAGTGTTTATGATTTAATAGGAATTATTATTGTAAATTTATATGAAATTTTAGAGGTTACTTCAGGATTTTTTTCTATCGAGCAAAACGTGTCCAATCGTGTTTTGGAAACAGTAATCCCCTCACACATACGTTCTGTAATACATATTGAAAATTGCAGTGCGAAATATCTAAAACATTTTGAATAACAGCTAATAGAAAACAGCCAATTTTTCCCCGCGTTTTCACCGCCTAACCCCCCTTAACACGTGGTATTACAAAAAGTACTCGGGTTAAACTCCTTTCCACTATGGGCGTTAAAGTCACTTGCGTCCGTAACTTTACCCTTCGATACCCTAGACGTGACCCCTAGGTGATGCTAAATGAGTGACACTGTCTGAGTGATAGAGCCACGCTGCGATGCAGCACGAAAGGGGGCGTCTCACCCGGCGCGGCGTATTACCACTCTCATGGAATATTGGCGTGAAACAATGGCACTTGTTGCTGTTGTGTTACGTCCGGTAAGTGAATGTACTGGAGGCCCTTATCTTCTCCACTCCTATACTCCTCTGGTTTTACGGGTGTCCATGGACGGCAGTGATTACATTCCATCAGGTCAACCACCTGCTCAAGTAAAAAAAGTAAGAAAACTATAAGATACAAAAATGTCGTTGACTCGCCTCTTTTCATTTTATAACGTGTCTTTGAACAGTGTTATGTTAGTTTACTAATACCCTCTAATGGAAGTGTAATATGCGACGCACCCACAGCGTAATGCGTTTTGAACGGGCTAGTGTTGTCTCGTAAAACGTTAGTCGGTAGATTAACGTTTTTATTGGCCGTAAAGGGTCGCTGACTACTCTGACTGATACTTAGTATTGTGTGGTTGAGTAAAATCGTATAACAATACAAATGTTACAAAGTTTTGTTTCTTCTTTACTCTCGCACATGTAAGCATATGGTCTTCTCCTCACCCGATGTTAGTCCGTATAATTCCGATTGTGGAAGCACACTTCACCCGGATTCTTGAACTACAGAGAATCTGGCTATCTAATCTCTAACTTTCGAAATACAACAGTTATGGCGCACTATTTCGGAAAGAATGTGGTAGCTAGGCACGCGGACTTTAATCAAGCTCTTCCAACGAACAAAGCGAGTATAGACTTCGACTACTGACTTTGAGACCGATACTAGACCACAGATGTGGTTGAAAAAGAAAATGTAAAAAAAATGTATCTATGCATTTACTGGAGTAAAAAATCAGTTTGGATGGGCAGGATTTATGCTAAATCTTCATGGCTTGCTACTCTAGTCTGTCGACATAACAACATGTATGTTTTGTTTAGAGATAATTATAGCTAGTTACTCAATTATTAAGGATATTACGTGTATACAGGTGAAGTGCGTTTTCGAATATCACAAAAAATATCGTAAGTGGATCTATATAATATATTGCATTTTACAACATTAGCAAGCGCATTGACCTTCCTTTATGCGCAACAAAGACTGGCACAAAATTACTATCTGACAGTCCATGGTAACCGTTGTCGCATAATATCTTATCGTAAGCTAGCTAATTAGCTATACTGACCGCATCTGTGAGAGACTGAATTTTAATATAATATTTCGATACCACATTTAGTGTCGATAAAGAATTGTATGTCGTGCGTGTCCCATCACTATTTATTGCAACATTTCGTAGTATAGCCACTTTTCTCAATGGACACTCATGTGATAGTCAATTTTACCATATTTCTAAGGTTAATCTATTGGTATTACCTGTTGTTGCGTATCTGGCAATTACTTAAACTTAATAAAAAAGAGTATTGTCAGCAGAGTCCAAGCTAAAGCAAAAAATATATACATAAGTACAACATTTTGGTTTTAACAAATAATAAAAGATAAAAGTAAAGAAGATTGTGATTACAGGAAGCTACTATAGCTTCCTGTAATCACTACTATACTACTATAGCTTCCTGTATTCACAATATATTTATTTTATAAAGTGACTGTTCACATTGGAGATTTCATTATAATCTTGTAGCTAGTTGCTTTAAGATTTACTTTACACTATTAAATAAAAAATTATAATTACCGATTTCACCCCCTTTTTCGAACTTTTCTTTATTAACGTTTTTTCTCAATAGGACTATTATTTTATGGCCAACCAACGCCTTTTATTTGGATCTATCATTTACTTTCTTCCAATTAGAGTCACGTCACTTATGGGAATTTAGGACCTACTTTAGGACTAGTTTTATTGTAAGGTAATGATCACTAATTTTTATCTGTCATTATACTTGTACAGGCACGAGCACCAATATGTATACACTTTGATTATTATGCCATTGTATTAAGAGTTACAATTGTTTACATATTTTTGCTCGTGACTGTACCTACTATAATGTTTGTATTGATACAAATACGTATATTTAATTGAGAAGGTGCCGCGCGGTGCCGAGCGATCGCAAAAACTGACACAAGTCTCATAATAAACTTCAAAGCAAAATCAAACATATTGATATTTAAAATTAGACGAATTCTGCTTTGAAGTTTCAGACTAGTAATTTGATTACAGCAATGTTTTTATTCTGCGAAATGTACAAAACCATCACGCGCTTGTGTTAAAAATTAAAATTTACTTTTTTAAGATGGGGGTGACCGGCGCAAATATTTTCATGTAAGAATTATTGTTTCATGCGTGAAATTAAGAAAGTTGTCGAAAAAAAATGTTTTTACG
Source organism: Scoparia ambigualis (assembly GCA_963921215.1). Lineage (NCBI taxonomy): Eukaryota > Metazoa > Arthropoda > Insecta > Lepidoptera > Crambidae > Scoparia > Scoparia ambigualis. The sequence goes on along the minus strand of OY992508.1, from coordinate 7,405,190 downwards.
AGTCATTACATTTATGTATTGTTTGTTATTGTTTAAAGAATTTGTTTCAAATTTCAACAAGGCCACGACCTTGTGCAATGATCAGGCTAACTTACGTAAGTTTTTTTTAAATGTATTTTAAGAATTCAGCGCATAGTAAAAGTACCTTAAAAATACATAAATTTTCACAATTTCGTGCAGGATCCCCTTAGAAAAGATTTTTGTACTTTAGTTTGTTTTCTAAAAGTGTACGTCTGCCTCCATCCGCTACGACCGACAAGCACTTAAAATTACTTTGAAGTATTACGAAGTTTTAAAATGTTACCAATATCTGCTGCGTGAGCTGTGTGCGTAGCGGCTCGTTATAAGAATACTACCATACCATCTCTTCCCTTAGGTGTCGTAAAAGGCGGCTAACGGACTAAGCTTTGTATAAATCGGAACACGTTTCTTTAACATAATCACTATTTTAAAATCCGTGGTTAACGCTGTTGGTTTCACAATTACTTACCTAAGTACATATTATGTTATTAATGTAATCCTTATTGTGAAACTGTTTGTTGACCCCAATAAATGGAAAAAAAAGACTGCACATAACAGCATAGAGTGGCGTTGAGCTCACCACCTACACTGAGCACCTGTGCTGTTATTATTATATGGACTGCTTTTGCAGTTCTCATTGCCTAGTCTCTGACTAACCCTTCGGGGATAATAGTCGTGATAGTTATGTATGTATGTACAGTCACAAGCACCAATATGAATACACTTTGACTCTTATTTCATTGTGTTAAGAGTTACAATTATTTACATATTTTTGCTCGTGACTGTACCAATAACGTTTGTTATTTTAGTTGTCTACAGAAAAAAATGCTGTCCCACAGGTGGACAATTTGTGGCATAGGCCTCCTTCATTTGAATCTTTTTTGGAGGTTAGATTACCAGTACAGGTAATTTTAACTTTTGGGAGTTTTCTGTATTAACGTTTTCCTTAATAGGGCTATTATTTTATGGCCATCCAACGCCTTTTATTTAGATCTATCATTTACTTTTTTTCTAATTATAGTCACGTCACTTATGGGAATTTAGGACCTACTTTAGGACTACTTTTATTGTAAGGTAATGATCACTACGTTTTATATCTGTCATTATAGTTGTATCTAACTACTATACTACTAACACTGTAATTTTTGTATTGATACAAATACGTATATTTAATGCTTATGAGGGTGCCGCGCTCAATTTATCTGATCGCAAACTATCTGCTGTCTACATAATTCACTACGAAACGTACGAGTAAGATGTTCATGAAATAGCTTAAGAGGCCACCGCGCGGAGCCGCGCGATCGCAAAAACTGACATAAGTCTCATAATAAACTTCAAAGCAAAATCAATCATATTGATATTTAAAATTAGACGAATTTTGCACATAGGCCTCCTTCATTTGAATCTACTGTGGAGGTTAGATTACCAGTACAGTTAATTTTAACTTTTCACTAAAATGTATATTTGTGGTGGTAATGACCCAGCCTCTTCATGTTGTCTATGAGTCCAGGCCTGTACCCAGCAGTGGGAGATGGGTGTTTTTCCACAGATCGATATTTCTTAACGAGCCAGTACTATGCATTAGTTGATGGCCGTTATAACCGAGCAAGCATGGTTAATAAATTTATCTAATAGCCAGTAATGGATATTCTGACCGCACCTTTTATTATTATTAGCGCGGTTGGGTTTTAATTAAATTGTAAATGCAAAAATAACAATGCAAATTATGTGAGCCCTTTAGTTTGCTGTATAGCCCCTCACTAAAAGACCTCTCGTCCCTCGGATGTCGTAAAAGACGACTAACGGACTAATCGCGGCGACTTTCTTTCTTTCTTTCAAGCTAAACCGTTACTATTCCAAAACGTAAACGTAAAACATGCTAACCTAAACAAGCATGAACCACAGAACACAAGAATCTTCAGTTTCTTGGTTTGTTTGCAAGTAATGTTATCTCTATCTATATATTTTTATTACTAAATCTTCTTGAACATAATTATGTCATATATTTTTTCTATGGAACGCTGAGTACATAGTAAAATACTTCATAAAAACGTCGTATACTTTTTTATCGCAAATTTATTATCAAAATCGTAAAAAAGTAACAATTATGACACAGGTAAGGGAGCAGTTGTTTGCCGAACGAATCTGTTGGTTGTCAATTTGCTATAGCACTATATACACTTTTATTGGTCAATAAATAGCTGAGGACTTGTTGTTAGCATTGCTGTTAGCGTTGCACATCCATCAGGGGGGTTACAAATTAATATACCCTGTATTCGATTACGTCTGACACCTCGGACAGCTATTTAAAAAAAATCAGGACCGATGGTTTTGTTTTTATGTTTACTGTAAGCTAAGAATGCAAAAAAAAGTAAAGGGAATAAGATATAGAGTATAGTATTGCTCACTCCGTTATGGCTCCGTATTGGCCGGCGTAGAGACGGCTGTCATTCGTCGTTGCGCTGGCGCAAACAAAAGGGTTAATAAAACAACGTAAAACAGAACTATAATTCAGTTTGTATTTTCTTCGTAATAATTAATAAGTAAGTAAGTGTAGATTATCTTTGTTTCTGAATTTATTCAATTAAAAGTAATAGGTGGTGAGCTCATTGCCGCTTTATGCCGAGTTATGTGCAATCTTCTATCCTTTAGTTGCTTTTTGCGACACCCAGGAGAAGAGATAGCTTGGTAGTATTCTATTAATAATGACCGTAACCGTGTTGCGTAGCTGTGAAAGAATACTACCACCCCCTCTCTGCCCTTGGGTGTCGTAAAAGGCGACTAACGGACTAAAGACTGCACATAGCGACTGCAATGTGCTCTGCGTGACAGGTGGTTAACCCATCGCCGCTTTATGCTGTTGGATGATTACATCCAACAGCATAAAACATCCAAGCTATTTGGTAAAAAGTGGATTATGGCAGAGGGTTGCCTTTGCGGTCCACATTTCCTCAGTCTCTGACTAACCCTTGGGGGATAGTAGTCGTGATTACCTGTTAATAATGTACTATTAATAATGAACCGCCAGCACACAGCTCTATGCACACAGATTATTATTATGATGGTGATGATATTTCATCTACTTTTGTTAACCTATTTAAGCAGTTGCAAACTATGGCAGTATTATTATAGCTTTTGAAATATTTATTTATATCTTACACTGTGCGTGCCGCTATCCTAACGTTTGCGTAGTTAATATTTACTGTGCGATCCAATATGTGTGGGATAGTCAGTAGGGTTGTCACGTTGTGTCTGTTTTAAATTAAGCCTGACTTAAAAAGTAAACTCACATAACCTGGGCTACTTTTGTATTCAATTACAGAGTACAAGGGTGTCATTCTCTAACGCTCGATTGTAAGCTTGCGTTCGCTTTGCCAAACACGTTCCGAGCAAGAGCGACCTTTGTGACTTTATCGTAGAGTCGAGTTTAGAAAATGCGGATATGATGACGACATGTTTGATGTCAGTTTGACGCAACGATTTGTCAAATCTAGCAGCGAGTTGTCAAATCTGAATTCGACTCTACGATAACGTCACAAGGTCATTTTTTATCGGAACGTGTGGGTCGTAGTGAAGTAAAGTGATCGCGAGCTTACGATCGCGCGTTATTGAATCGTCACGAAGAAGCTTTTAAGGTGGATATAAAATAAATGCTGGATCCTGTCGACAGAAAATCAAACGATAACAAAAAGGACATTGGTATACTATCTTATTTCTAAATAACATTGTCGCTTTTCATTACGTTACATTTTATTTTAATTAATTTATAGTCAATAATTTATACCTATTTTAATTTAAAAGCTTAGCAACCCTATGAGATCGGTTCCTAATTAAATTCCCCGCAGAATCACTTTAAGGGATTTTCTAATAGATTGCTTGTTGTACTGCTGTACCGTACTTCATTACTTGAAACAGAAATAGTCATCATAATCATCATGATCATCACCACAAAAGCCACAAAGAAAAAGCTAGAATTATAGAGCGCGCGTTACACTGGCCCAATGCAAGTCGGTTGGGTTTTAAAAAGTAGAATACGAATAGAATTCTCACAGTTAGGCAAAGGCTTGCTTAATTGAAATCAAGTTTTCGGCAAACTTCGGCTTCATCGCCACTTGTGCCATGTTTGGGTTGGAAATCACAAACCAAGGCTATGCTTCAAAAAATCTTTTCTTCAAAAGGCATTTTGTCTTATAACCCAAGGTTCTCGATTCAATTCCCAGATATTGTTTTTTTTATATATAAAGGAGGCAAACGAGCAGGCGGGTCACCTGAAGGAGAGTAATCACCGCCGCCCATGGTAACCCACAAAACCAGAGGATGCTATTATTTCACGCCGGATATTCATAAGAGGGTGGTATTACCCTTGGCGAGCCGGCGGAATGCGTGCTGCAACGCAGCGTGGCTCTACCACTCAAGTGGTATTGTTTGAAATGTTATATTTCTAAGACCTGTTATCATAAAACTACGTCCAGAACAGACCAGAAAATACTTAAAACGCCTTCTGAAAGATGGAGAAGCTCAAGCCGGTTCTTTTAAATTAGCCTTTCAAAGTCTGAAAATCTTTTCCCAGCATCATCAGCAGGGTTTTGAGAATAAAGACATTCAAAGATCATGATCAAGTGGATTTCTAATGAATTTCGCATTCACTACACATTAAATCGAAACACTTTTCTTACAGACTAACTCGCGTTTAATTTTTTAAATTACCGATTATGTTTTTAATTCTGACGTTTCGAACTTTTAAAAGGTCCGTAGTCACGAGGTAACGCGGAGGTGCTGGTCATCTGATCTATTTAAATAAAAATAATTGCCACGATTGTATGTTTGAACTGGTGCTTCGGATATATACTAGTATATATCTGAACATACTATTTGGATTTTTTGCTGTGTTTGTAATTATCAGGACAAGGTATGAATGAAAGAAGAGTTTTTGGAACGAGAACGAAGTCGTCGGCGGCGGACAGGTAGTAGTTTTTTTGTAGCTTGCTTACCGTTATTTTTTTTTATTTGGATGCGTTTGTTTTTGCCATATTTGTTAGTACTGCGGAGTTGTTTTGTAGAATTAAACTCTTATTAATACTTAAAACCAAATTAAAACCTTATGTTCCTGTCTACCACTCCGCTAATTGGGCGTGGTTTAAGTATGTGTGATTAGTTGTTCTTGTTCTAGAGCCAGCATCAATGCCGGGACTTCGATGACTGAGGCTGTGGAGTGGTATACCAACGCCAACGCTGCCCTCCTCAACCACCTGACCAAGGAGATCAAGGACACAGACTCTAGCACCATATGGAGGTAAGCCAGTTTTTTTATGGCAGTGTTTTGTTTGGTGGTAGAGATTGTTAACAGGTTGAATGCCGGGATAAAAATAGAATATTTATTTCGGTTAGTGGCACCACTTTCGAAGTGTTAAGTCTGCCTGGCTAGCTTCCACCGTCTTATCTAAACAAGTCGCGTTAACATCAATGTTTGTAGCATTGTTGTGTTCCGGCACAGTCAGATATGAGATAGCCAGTTCCTCAGGAGTTGGGATTCCGGGTGAAACAGCTTTTATCTTCAGGCTTATCATCATTTAGCATCAGGTAGGATAAAGGCCAAGCGCTCTATAGTAAATGAAAAAAATATTATGATACTGTGCCAGCCTTCGCTTTCCTGGTGCACAACATCACATGAAGAGTTCCATGCTGTTGAATGTATAAAAGCTTGTGCTCTAAGTTCAAAATCACATAACATAACTTATACCTATTTAAGAGTCTGTATTTTCTATAGCTGCATGTTATTGGTAAACACAGAGAGTAAATACAGGAAAGTTTTATAATATTGGCTAATTGATTAGTAAAATTTAGAATTTGAAAGTTGAATGAAAAACCAAAATGCGAAAACCCTCATATCTTTACCCCGTGCAGACTTCGTCAGCTAAGCAAACGTGTGCTATGATTCATAGTGAAACAGTATAAGTACATTGCATTCTATCCAATTACCCCCGTCGCGTCGATATGAAACTGCACACACGTTTTCAATCATAGTTCGGTGTCGTCACGGGATAATCGATTTGAAACTGGGTCGCTTAATAACCATTTGTTATAAACTAGCATTGCACTAGCGCTGGATTATGTTGGTTATCGTACAGACTGCAACGAAAGTCGCTAGACAATTTTTTGTGTACTTAGGGTAGGTTCGACCAAAAATCATGTTACAATAGAGTAAACTGCCAGTGTTAATGAACACCAATATAAATATATAATATAGGTAACTATTCGTTTTTGTACACAGATAACTATGTGGTCTGTTAACTGTGTATTACTACTCCGTAGTAGCTAAAACAGCTGTGTTTTCAAAGGGCACTAAAATAAATATAAATGACACACCAATACAATTTTTACAGAAAATATTATGAAGTGACAATTTCAGTCAGATGGTCCGTCAGTTCTAATCTCCACCACACGCAATCACAAAATTACTTAGCGTCTTACACCGCCGGTTTTGACGGTGTAGTGAATTTACTCTTGTGTAAACCATAATTGGTATAAGGGTTGGTAAAATACACAATGAGCTAACTTGAGATTAAGGTGTAGCTTTGTATCATCGGTATAAGAGTTATTCGGCTTTGGTAAAATCGCCCTTAAGCCGACGAACGACTATACGACTACCGGCCACTATGGTTTGTAGCCACCACAGCCCATGGACGGATGGGACACCGAAGTTTTTAGTTCTTATGCTTCTATTCCCTGTGATTTCACTGGATCACGTAATGAGTTAATTAATGAATATGCCAAAGTGTCCTATTACCAGTACAAGGTATTCAAATGATCCCTTTACGGTGCAATCTACCTACTTTCCTTTAGGACTACTTACTATTAGACGTGTAGCGTAGTGGTGAAAGAATACTACCACCCCCTCTCTTCTATTGGGTGTCGTAAAAGGCGACTATGGGTCTAAAGACTGCATACTTCGCATACATCCGACATTATAGAGCGGCGCTGGGCTCACCACCTGTCATGCTGAGCACATGTGAGGAGTAGGCAAACAAAAAGTCACATTTAGACTTTTGACTATTTGTTTGTTTTATTTTTTTCTACACTCGCAACACTGGATTCCACCTTATACACTAACTATTTTCCATTAAAAACGTGATAAGTATATCACATGAAATAAATCAACAAAAGTGTCAAGTGCCGTCAAAAAGCAACATTTCCTTCGATTTTATTACAGTTTTAAATGTGTTCACAACTCCTGCACAAATAATGACTTTTCCGATGGTAATATGTATTGATTGATAGGCAATCTAACAAAACGAAACTTTTCTAAACAAAATTAGCAACACTGATATTGTTATTTCAAAATACCACTCGAATTTGAATTGAAGTGATCGTTTTTTATGTAGGAGGTTAGACCAGTTGCAGATTTGCATTTCGTAAGTAATTTTTGATAATAGCAAACGTACTTACCTGTTGAAGAAATCAATCGAGGAAAACGATAAAAGAATATCCAGCCGAGGAGATTAATTGCAAAACGAAATGACAAGTACAAAGTCCATTGAGAATTTAATTGAAAGTCTGACACATTTCCTATTGGTTTTTTATATGCAATTAGATAATTTTATATATAGGTATTTCATAAATATTTTATCCTACTCTTGCAGATATATTGTTAGGGATCCGCTGGGGGTTAATTTTAGTTGTCCTTGCATTCATTCTTCAAACGGTTCAAAGTTCAAATGCTCGCTGATTGACATTGCAGATGTATTAGTTGGTCCACCTCCTTGGTCGAGTGGTTTGTACACCGTTTTCATGGTGTCGCCATCTCTGAGGTCCCGGGTTCGATCCCCGGTCGGGTCAATTTAGAAATTATTGTTTTTCTAAATTGTATCGGGGCTGGGTGTTTTCTATGTATAATAAGTATGTATTTAAGTATTTTAAGTATGTTTATCCGTTGTCTAGTAACCATTTAACGAGTTTCATATCGAAGCCTCTCTTGGGCTAGATAATTGGTGTCAGTGTAGGAAAACTTATTATTATAACTTATTACACAACAAGCTTTTACACAAAGACAACCAGGATATCAATATATTATGTCGATTCATATCACCGTTTCCCACTCAGCGTGACCGCTGAAAAGTCACAATTCCAAAGTAGGTCTGACAAAAGGTAACATTTCCAGGTTGGTCCCTCAATATGTCACTTTTCCATTTTAATAACTGAAATAACTTAATTGCTGATAAAAAAAAAGTACATACGTTTAAACTACAGGGTTATCTCACTCTGACAGTTATTCCAAATAAAGTAATTAAAAACAGTTATATTCAACCTTTTATTAGTTTTTTTTTAATTATCCTTAAGTTTATAAAAATGGAAAAGTCACTTTTTGTTCGCCTACTCTTCATGTGCAGTCGCTATTTGGTGAAAAGTGTAATGGTAGAGGACTGCTTTTACTGTCCTTATTGCCTAGTCTCTGACTAACCCTTCGGGGATTTTAGTCGTGGTTATAGTGGTTATACATATTATGTATGCATGTATGTAGTACCCTACAAACCGGAACGTAGCAATGTGGAACAATGCTGCTTGGCGGCAGAAATAGGTGTTAGGGCTGGCAAAATCTTACCCTTTATTCGCATAATATCAGATTCTCAAAATATGAGATTCTCAAAATATTAGATTATCAAAATAGCAGATTCTCAATATAGCCAAAGTACAATCAAGAACAAGCAAAATTATTAAATTATTTTGCTATACCACCGTGCATGCTCTTCACTTTGTCTATATAACAAGAGTAGTACCTAGTAGTAGAGTAGAGTAAGTAAATTAGTCTTCGATCACATAGTTTTTACATGACTCAAAGTACTTGGTTTAAAAGAATACTTTACGAACTTACACCAATCAGATTGGTTGTTTTAGTTTTTCAATTATTATTTTTTTTGTATTATTTAGCTACTGTGACCGATTGGTTGCTCTGACCCTGTTAACCGCAGGTCCTCGGTTCATTTCGCAGGTCAGTTTTAAATTTTTCGATGGGCAGCCCTGGCTTGTGATCACAAACTAGCATTTAGTAAACGTGGTGATTAAGCCAACCTTATTTCAACGATAAAAGCCCTCAGCCCAGCAGTGTATGCTAAATACACGATACTTTATTATGAATCATCTATATTTTTTAAAATTTTGAGATAAATTGTGTTAGTAATAAAAATTTAACCGATTAAATATTCTGAAAACTAAGATGGCTCACTATATCACAGATGGTATGGTTTGAATGAGTCAGTGTGTGGCAGTGTAGTCAAACCACAAAATAAAGAGAATACAGAAGGACGGCTCCGTACAAAACGCGATCGAGCAACGCACACAGACACCTCTCACGAGCAGGAACTCAAAGAATTCGAGCGCGAGTGTCACGTGTCTGCAGACGTTCGATTCGCGGGGAATTTTACGATAGACAAGACCAAGAGTTTTATTAGTCGTTTACGCGTGATTGAGTAGGTAACAAACAAACTTTAACGAATCATACCTAATATTAGTAGGAAGTAAATCAGTTAAATAGGTAGGATACACTTCTAGGTACCTATTTGCATTTTTTTAATAAATAGATAAATTGACCAAATTTTGGTCTTCATAATTGACGTAAGCTTAATAAGGTTCTTAATCGGTTTTAGATTAGGTAGGTACCGTAGTTATTTATCTATTGACGTGACAACGTCTTATAAATTGGTTTGCCGGGTGACACTTCAAGAAACTGCGTTACGCTCCGCTCCCGTTATGCGCTCAAAATGAGAGCGAGTGAGAGGCACGCGTCCCTTCCACTCGGGCATGGTTAGCCCGCCTAAGAGCGAGAGAGACAGACATAAAAAGTGAAAGGCACGCGTCCCTTCCATATTATTTCATCCTTCTTCCTACTATACGAATGAATATTCACATTAAAATTATTTTACCACTCAAAGTCGTTTTTATTAAAAAAATGCACTTGCTGACTTACAGAGCATAAAAAACGCCAGCAAAGCTAATTACAATATAGGTACTTTAATTGAAATAAACAAATCACTGAAATGTAATAGCACATAAGAACATAATTAAGAAGACTGAAGAGATTTTTCTTTATTAAATTAATACATTTTGCGACTAAGGGTGGATTCGATCAAGCTAGAGTAAATTTTATTCTTAAATTAATCGTCAATTATGCGAGAGTAAATCGAAATTACGTTTTACCACGCACTATTCTCAGCGTAGCTTGCCTATTCAGGAATAGTCATTATACCACCGTTCAGCTGAGAATAACAAAGATAATCCGAGAGTATTTTAATGGCGTCCACATACCATATCTTTTCGGTGTTGTTTTCTATCTGACATCTGTATAAGTTTAGTCCGTTAGTCGCCTTTTACTACACCGAAGGGAAGAGAGAGATTGGTAGTATTATTTTGATGAGCCCATCGCCGCTCTATGCTGTTGGTTGTATGTGCAGTCTTTCGGCCGTGAGTCGCCTTTTACGACACCGAAGGGAAGAGAGGGATTGGTGGTATTATTTTGATGAGTCCATGCCGCTCTATGCTGTTAGATGTATGTGCAGTCTTTAGTCCGTTAGTCGCCTTTTACGATACCTAAGGGAAGAAAGGGGTTGGTAGTATTATTTTAATAATAAGTCACAACTACACATGACAGTACCTGTCAGAAAAACGTTCTCCGTAGGGCGTACTTTCCAACCGCTCCTCAAACAACTTCAGACCTACTTTCCGAGTATGAGGAATAAAAGACATTCGACTTTGACAGCTACAGTTATTGCACTAGATGACAAAATATAATTTTCAGGACTTTGCCTTTTAAATAGTTCGTTTGTAGAACAATGACCATTGGTCGGATAATAGGTTCATTCACCATGCGCGCATGCCATTCGCTCAATAATGAAGAATAACAATTCCAAGAGTAACTAATCTGTAGATTGCATGGAAAAATGTGATTTCTTTATTTGAGAATAAAATCGTAGAATAGAATTATTCTTGGTATAGTTATTCTCGTTTATCTTCAAGTTTGGTCGAATCCACCCAAAGACGATTTGCGATGTGTACGAAGTGAGAAACTGGTAATTTAGCCAATCAGACGAATTGCGATTTAGGGAATCCGCGCCCGACCCATTTTTATGTTGTCATATTCTTATGCACTTATGTACATACTTTCTTAGGTAAGTCAGAGAGCTGACAACTCTGGAGCTACAGTCGAGCGTCGGTCGGCATTAAAATTGAGGTGCATAAAATATATGAGCCAACCTTCTGTACTCTCTCTATTTTGTGGACAAACTACCGTTTGCTTTGACAATGAGTCACGGTGTATCCTTCAAAACGCATTGGTGTAATTTTTCTCAGTTGTAGAATTCATGGAGAGAATGTATGCATGCTATAATAATATATAACGGTCTATGAATCACGCTTTCTGAGAAATATTGATTCATCTAATCAAAGTTCACCAATCAGTTTAACTATGACATAAATTACAAGGAGCTTGATAGCGCACCGGTTTACGTTTTCGTGTTGCGATCATATAAGCAACATTGTAATGCCAGGGACACAGCATTGGCATTGGATGGGTGACCAGAAATATCTTGAACTTATTCACTAACGTATTATTTGAATCGGCCGACTGTACTGTATTGTCACACATATTCACCATAGATAATAATTTCTTGAAATTGTTTTTTTTTATATAAATAAAAAAGAAATAAAAAATCCGGACTTACGGTAGATTCAGTAGTTAGGATTTAACAAAAATTTTAGTTATCTGTTATTTTATTAGTTTTGTAGTCGATAAGTGTCTGTGGTGGTTTTTATTGAACTATTTGACTTTGACTTTTAATCTTGTATCCATCCTTCGGTTTGGTCCGAGATCCATCCACTACTCTATACTAGGGCTTCTTCTTGTCTGCTCGCCAAAATAATTACACATCAGTTTTTAGCATATTGTAAATGGTACAGAACTGTACACTCGATTACTACCTAAAATGGCATGCCAGTTTATGATTGCGTAATTCAAGCAGTGACTTCCTGTCCAGGTACCTGGTCGGCTTCAAGAACCTCCTGCGCAGCATCGAGTGCAAGGGCATTGCGTCGGTGCTCGGCATCAATTACTTCGCCCGAGGCTACCTCCAGCCGCGCTCCCATGAAAGGTGAGAACTAAGTTAGTTAGTTAAGATAGTTGCCTGCCGGCGTCTGTGTTCCCGAGTGCATATAGCCCCAACATCTTTAAAGCCCGCGTGAATAGGCTGCTTCTCGACAAGCTCGCTCTATCGTCGGCTACTTCTTAATCCTACGGATAAGAATGTGGCCAAGAGCAAACCCATCTATTATTAAAAAAAAAAAGTTGTTCTAAATTGCGTCGGCACATAAGTCATTGGTAATTATTTGCTTAGAAATACTACTATCCCTTCTCTTCTCTTGGGTGTCGTAAAAGGCGAATAAAATACTAAAGACTGCACATACATCAAAAGCATAGAGCGGCGATGGGCATCACCTGTCACGCTGAATGAACGCAGTGGACTGCTTCTGCGGTCCTCACTGCCTGGTATTTGACTAACCCTTTGGGGATAATGGTCGTGAATCTCGTGTATGTACACACGGCGTCAGATCAACCTACCCTAAACTGTCAAATTTCTCCCATGAATATTGATCCTTAGAACCAAGATATAAAGTTCAAAATTGATTGTAGAAAATTGACAGTTTGGGGTATGTTGATCTGACGCCGTGTATACCTATGCTTATAAATTCTCTTTTTTCAACCAGGTATATAGCCCACATGGTTCTCGGCAGAGATCTCCTGGACAGCACGTTGAACCTGGTGCCTTCTCTGATACCCCTCCATATGGACATCAAAGAAGACAGCCCTGAATACCAGGTCTTAGAGAAGAAGTGAGTTTTCAGAGTGGTAAATTGTGATTACCTGTTATAACTTGTTACGTTTAGCTTATGTAACTTGTGAGAGCTATTAAATTGTATTTATCTATTGTCGGTAAAACAACTGTCGATAGAATTATTGAAAAAAAATTTAAAAGGGATAATTTATTAAGCAGCTGATGCACCTCTGATAATAATAATATCATTCTGTCAAAAAGTTTCGATAACGGATCATTTGTTAAAATTTTTTGTTTATTTTTGTTGTTAGATTGGCACAACTGTTATCCATTTTGGCTCGGAGTTTGAGTTGCATCTGTTATTTAGATTAAATACAGTCCTGTTTTTAGTTAGTTTATATCTAGTGTGTATTGCGAATTTCTTAATGGATAAAAACATCGAACAAAGAGCTTGTCTTAAATTTTGCGTCGCCAATGGAATTTCGTGTTCGGAGTCACTGAAAATGTTACAGAAGACTTGCGGTGAATCGACTTTATCAAAAACACGTGCTTAAGAGTGGTACCCACAAAGCGTTCAAAAGCGGTCGAGATGTGATGGAAGATTTGCTTTGCTCTGGTAGGCCATCAACGTCTTCAACTGAAGTTAACATCGCAAAAGTGAAGATAATAATGACTGAAAATCCTCATTTAAGTTTGAGAGAGATAGCCGCTGAACTTTCTGTGTCTCACAAGTTGATCCGTACCATATTAAATAATCACTTGGGTATGAAAGATGTTGCCGCTCGGCTAGTCCCAAAAGACCTGAATTTTCTACAAAAACTCAATCGCATAAGAGTCGCTGAGGACATGATAAAACGAGTCAATTCCGACCCAACATTCATGCAACGTATTGTTACTGGTGACGAGGCGTGGTGGGTTTACGAGTTTGACATGCAAACTAGTCAACAAGCTTCGGAGTAGCGCCTTCCGACTGAACCGAAACCGAAAAAAACCACGCCAAAGTCGATCAAAAGTCTAAGTCATGTAGACTGTTTTCTTTGGCTATCGCGGTGTTGTGCACCCTGATTTCTTGCCGAAAGGTCAAACGGTAAATAAATAATATTATTGGAGCGTTATGCGGTGTTTATAAGAGCAACATTTAAAAAGCCAAATTTGTGGAAAGAAAATTCTTGGATTTTGCACCACGATAATGCGCCTTCGCACAAGGCCATCATTGTGAACGAATTTTCAAGCAAAACTCAACAAATACCATCAAGCAACCACCTTATTCACCAGATATGACTCCAGTCGACTTCTTTCTTTTTCTTAAACCAAAATTACCACTTCGTGGCACCCGTTTTCATTCGGTAGAAGACATAAAGGAGAATTCGCGGCGAGGACTTAACTCAATTTCGGAAAAAGCGTTTAAAAGTTGTTTTGATGATTAGATTATTCGTTGGCGTAAGTGTATCGTTTCTGAAGGAGCATTCTTTAAAGACAATAAAATGAATTTGGATATATCCTAACTAACATTTTGTGTATTATTGATCTTTTCCCGGTACTTTCTTGACAGTGTAGTACCTACCTTAAGTAACATAAAGTATATCCTACTAATGTAAATGCCACACAGCTGAGCAAATGCCTTCATCATTGAAATCAAGTCTTCGCTACAATTGGGTATTTGCATATTCACCACGCTTGCCACTCGTTCACCGATAATCTGTGCTAACCTGAAGAATGAACAAAATATTGGTACAGTTCAATAAATTGAGCCTAAATATTTAATATGTTATATTTACAAAAAGTTTTAAATACTTTTATTTTATTTGACACGGCATTGTGACTACATCCTGCCTGATGGTAAGCAGCCGATGCAGTCCAAAATAATACGAGCGCTCCTCACCGTGGAACAAGCACGGTGACAAGCGCATCCATTCATGATGGCCTGCACAAATGCCGTTTCACGCCATGTTTAAAAGGCCCGGGATTATAGGAGCTGGGAAATACATGCGCCGGCAGAGAATTCCAAAGCCGAATGATCTTACAGAGGAACGACTTGCCAAATTTTTGGTACGAGTGCTGATATTCTGCACAGTATGATAGTGGTTCCTAAGACCAGCACGTGTACGGGACAGGAAAGGATAGGGCGGGATTATATCAAAAAGTTCTTTAGAACACTCTCCGTAGTAATTTCGGTTGAAGACACTGAGAGAAGCAATGTCTCTACGCAGCTGGAGGTCCTTAAGAGAGGCTGGAACCTCAGCATCTCCAATAATGCTTAAACTCGCCTTTGCAGTCTATCGAGTGCATCGAGGAGGTATTTAGCGAAGCCGTCCCATAGATGGAAACAATACTCCATACTCGATCGCACCTGAGTCTTGTACAGCAAACACGCTGCTCGGGAGTGAAAAACCGTCACTTTATTAAGAATACCCAACTTACGGGAGGCAGTTAAAATAACACTCTCAATGTAGCATTTTGGATTCAGTTCCTGGCCGATGTCCATGCCAAGAATGCTGAGGTCCACTGAAATGGGTAAAGGAGAGTTCTGAAGAGAGGGAGGAGTAAGAAAGGGAGTTAGATTTTCACAATATGACGTGACGATCTCCGTGAACGAGTGGTTAGCACGTCAGTTTTGGCGTCGCCATCTCTGAGGTAGGTTCGATTCCCGGTTGAGTCAATTTAGAAAAGAAATTATTTCGGGTCTATGTATTTTCTTGGAATAATAAGTATATTTATTCGTTATCTTACCAATAAAAACAAGTTTAAAAAAAAGCTTAACATGAGCTAGATAATTCGTAAAAGTTATTAGACATAATTAGCTACTTGACAGTTAGGAAAAAGTATTTTAAAAATGCAAACGCTTATTTTATACCCCGTACAATATTTTCTTTCTCGTTAAAGCTTTCATATTTTTCTTTATTGATTTCAAATTTCGTGCGAAAACGGTTAGCCACGTGACATTTTGCTCTGTGACGGCACACTTCAATAAATATAGAAACTTAGTACACTTCACACTCAGTTGAAACTTAAGTCCGAAAAGTAGTTGTCCGATTGACTTTTGACCTACTGAACGTTTGTCCGACAAACGACTGGGCGACAGAACTATTGACCGACGACATTTTAGTCCGACAAAATAAGTTGTCCGACAAACAATGTGGTGAAACCACCGTTTTACCTTATGTAACTCCACGTCGTATCTGGTTATTCTCATGTGATCATCTCATGTCATTCTTCTTATATATCATTGCCTTTATTTTTCTCGCTTCTGCAACGATACATAATCTCGATCTCAACTGTTTGTCGGACAACTTATTTTGTCGGACTTAAATGTCGTCGGTCAATAGTTCTGTCGACCAGTCGTTTTTCGGACAAACGTTCAGTAGGTCAAAAGTCAATCGGACAACTACTTTTCGGACTTATGTTTCACACTCATAAGTGTCCCTAGCATCAGTTGAATTACAATCACCGTAGATTAGCCTCAAAGATATGCATTGTGAGAAGCCTAAGCTGTGCTGGCAGCGGCTCATTAAAAGACGACTAACGGACTAAAGCCTGCACATACATCCAACAGCATAGAGCGGCGATGGGCTCACCACCTGTCACGCTGAGCACATGCAGTCGCTATTTGGTGAAAAGTGAACTATGGCAGAGGACTGCTTTTGATGCCCTCATTGCCTGGTCTCTGACTAACCCTTCGGGGATAATAGTCGTGAATATGTATGAATATATGTTTAGTCCATCAGTGCACTGAGGCGGCCTGACGATGATGACTATAATGATGATGTTGACAGGAACCAACAAATAGTTGACAACAAGCAGCAGGACGGCAGCGTAGCCGACGCTATAGAGTATTTTGACCAGACCGCGACCCTTCTGGACAAGCTGAGAGCCGTGCAGAAACAGCTGCGCCAGTACATAAGGTTAGTGTGTAAATACTTTAGTGCTATGTGAACACTGAGATATGTTTTGGGGAAACCAAACTGATAATGGAGAGATAAAGACCTAGGGACCTTCAAGAAACGATCATATGTCCATTGAATGTACATAAATGACAATAAATAAATTAATGTACTCAAAAGTAGATCATAATGGTATCGCAGAACATAATTTATTAATTAATGTACACGGGTTTCTATCGCTGGTGTACCAGTTGTCTATGGTGCGCGTTACTTCACTGCCCTCTACTAGTGAATAAGTATATTAAGTTAGTTATCTTATCTGCTGCTCTAAGATGGGGTTATTAGATTTTCCTAATCACGTGATCATTTTGATATTGGGAGTAACTAAAACCGAGTCAAGCATTTTTACCTTTTTGTCTATTTTTATATTATTATCCAATAAACTCGTTTGTTGTGCCCTGAAGAATGGCAACGTTTTTTATTATTGTGAGTAAAATTAAAGGAACTATCTTTATTTTTGAATATTTTTGCATTCACAATGCTATATAGATGTTGATGTTGTTTGCTATAACATGTTTACAAGAAAACCGCTGGCTTGCAGCGTAAATCACTACTAGAAAAAATTCCACGAGTCTCCTGGGGTCTCGGTAGCTTAGCGGTCAGAGCAGTGGACCGGCAATCCAAAGGTCATGGGTTCGAATTCTATTCGAGCTTTCTTTAAAGGAACTAGTTACGGAAATTCGTTATAATCATCATCATCAGCAGAAAACGGTTCACTGTTGAACAAAAGCCTTCGTCAAGGATCTCCACCATCTCCAAGTGTTTGTTACTGTGCTGGTAGCGGTTCATTGATAAAATACTACCACCCCATTTCATCCCTTGGGTGTCGTAAAAGGCGACTAACGGACTAAAGACTGCACATACATCCAACAGCTTAGGGCGGTGAAAGGCTCACCACCTGTCACGCTGAGAACAGATGCAGTTACAGTTTGGTGAAACATGGCTTGTGGCATTGCACTGCCTTTGCAGTCCTCATTGCGAGCTTGACAGCTCCAGTTACCTATCTGGAAAAAATGCAGTGAACTACACGTGTTCACGGGGAAACTCTCCCGTAGTATTATGAGTACTGAATGAACAGCGCGCTTCGGCAGGCACTGATTCGGCGTCAAGACCTAACGCAGATGGTCTCCTGCGCGATTTGGTTTATTGATGCAGGAACGTCTGGCACTTCTTGCATAACGTAACGGTTGGTTTCGAGGTGCCAGTACAAAATAAAATTAGGGATGTAAGGAGAGGGGGATGTCCTCATGGCCTGGTCTCTGACTAACTTCGGGGATAATGGCACAGAATAACTAATAGTGATACGTACAGAAGGTTCACTCTCTAACAACTTTCCCGCGAAATTGAAACTTATCGCGTGAACCGGGCGTTCATATTCCGTTAAGCAACGCTGACTCGATTTCGATTTGACGTCATGACGTCACAGAGCGTAGGGTGTACGAGCGCGCGCAGGGATTATGAGTTAAGCGAGGACGCGCGACGTGGAGCGGCAACCTTTACTGCCATACGCCTAGGCGGCCTGCCTGGGAGCCGCGCCGGCCGAACATACCTAAACTGCGAAGTGACACCCCTCTGATAATGGTCGTGAATATATGTATTCCAATAAAAATGAACTTCAAACGAAGCGTGAAGAGCCACCTTGTGGGCCGACAACGTGAGGGCGACTAATGCTTCGCCTTGTTAACGCAGCACCAGTTGTTTTCGCGGCAAAGCTCCATTTCCACTCCAAACCCAGGTTTGTGCATTGTCGTCCAAGGTAACACCCTTTCTTACTCCTCCCTCTCTTCAGAGCTCTCCGTTACCCATTTCGGTAGACCTCAGCATTCTTGTCATGGACATCGGCCAGGAACTGAATCCAAAATGATACATCGATGGTGTTATTTTAACTGGCTTCCTTTAAGTTGGGTATTCTCAATAAGGTGAGGTGAATTTTCACGGTAGTCCCTTTCTTCACCGAATACCGTTCGTCCGAAAATCAAAATCCCTAACGCGTTTGCTATAATCATCACTATCGTTAGAAAAATATTTTTTAGCGCTACGCTGCGCTTCGCGATTGTCTTGAATTTGGAGGTTATTTTTTTTATTAGACAACTGAAATACTAGCTGTCCTACTCCTGTAGGTCACGTGATAGGTTAGAAGTGTACGATTGTCTTGAATTTTGAGGTTTTTTTTTTATTAGACAATTAATATATTGATATCAATTCTATTTAGGACTTATAACTATTATAGAAAAGCGTTTTATGTCTTTCAAATACTATGGATTGCAATATTTATGACACACAAATTTAGGGCATACTGCATTTAGGGTTTTCAATTTTATGGCATGTGACATTATGTAACATTAAATTAGAGCAAGTTATTATTCGGACACATGATGATTATGTCACAAAACATTATGACACGTTAGATTATGGATAAAATAGTGAACCGAATTTTCACTCCTCCACTCATCAGGTGGAGTGGAGTCATCTGCCGTGCTACGTATAGGATTAAGTAATGATGTCGTCAGGGTCGCTGGCAGCACTTGGATGAGATCGGCACAGAACAGCCCCCTTACCCTTGAAACCGATCGGTATTGGATCGGATTGGTATCGTGAAATTTCGTACTTTTAAGTTACGACACCAGCGCTAATTTTAATTCATATTGGGGAACTAAATGCTATTGGGTTTTGTATTTTTTTTTCTCTCAATATACGCGCAATGTTTAGCACTGGTGTCGTAACTTAGGAATACGAAACTTCACAATACCAATCTCGATCGATCGGGATCGGTTTTTAAGAGTAAGGGGGCTGAAGGGACTCGCACATTTAAAGGAGGTCTATACCCAGCAGTGAGTGGTTGCGGGCTGATATAATGATGATATGGTGATGAAGATGTAATTTGTTATCTTTAACTTTGCACGCAGAGACGGGGTGGTGGACAGCTTGACAGAAGCAAGGAGAAGCGAAGCAGTGTGCGCCGGCATACTGGTGCTGGTTTGCGTGGTGTCTCCCATCATCATAGCGCTGGTCACCAACGCGGTCAACACCATACAGGTCATTGCACATCGTACGTACTGCTTACACCAGGACGCTTCGGCCAAATCGAAACCAAAGTTTCGAAGCCAGATGCGAAAAAAGTTATTTTTCTTCATTTTAAACCAGGTTGCCTAAAAAGAAAAAGAGGTCAGTTTTTTTTAAACCCCATCCAAATACAGAATATAGAATGTGCTTTCGAAACTCAATTCAATATTATTTACCGCCGGACGAACCCGAGACTATATCGTCATCACTTTACACTGTGTAACAAAAAAAAGACAAATAAATTACGGGAAATTGAAGCGACATGTTCGTAGTTTTGTTTTCTAATAATTTTTTCGTGTCGAATGTATAAATAATTGCTCCTGTGTCAACAACCTGACTGTGACATATTTGTAGACGGCTGACCAGCCATACAGTCAAAGCGTTTGTGTTTCTGCGAAACTGAATGTCCTTTGTAGCGTTGTTTTGTATTGTATCTGTGTTTTTTTGTTAATAATTTTATATACTTAATTGTCTTATTTATTTGTATTTGTATGCTTATAGATGTGAATGCTAAAAATAATGTTGATAATTTTATATGCTGTAAGTATGTTAGTTATGTAACTTGGTTCCCCCGTGTAACTACTAATAATAATAATAAATTAATAAAAGTCAAATACAAGAAGACCGTGGGCGAGCTGTGTGGTTGCGGCTTATTATTATAAGAATACTATAAACACATCTCTCTTCTTGAGTGTCTTCTCTCTTTGCGGTCCTCAATGCCTATAGTCTTATGCTTCTCTTCTATTCTATTAGACGACCTCTTTGGTCGAGTGGTTTGTACACCGGTTTTCATGGTGTCGCCATCTTTGAGGTCCCGGGTTCGATCCCCGGTCGGGTAAATTTAGAAATTATTGTTTTTCTAAATTGTCTCGGGTCTGGGTGTTTTCTATGTATAAAAAGTATGTGTTTAAGTATTTTAAGTATGTTTATCCGTTGTCTAGTAACCATTTAACAAGTTTCTTCGAAGCTTCTCTTGGGCTAGATAATTGGTGTGATTGTAGGAAAGATTTATTTTAGATTTAATTTTTTTATGCTGTTGGATGCGTAAGCATTATTCAGTTCGTTAGTCGCCTTTTACAAAAAGTAGAGATGGGTTGATAGTATTCTTTTAATAATGAGCTGCCATCACACAGCAGTTCAACATTTTAATTATTCATCGTAATATTTATGGCAAACATGTTATCGGCAATCTGGTATTCTAAAGAAAACCAAGGCATTCTGTAGAATACCTCTAACGTTTAGCCAATGTATGACATACGTTTTTTTTTTACATAATATAATCACGACTATTATCCCCGAAGGGTTAGTCAGACACTCAGGCAATGAGGACCGTAAAAGCAGTCCTCTGCCATAATTCACTTTTCACCAAATAGCGACTGCACATGTGCTTAGCGTGACAGGTGGTGAGCCCATCGCCGCTCTATGCTGTATGATGTATTTGCAGTCTTTAGTCAGTTAGTCGCCTTTTACGACACCCAAGGGAAGAGAGGGGTGGTAGTATTCTTTCACCGCTACGTGACACGGTTCCGCAATGTATGAAATCTAATTTATTCTATACTTTCCCTATATATTCCTGGTAGCAAAGTTATAAAAATAGGCTTCGACGCTTACAAATACATAATTTTAAAATTCATCCTTTAATTTTATATTAAAAACCTTTCAGGTATACGCTACCAACTTGTCCGAAAAGGCAAGTGAGTTGGAACACGAAAAGGAGCTAAGCGACTCTCTGCTCTACCAGATGCTGCCCCCAAGCGTGGCCAAGCAACTGAAGCAGACGCAAGAGGTCAGTTGAGCGACCTTCTGTTCTATCAAAAGCTGACCTTAAGCGTAGCTAAGGAACGAAAGCTGACGCACAGGTCAGTTGAACGACCTTCTGTTCAATCAAAAGCTGATCTTAAGCGTAGTTAAGCAACTGAAACAGACGCAACAAACATCCTAGACAATTTGCAAACACTTACCCTCTGTCTATTCGTAATTTGTCGTAAATTGCGCGCACGCTGTTGTATTTTTCACTGACAATTGGCACAGACGGGTGTGAGTGGTTTTTGGGAAAGCAATTTTTTAACGTAACACACTCATTTAGCCCATTATAAATAAATATACTATATATATTGTTTATGCATTCCATATGCATCGTGTCATATAGATTTCATTGTGTAAAAACCACGTACATCGAAGTAACTTACCTTAGGAACCTTAAATCTGGTTAATTTTGCACGTTTTTCACGCGTAACACTCTCGCCGTCTTTTGTGCAATCGCGGATATATTTTAAATCACCCACGTTTTCAATTAGATTCGTACACAAATTTAAAATAGACAAATCATTGTATAAATGATACAATTTTAAATTCCATCGGACGGAAACTTTTGACTTTAAGGACATAAGTAAGTACGTAACACGGCTAACAACATTTTCGTTGCGTTCCTTGCAAGGGGCACTGCTCTGGACTGGTTAGGGATAGATGAGTCGTGATTGTTGTTTGCGAATCGTCAGTTACGGCCGCAGCTTGCAGGTAGGTGGCCGTGTTGCTATTTCCCCTCGCTTTCGGTGCCGAGCAAATTCTACAATTAAAAAATTTTTGGTTTTCAGTTCTCAGCCATTACCATGTCACATTTTTGCAATATAATTGTACTATTTTTTGTAAACAGGTTTTAAAGTGTAATACCTAACTCCCAGATGTAGATAACCAGCATTTAAACACAAAAAAATAAGTTGAAATTATAAAGTAGGTAGACTATGCAATGTTTTCGTTATATTTATCAACTGCTAATGAACTCTAACAGGTTTTCTCATTACTCTACCAAGTCCACAAAGTAATTCAATCTATCATTCTTAAGGGCTCCCTCGAAAACATCCGTAATAAGAAAACTTGGACTAATTTAAGTTTTCATAAGTTAATGGACGCGTGTAATACATCTAAACATAAATTAACTTGGTAACAAAAATAAATTCTTGTTATGGGCGCGATCAGGGTGCGGTTTTTAAACTGGTAAAAATAATTATTCTAAATTATTGAGAGAAGGAGGCACTTACTCGTATTGGATGTTAATTACCAGCACTGAACAGAAGATGTAACTTTAACAAATATTGTTTTCCGAGGTTTAACACGTTGAGTGCGAAACCAGGTCTAAAACACCTTGTATGTGTCTCGCTTACAGTGCGGCTAAGAAAACTATAAACTTCTTTGACGTCCGAAAGGCATAACTTCAATTTGGTTCGGTGTAGGAAGGAGATGAATATATATCTAAGATGTGTTCATAAAATAGAGTCCAGTGGTGTACCTACCTTGGTACCAGGTTTTTTAGACCTGGAACCGCACAGAACAAATAAAATTTCAATGCAGTGCGAAACCAGGTCGAATGCTCCTGGTACCCCGCGCACCTTTCGCGCGGCCAGTGTTGGATCGCATTCGAGAAGAACGCACGCATTGACATGGCGTTAAGACCGACGAAAAGGTGCCGTAAAAGAATAAATTTAAATTACGACGTTCGTGAAGAGAGTGATGTCAATATGCAATTGAATTATAGATTGATTTGTCAAAGACAGGAGAGTCATCAATACTATTTATTTTATTTACCTATTACGTTTCCTGTAGGTAGGTAGGTTTTTGTTCTCTATTTTATTACAAAAAACATTTATACTACACAAAAACGGTCAAGTGCGAGTCGGACTCGCGCATCGAGGGTTCTGTACTAACCATATAAGATAATAAAGACTGACGGTCTCCATACAAAAGAGCTTACCGCGGAAATAGGTCAAAAACGGTGGGGTTTACTAGATAGCGACACCTAGAGATTTACAGGTAGCGATCCACGCGAGTTTGAATTTGAGTACCTTACATTAAAGCAAACTATAGTACCTATCAACCGCGGCTCCGTTTTCTACCCCTTTTGCTGATTCCGCCGTTCGTCGTCGTCGTTGTCAAAATATTTTATTTTCAGATTTTGCATATAGTTTTACTTGTACCTATTAAATGTAAAATACTATTAAAATGGACAGCGTTACTTTTATTAAATAAAAATATTAAATGATTCTAGATAGTAATTGGTAAGTAGGTAGGTTATTCTTCCTTGAGACTAAAAATATTTGCGCCTCGACTGACGTACGACAGTATTTGCTGTTAAATTTAGCACTTTAACATGGAGAAGGGAGAAAAAGGAATATCTTTCACTTTTTTACAGATACCTATGTTGCTACTATGTATTGTTATGTTCCGTTTTAAAAGACGCCTTTAGTACCTACCTACTTATGTGCTTATGTGCTTGAGTTTTATGTAAGTACTTATATAAACTTATTTAGTATATGTTTAAGAGGCCTATTACATCTCAAATGTGATTTTTGCGTAAAATGCCCATTTTCGCATTTTGTAGTAATTTTGCAGTTGTTTTTATCGTGTTTATAGAAATAGGATAACAAATTTGTGCACAAATCTCTATTCTGTGAGCAGAAGTTGAATTCGGACGTCCGGCGCATCGCATTTTGTAGTAATTTTGCAGTTGTATTTATCGTTTTTATCGAAATAGGATAATGAATTCATTATAAAATGAAGTAACAATTACTCTGGTATAAATTTTGCTCAACAATATTATCGTAGATAGGAGATATTCACAGTTAACTTATAGCAATTTTCAAAGTTTTTTTGGTTTAGAATAAGATTTTTTTCCTATATAAAATCAATGATATCTAAAAATTCCGAGGCTGCTACGCACTATTCGACTATATAAGAGATAACATTATAATTTTCTTATTTCACTTGTTTAGAACAGTAGTTCAATCGATGAGCTTAAAAAAGTGCCTTCGCGCACTTTATGAAAAACTTTCTCTGCAATTTCGGGTTTAATTAAAAAGTTAAACAAAATTTACAAAAAGCGAGGCCACTACGCACTATTCCAATAGCTATTCTACACTATTCAATAAGTCATAATTGTTAATGTATTTTTGTTTCTGAGATCCATAACGCCAAAATTGGCCATTATACGCAAAAATCACAGTCGAGATGTAATAGGCCTCTTAAGTGAGTATAAAAGTAAATAAGTTTACTTTTAAGATTACTGATGTGCTTACGTACCTACCTATGTATGTACTGACGTACCTACATAATCTTATTTACTTACGTTTATGTACAAACGGACGCCAGAACTTCAACCTACCACCAAATGTCTAATTTCATCAATACATTTTAAACTTTGTCGCAATTTAACAGTTTTGGATAGTTTGATCTGCAGGCGTGTACACATACATTATAGTAAGTACATAAGTACAGTAGCTACATAAAACTTAAATACACATGAGCACATGAGCAGATAGGTACATACATAAGTAGGTATAAACAGTACATGTATGGGATTGGTACAAACTATCGATATTTTTATTTCTTATCCCTAAAATATGCGCGTAACTTCTCTTATTCAGTGCGGTACAGGGTGTGTAAGAAAGACCCTGTATTTTATTATAGCTATAAATTTTAAACAAAACCAGCTGTTGACGAACGCCTTCAGGTTCATGTCAATCAATTCATTATTGTTAATATTCAAAGCAAAAAAATTACATATATTTTAACATGAAACCAAAAAAAGGGTTTAAGTTTGTTAAACGTTACAGGGTTTAATAAGCCTGGTACCGCCACAATGAAAGTTTTATGACCAGGTGTGCAACGTCTGGTGCCGCGGGAATGGAAAGAATAGAAAAATTACTGCCGCGTCGAACGCGTTAAGCGAGCACTACACATTGATGCTTTAATTTTGTTAAAGTTGAAATGAAACACTTTTTTACGGACTAACTCGCGTTTAATTTACTATATTACATAGTTTTTTTTATATTATCCTGACGTTTCGAACCCTTTACAGGGTCCATGGTCACAGTCTCCCTGGGTAGTAGTAGTAAGTAGTAGTAAATTAAACGCGAGTTAGTCCGTAAAAAAGTGTTTCATTTCAACTTTAACAAAATTAAAGCATCACTCCTACGCTCGTTATGGTAATCTCATTTTGGTGACAAATAAATTAATGTTAGTACTTATATTTAATCAATTTAAACAATATTTTTTTTAGTTTCACTTATGTTAACTAATGGTTTTAGTTGAACGTAAAAAAGCAACAAATAACTTTATAAAAAGTAATAATATCTGGATATGGTTAGGGATTTTTAACTTAATAATAGAATATTTTTCCAACATGTTTTTTTGTAAACATGAAAAAAATTGTATTTTTCGTTAATATAGTTTCTTGAATAGTGTGTACTTACAATATACAATTTTTTTTAGGTATTTTTTGAAATTTAATTTCTACAAGATCTATTTGAATAGGTACCGAAATAACGTTGTATGTTGTGTTCAAACATTTTTGAAATATTGAGTCTTTATTTCATTCTTTACAGTAGCTTGACTCGTAGTAATTTAGAATACTGTTTAAAAATTTGGAACTATTTTTGCAAGACTGATCACAAAAGGATACCAAAGAACATTTTAAAGGCAATTATGCTGTCGTTTTGAACTTTAAAAAACTTAAGTCTTGTGAGGGGAGGCTGGAATATTTCAGCATATTCACATAAGAACTTTTATAAAATTCTTCACAGCGCCACTAATAAGTACATCTTCTGTGCTTGAAGCCAATTAAGACGGCCTCCTTGGTCGAGTGGTTTGTACACCGGTTTTCATGGTGTCGCCATCTACGAGGTCCCGGGTTCGATCCCCGGTCGGGTCCATTTAGAAATTATTGTTTTTCTAAATTGTCTCGGATCTGGGTGTTTTCTACGTATAATAAGTATGTATTTAAGTATTTTAAGTATGTTTATCCGTTATCTAGTAACCATTTAACGAGTTTCTTCGAAGCTTCTCTTGGACTTGATAATTGGTGTGAGTGTAGGAAAGTTTTATTTAGGTATCCCTGCCAGATTGCCTAGTCGGGCCAGACGTATGAATTAGCTTTCGCCAAATTATTATGCAAAATTCAGAAAACTTTCCACAGTCCTTTGTACAGAATGTACTTATAATGACTCCAGTATTGCTCATAGCTATATAATTATTGGATATTTATGACGCACACACGCACATTGTTATTATGTAATGTCTTTGTAATCTGTTCTCTTCCCTAAATGATAATAATCTATGTACCTACCTAGATAGAAAAGAATTAGGACCGAACGATTAAGGGTTGAGGGCCTAGTGCTCTAAAATACAAGCACTGCCAATCAGAGACTCCAGTCTTCCATCTCAGACAATAAGCCCCATAGATTAAACCTGTAGCTCGTAAAAAAGTAAAATAGCCTCATTGTAATTGTTAGTGGGGATAATTTTTAATTTTATTTTTTCAGGTTCCAGCAGAGTTTTTTGCGTCCGTAACGGTGTACTTTAGCGACATCGTTGGCTTCACCGCAATTGCTGCCGTGTCTACACCTTACCAGGTAACCACACACCAGGGGCCTACAGTCACCCCTTCATCATCAGCCTATAAACGTCCCACTGCTGGGCACAGGCCTCCCACGTGAACTATGCACGTGTAGATATTGGGCCATAACCCACCACGCTGGCCAAATGCGGGTTGGTGCGTTTTAACGACTGTCATCTTACGATAACAACCGGGACCAACGGCTTAACGTGCCTTCCGAAGCACGGGTCATCCCGTGGAGCAGTATTACTTTGATATTATGCAAAATTCTTATAGGAATTTGTATAGTAAGATTAAAGTAATACTTAGAGTAGCATTACTTTAAACTTACTATGCAAAATCCCTTCAGGCGGTCTGTGCCCAGTTTTGGCGGCGGTTGAAAGTACCTATTACTAGTGTTACTTACTTACTTAGTGTTAATAAAAATGGTGTTTCAGGTGATCAGTTTCCTGAATTCCGTCTACAAATTGTTCGACGAGCGAATAGAATGCTATGACGTGTACAAGATCGAGACGATCGGCGATTCCTACATGGTGGCGTCTGGACTACCAGTGCGGAACGGTTTGACTTTTTTTGTTGTTTAATTTTCGTTTTTTTTTCTAATTCTTCCGAAGTAGGTGTACGAAACACACTATGTCCAACCAGTGTTAACTTTAACGCAGTGCCTCCGGAGAGCGGATGCTTTGCCAATCGGCCTTAGAGTGCTAATGACATGACTTTTCGGCAATAAACGTCAGACGTCCTTTATAAACGTTCCCACATGAGGGATTTTGGCATAACCCACCTAGTCCGAGGCGGGTCGCAGTAAGACGATTATTCTACATACATACACACAAACGGGTACGTATTATAATGCCGAATTTAGAAAATTCAATACCGAATTTCATAAGACCATGAACGGAAGGTCGAATATTAAAATGCCGAAAGTTCAAAATCTCGAAAGTTCCAAATCCCGAAAGTTAAAAATCCCGAAAGTTCAAATCCAGAATGTTTAAAATCTCGAAGATTTATATAGATACAGTCGATATGCTGAAGTACAAAATCCCGAAAGATAGATTAACCGTGTTTTTACAATGTAACTTAAATTTCTGACCTATCACGTGACTTACAAGAGTAGGGCAGCTAGTATTTCGGTTGTCTAATAAAAAAACATAACCTCGAAATTAGGTCTTATAAAATTCGGTATTTTGAATTTTCGATATTACGAACTTTCGAAATTTTGAACTTTCGGTTATTTGAAAATCGACATATTGAGCTTTGGTATATCGGCCATAGGTATTTCATACATTCGGTATTTTGATTTTCGATGTTTTAAACGTAGGTATTTTAGATGTAGGTATTATGAATTTTCGGGATTTAATACGTACTTACACATACATAGATTCAAAACAGTTATGCCAAAGGGTTAGACAGAGAATAGGCAATGAGGACAGCAGAAGCAGTCCCCTGCTATAGTCCACGTTCCACCAAATAACAACTGCACATGTGCTCAGCGAGATAGGTGGTGAGTCCATCGACGCCCTATGCTGCTGGATGTTTGTACGGTCTTTAGTCTGTTAGTCACCTTTTACGACACCCAGTTGAAGACAGGAGTTAGTAGTATATTTTAATGAAACTCCACACCGTTCGTATATAATAAGAATTTATTTTCACTACAGGTAACAAACATGCTACAGAGATAGCGAGCATGGCTCTCGAGTTGCTGGAGGCCACAGCCATGTGCAAGCTGCCGCACCGGACTGATCAGGTACCTACTTAGGTAATAATCTGTGTTATAGCTAAGCTAATGTCTAAAGACGAAAGTCTTCAATCAGTGCGTCCTAGCCGTCATGACATACGGAGCCGAAACGTAGACACTGACGGTAGGGCTGGTTCACAAGTTTAAGGTCGCTCAGTGGGCTATGAAAGGGCTATGCTCGGAGTTTCTTGGAGGGATCAGATTCGAATCGAGGTGATCCGGCAGAGAACTAAGGTAACCGACATAGCCCACCAGATTAGCAAGCTGAAGTGGCAGTGGGCTGGCCATATCAGTTGCAGAACCGGTGACCGTTGGGGTAGACGAGTTCTGGATTGAAGACCGCGTGTCGGCGATCGTAGCGTAGAACGCCCTCAGACAAGGTGGAGCGACGATCTTCGCAAGGTGGCTGGCATAGCTGGATGAGAGTGGCCGCGGATCGTGCTCAGTGGCGTGTTCTTGGAGAGGCCTATGCCCAGCAGTGGGCAAGTATAGGCTGATGATGATGATGATAATAACTAAGCTGACGGTAGCATACAAAATTGACATTGACGTAGCGTGGGGTATTTAGATGATACCAAACTTACGGTCTTACAAATTTATTTTTCTTGGTCTCAGGGCATGGGTTACGTATGTGCCTTGCTAGGTAATTTGCTCTCGTCCCTGACTTATAAGTTATAAGTTTAAATGTTATGTAAGGTTTTAACCTCTCAGTCTTGTCAACGAAATAACTAAAAATTTTGACAGCAGGTGCGATTTGGCGGGAATTTTAATTTGCGGAACTGAAAAAAAAAATAAAAAGAAATCGAACGCAGTTCATGTTAAATTTTGAGTTCACGATGCATAAAATGTACCACTGAACCGAAATAATCGACCTTTTTCATGCTAAAGTAGTCTCTAAGTGTATGAAAACACAGTAAAAAGTCACGTGGGGAGCGCGGCCAGCGCGGCCATATATGGCCGCTTGGGGTCTGACGGAATAGCGAGTTTTTAGGTGAGGCCAATGATATTATAAACTATAGATACGTTACGTTCATAGTAATTTGCGTTTAAAATCTGTTACGAGCAATCCAAAACTACACACACTGACAAGTAGATACGCAACGCGGCAAGACCGGCTCTCCACACCTCTTTCTCTCTCTCACTCGCTCTAGCGTCAAAACTAGATTGCTCTCTCTTTCTTCACCTGAACATGGCGTCTTTGCGTCAGTTATTAGATTGTTCGGAAAAATAATTGAAATATACTAAATAATCTATATTTGCATATTCATATGTGGTAAGCGAACCCTTGTATTTTGTTTACTTTAGAGTCATAATTGGTGCACTATCGAAACACATACGATGGCATTTTTGATTTATTTTGGTAAGGACACGGGAACTACGGTGCGACACGCTCGTGATTGTGCTCGACGCAGACTAAACACAAGACGTCCCAATTAGGACGTATTTGAGTCTTTACATCGCGCGCGCTTATAACATATCTGTTGTATATAATATCATTGGGTGCGGCCAAATATGGCCGCTTGGGGCTTGAGGGAATAGCAATACGTTTATAACGTTACAACCCGCTACTATTTGATACCATTAAACCCGATCGGCGAAGTGTAATTACTAGCGGCTAACCCGTGACGTCGTACGCGTGGACCCCGTACCCCGTGACGAAATTTCAAAAAATTTCTTACATACAAACCTTGGCGTGACCATTACGAACACAACAAAGGAAGAATAAGCCAAATGGGTGCAGCTGTTGTTAAGTGATGCCCGAACAAACATTTCGGCAATTGATAGGTTATTAATATAGATTTAAATGAAAATGAAAGATATACATACTTACATTTCCCCAAAGGGTTAATCAGAGACTAGACAATAAGGATAGCAAAAGCAGTCCACTGCCACAGTCCACATTTGACCAAAAAACAACTACACATGTGCTTATATATAATAAATAAATAATAAACTTTCCTACACTCACACCAATTATCTAGCCCAAGAGAAGCTTCGTTATGAAACTCGTTAAATGGTTACTAGACAACGGATAAACATACTTAAAGTACTTAAATACATATTATATATAATATATTATTATACATAGTAAACACCCAGACACAAGACAATTTAGAAAAACTTAAATTGACCCGACCCGGGGATCGAACCCGGGACCTCAGAGATGGCGACACCATGAAAACCGGTGTACAAACCACTCGACCAAGGAGGTCGTCAATATTTACCAAAATATGTTAAAAGATTTTTTTTTTATTTTTATTAATTTTCTAAACAATAACTAGGTAGGTAAGTACATACTATAATTCTATTAAAGAAATATTGTAAGCAACTGTCTTCCTCCGTTGCTTCTCTTTTCAATCTATCATTGGCTAGCGGAGTCAGAGTTTTCTTTATTTTTGTTATACCTAAATAGTATATTATTAGATCTTATGTAAGTACAAAAAGTTTCAAATTTGTTTTTGCTTACGTTTATTTTATCGCATCTTTGTTACTCTTAGAATAATAAAAAAGGTACTTTTCAATTGGAGACTCAATTGGAAATTCAAACAATACCAACAAGATTCAACTTTTTCGTTAGTAGCAGTTCAGCAGTAACCAGTGAAGTGCCTTACAGGTGCCGAAGAAAAATATAGTTTATCAGTGTATAACAAGTTTTTTAAAATATCTCATAATTTTCCATAGGACTTCTCTTTGTTCCAGACTTTGTGCATGCGCAGCGGCATCCACACGGGACCATGCGTGGCCGGGATTGTGGGCAGCAAGATGCCAAGATATTGCTTATTCGGAGATACGATCAACACAGCCAGTAGAATGGAAAGCACTGGAGAACGTAAGTAGAGAAGACCGAAAACCGTTCTTTGGAACCTCATCATCAGCTTATAAACGTGCTATTGCTGGACTTGGGCCTTCGCACATGGACAACGCATCAATCATCATCATCATCAGCCAGAGAACGTTCACAGCTGGACAAAGTCCTCCCCCAAGGATCTCCGCCACGACCGCTGTTGTGCTGCTAGCATCCAGCGGCCACCCGCGATCTTTACCAGATCGTCGGACTATCTTGTTTTCTTGTCGCCTGCCCACACTGCATGTTCCGGTGCGCGGTCGCCACTCAATAACCGTTCTGCCCCAACAGTCATCGGTTCCACGGTCAATGTGCCCTGCCCATTGCCACTTGAGCTTGGCAAATCTTTGGGCTATGTCGGTTACCTTAACTCTCCTACGGATCTTCTCATTTCTGATTCAATCACGTTGAGAAACCCCGAGCCTTCTGCATTACTCTTTGCGTGACTTTGAGCCTGCTTATTAGACCCATAGTGAGCGACCACATTTTGGTACCGAACGTCATGGACATCACACATAAGGAGATTGGGTATAACCCGCCACGCTGCATCAAAGCGGGTTGACGGGTTATACGACGGCCATTTTCGAAAACAACCGGGACCAATGGCTTTACGTGCCTTCCGAAACATAGAGGAGTTCGAGATGTTTTTAATCTGGTGAAAACCGTTAAGATCGCAATCCGATAGCCTCAGTAATAGAGATAATTTAAAAAAAATACGTCTTTAATGGGTTTGGTAAGAAAGGTTGATTGATTAATCTCGAAAGCTAAACACAAATAACTTGCATAACAACACTATTAGCGAACTGACAAAAATCTTTTTTCGCAGCTATGAAGATTCAAATATCAGATGACGTGAAAAGAGCTTTAGACAGAACTGGCCAGTTTATAACTAGTCCGAGAGGAGTCGTCGATGTAAAGGCAAGTAGCACATTATAGACTTCACCCAAAAACTTCAGCCAAAGGAACGGCCTGTTAATGTTAAAAGGCGAAAGACTTTTCTTTTTATCGAGTAAATTGGAGGCTGGACTGGAGTACATACAACTAGTGATATCAGCACACGAACCGAGTAGCTACAATTAAAAAAAAATAATAAAAGAACCAGAAAGTAGTCGGATCCTTCATAATGTACTTTTAATACTTGCTTAGGCATTTCATTGACATTCTGTGCATGAGCAGGTAATCTTCGAAAATATAACTATAAACAGTACTCACTTGAATCAAAAATAAAATGTCCAAATATAGTTTACCAATACAGAATGGACTTTTAGGATAGATATAAGCTGTATTATGAATAACTTGCAGAAGTTAGTGTGCAACAAAAAATTAATTCTGACATATACGAGTATCATTCCAGTTTACCGGAGGGGTATGCGAAGACCACAGCTTGCCATTTCCACGATCCTGACACTTTTACTTCGCTTTGTTTACTCACTAACATGCATGTCCGCTGCTGTGCTAGTAGCGTCTCATTTATAGAATACTATCGCCCCATCGCTTCACTTGGGTGTCGTAAAAGGACTATCGGACCAAAGACTGCACATACATCTAACAGCATGAAGCAGCGATGAGCGGTCCACGCTGCCTGATCTCTGACTAACCCCTTGTGTTAATGTTTTTTATATATTTTAGCGTTTTATTAACGCGTAAATATACTTAAGTAAAATTTTAAACACTGAAAAAAGACGACAACCTCAGGCGGGAATCGAACCACGCACCTTCCGCATTCCGGGCGGCTGCCTTAACCACTTGGTTACTGAGGTCTAGTTTTCACCCGTCGAAATTTGTCAGTGCTTGATGCTTATGTTTTTTAGTTAAGATTGCTTCATCAAATCTTAGAAGTTTTCACCTCTGAGATCCGAAAGAAATATTTTTACAAATATTTTAACATTCGGTAAAGATAAAGCTGCGTTTATAGATTAATGTTTTTTATATATTTTAGCGTGTTATTAACGCTTAAATAAACTTACTTAAGTAAAATACCCCTCAGGGATAATAATCGTAAATATATGTATGTATGCTCGTCGGCTTGGGGTGACTCTTTACCTGAATTTTGTCTTAGGGCAAAGGAGAGATGACGACCCACTGGCTGGAAGGCCGCACCGGGCCGTCGCCACTGCGGCCCACCGCCCCAGCGCTGGACTGCACGCCCAGCTTCCTGGCCAGAATCCACTCGCAGCAAGGCAGGACTTCGCCCAGATACAGCGACAGCAAAGGCCATTGACTCATAACCAGCTTTCTTACTCGGCCTTCATCTCTCTTGTTTTATTTACGCGGACACTATAATATTAGTCGCTCATCGTGATATGTAACCGTAATTAAAATACCAACACCACTATGATAATTTTACCAAGATCTTTTTGTTACTTTAAAAATATAGGTACTGAAGAGAAGCGTGCAGCTGCTTTCGTCGCTGACTGTTCACACACACCGACACTTCTGTACTTGAATAAAAATGCACGTCATTGTGCCCTGAGTTGGTTCCTTGTCAAAGTACCTAACTTAAGAATTAGTCGGGCGCTTGTCAACTTCTATTTAAAGTAATAAAAAGATATGGTAGAGAGAAACCACGAAAAATTAGCACGCTCCTCCACAATTTTTAAATGTGTGTGTGCACATACGTCACATTGTACAGTAAAGCAAAGTAAACAGTAAAGTAAAGTACTAACTCCTGAAAAGATGCAATCATGTACCAAAAAGATGGTTATTGTTAAGGATAACGCTACTTATCACAATACTTTAGCGAAGAAAACACCTACTTTAAATAGCAATAAATCAGAAATGCATAAATAGCTAAAAAGAAAAACATAACTTTTGACGAATCCATGGAAAAGATCGATCTTTACGATATCATTTAAAGGACCAAATAGGACAAAAGGACGTTTGCTATTGGTTCGATAGCAAAACAGTACGAGTGGTTTTTACATACATTGTAACTAAAAAAACATAACCGTTAAACGTTTAAACCGCCTCTGTGGTCTAGTGGCTAAGCTACCTGTTTCAGACCCAGAGGTCCCGGGTTCGATTCCCAGCGGGGGGTACATCTTTGTGTGCTCGGTTTGGTTGGTGGTAGGGCTGTTAAGTCCGCCTGGCTAGCTACCACCATCTTATCTAAGTCTGTCCCAATAACAACGATGTTTATAGCATTGTTGTGTTCCGGCAGTTTGAGATAAGATAGCCAGTTCCTCAGTGGTTGAGGATTCCGGGTGGGGCGCGCTTCCACCTTCGGCCTTATCGTCACTTACCATCAGGTGAGATGAAGGCCAAGCGCTTACCCGTTGCAAATAACAAAAAAAAAAATATATATATTTAACTTTATTAGAAATAACAACAATACTACAAAAAGGAAATATAGTTAAGCAACCATGCCGTATGTGAATGATAATTACATACGGCATCGGCATGGCAGATCATATAACTTCGAATTAATGTTGATTTGTGTGCTGACAGCTCGTTGGCTGACAGTACCTAGCAAATTTCAAATTCTCGTCGATTTATTGCTTGACTCAAAGCTTGACCGATGATAAATAAAGGACCGCTCGATGAGGCGGGCCCATAAAGTTACTATATTCCGCTAGGTATAGTAACTTTATGGGCGGTCCTGTGTCAGTCATACAAAAATGTCAAAAGGTCCCATACTAATAAATTAATGATTTAAGTTGACTCAACCTATCGAGCGACAGATCCATGTTTTTGTTTATATTCGGTCTACAGTTGCCATAGTTACAGAATTTTCAAATCTGACTTGAACACCGATGCATTGTAAATATTATTACGCACACACTTAACCATGTGACAAAATTTCGTGGTTGATCTCTACTAATGGGTTAGGCTTATTTAGTTTGTTGACTGTACTAGACCTATTTGTTAGAATATAACAGGACTTACCTCCTAATTTGTTCATTCTCTTTTATTTTATTTCAACAAAGCTACAAGTCTTTTTTTGTATAAATATTCATAATCTTGATTATTATTATCATTAGTCACATGTGTTCCAGTAGGGCAAAGGTTTTCCGCCTCTCCTTTCATTGTACCCTATTTAGTAACCTGGGGAGTTGTCCCCACACACCGTTTAGAAGGAAGTCCAGCGTCCCGCCATCTTCTTTTTGTCACCAGTCACCAATTTCAGTTATTTGAGGCCCAAATTTGATACGGCAGCTGATATGGCTTGCCCATTTTCATGTAATGTTTGGCAGCAAAGACTTAATGCTTCATAATTCATCAATCCAGGAAGCAAACAGACATTTCGCTTAGATATAGGTCATTAAGTAACTAGACGATAAAAGTATGTATAATCAGACTGAAATTTTGAACGACAAATGATTTAACAAAGATTGGGGAATGTTCGTGTTATTTTAGCTTGCTATGGGCGAAAAATTAATGCAAGTTTAGCACCTATCTAGTCAAATGTGTGATCAATTTGTAATAAATGTTACTTCTCATCACAAGCTTTTTATTTTACCAATAAGGATCTTGCTGTTATTTTCACTTTTTCAAACGTTCATACTAATTTTACATAAAATATTATCCCAACAAACAAATTGTTCATAATATAAAATTGTCATAAGCGACTTTCAGTTACATATGTGTAACCGTTATTCCTTCAATTTAGTCCTATAGGTAACTAAAAGGTCCACCATATAAATCGAGTAAACGTTTTTACGACAGCTTTATACAACGTCGTATTATGGAGCCAGGCTGTAGTATAGGTTGGATAAACAAACAAAAAATTACACCATGTATAAAGGTTTTATTTTAATTAAATGTTCTCTGTTCATGTTTATTATCTCACTGAATTCTAAAATAATTTACTATGGCCCACCATCTTGGTCGCAAGAAACCGCATTATGCGACCTTTTCATTCTTTATTTGATGTTTAAAAGTCGTTTCTTAACTTAGACAAGATAGCTGATATTTTGGTAGGAAACAAATTTTAAACAATAGTCTACACTATTTACACTACAATAATTGAATTTCAAGAAATTCGAAGGGGGCGTCCAACATTTCACAACAACACACCTATATTTCACCATAAAACGTCCCATAAGAACTAGGTGCACTGCACACATTTATTTTCCTAACACTCTGTTCGTGTATAAACATTGTTAAAGTAAATGTAAAACTAGTTTAGTAAATTATAACTTAAATACCGTTTAAATTTTGTTTTTGATAACACGTTTTTTTCCAGCAAACATCACAGGAACGAATGAATGGAATGAACTGAACGTGTACAATAAAAGTCGATATTAAATACTTAACCGACATTTCAGTCATCTTCAAATGTCTATGCAATTGTTATAAGACTGGATCGATATCAGTTGGTCGAAAACTTTTTATTAACATTTAAGGTTCTTGACTGACTTTTATTTTGAAAAAATTTGGGCATATATTAATAATTTTTAGGCCTGTTTTATAATTTGATACAGTCGTATCGTATCTCAGTTCTAAAACACAAACTGTTGATGTTATTAAAACCAAATAAAACTAAGTTATCTTTCTTTGTTGTTTCCCTAAGGGTAAGCGCTTGACCTTCATCTTACCTGATGGATGGTAAAGTGACTATAAGGCCAAAAGTGGAAGCGGCTTCACCCGGAACCCTCAACCACTGAGGAACTGGCTATCTTATCTCTATATTCTCGGAACACAATAATGCTTTTAAAGGGGCGGGTAGGTATTTTTTTAAATGTAAATATTTACATATTAATGCCATGCCGTCCCTCTGAAGGACGGCAAGGATTAAAATTATTGTTACGGCGCCAGACTTCAGATAAGATGGTGCATGAACCACGGTGGTGATGGTGAATATAAATAAACCATCTCGAGTCCTCCATGCTTTGGTCCTTGCCTTGCCTTGCTTCATGCTTTGCTCCGTCGTCGAAAAATGGCAGTCTTTATTTAAACCCACCAACCTGCATTGGGTGTGGTGGATCAATCTCCTCATGTGATGATGTTCATGTGGAAAGTCTGTGCCCAGCAGTGGGACCGAACGAAGAACGATGAGTAAAACATCCCTACCCTCGTTACGTAGCACTTCCATCTAAAAAGTGTATAATTTTATACAACTTAAATTTTTATTCACAAAAAAAAAAATTAAGGGCGCGTTTTACCCATGATACTGGTCAAATTTCCCCAAGAAACCTATGTACAAAAATGCCAAAAAAAATTCGACCTCTCATGCAAAACTGTCCGATCAGCTGACGACAAAATAGTCGTAATAGTTCTATAGAACTAGACATATTTATTTTTATACTTTCAAAGTAATAAGGTATTGAACAAGAAGCCGCTATATGAATTGACAAAATAGAGGTATGTGAAAGGTAGGAAATCTTTCCATCTCTTCCCTTAGGTGTCGTAAAAGGCGACTAACGGACTAAAGACTGCACATACATTCAGCAACATAGAGCAGCGATGGGCTCATCAAAATAATACTACCAACCCCTCTCTTCCCTTCGGTGTCGTAAAAGGCGACTAACGCACTAAAAACTGCACATGCATCCAACAGCATAGAGTGGCGATGGGCTCATCAAAATAATACTACCAACCCCTCCCTTCCCTTGGGTGTCGTAAAAGGCGACTAACGGACTAAAGACTGCACTTACATCTAACAGCATAGAGCGGGGATGGGCTCATCAAAATAATACTACCAACCCCACTCTTCCCTTGGGTGACGTAAAAGCGACTAACGGGCTAAAGGCTCACCACCTTAGCACATTTGCAGACTGTGTAGTTGTTTCTTGCTGAAGCGTACAATATGTGGGCGCGGTCTGTGTTATCTATAGATTCAAATGATTACTAATTTAACCATTAACTTTAAATAAATAAAAAAATTTAAACACTGAAAAAAGACAACAACCTCAGACGGAAATCGAACCACGCACCATCCGCATTCCGGGCGGATGCCTTTGTCGTCTTTTTTCAGTGTTTAAAATTTTACTTAAGTATATTTAGGCGTTAATAAAACGCTAAAATATAAAAACATTAATTTAAATAAATATCTCAAAAAAGTTTTTGTTAAGTAATAGTAATAGGTCGAGTCTTTATTCATGATTATTCTACTTATAACTAAAGACTTTTTCGTTTTTGTAGGCTCATTGTCATTTGACAAAAAATAAAAAAATAAAACTTTTTCCCTCGCTCTGGTTGAGCTTTGGTCGATATAGAGTCTAGTTATAAAAAAAACTAGATTTTTTTAAAAAGGGCTAACATTTTTGTGAGTAAATTAACTTTTTTGATTAAAATATGAATAAATAAACTGTTTTATATATAAACACGGAGCACCAAATTATTTATTTAGTCAATAAATTAACCTTAATTCGTGACATTATTGTTTAGTTTATTATATTTTTCACTCCTCTTGCTCAAAATGACCGTCATTGTGGCGTACCAGAGCAAAGAAATAATAGCATTTCTTCTACTAGAGGCTCAGAATATTAATAACTAAAGCATAGGAATGCTATGACATTTGAGTGGGCACTCCGTTTGGTCACCATTCGAATTACATTTGTTTAAGTCGCTTTTGAATTTTGTATCATAAATGGTAACCGGTTTTTTATTCGTTAGACATTTGACGTTTTTGGCATCTTATTTTTTCTCTTTTTCTTCTATGTTAATGGCATATTTGAAGAAATAGGACAACAATACGAGTCTCATTTGGACTCCTCTATGCTTTAGTTAATATTCTATGACTAAACGAAAAAGTTTTTTTTTACATTTTTCAAATGACAATGAGCCTACAAAAACGAAAAAGTCTTTAGTCTTAAGTAGAATAATGACTCGACCTACTACTCTTTAAATAAATCAAACACTTTTTGAGATAAATAAATTAGAAAATAAAAAATTAAAGTTTCTGGTAAAATTAGTAATCATTTGAATCTATAGACAAGTCAGACCACGTCCACATAGTCTACGCTTCAGCAAGAAACACACTACACAGTCTGCACATGTGCTTAGGTGGTAAGCCTTTAGCCCGTTAGTCGCTTTTACGACACTCAAGGGAAGTTGTTTGGTAGTATTATTTGATGAGCCATCGCCGCTCTATGCTGTTGGATGTATGTGCAGTCTTTATTCCGTTAGTCGCCTTTTACGACACCCAAGGAAAGAGATGGAAAGACTTTCTACCTTTCACATAAGTACCTATATTTTGTCAATTCATACAGCGGCTTCTTGTTCAATAAATATGACTTTGAAGTTTAAAAATAAATAATATGTCTAGTTAAAGTAATGAAGAACTAAAGGACAATGTTCTGCGCCCATACATTGTTAGCCTATGAACCAACAATTATGAAAAATTATTTTCTAGGTACGAAATTGCATTAACTGTAAACACAAAGATTTTTAACGGACACTCCTGAAAACCTAAATATCAGGAAAAGTTGAGGTTATGTTTCATTACAGAATTTGAGAAGTGATGTTGCACTCTTTTGTTTTATTTGCCAACACTCATGCACGTTCACTAACACTTAAATAATCCATCATTATTTCACATTAATAAACGACAAACACAAATTAAAGAAAATAAAACAAACTGCAAACATGACTTCACATTCCCGCCAAGAAGTCCAGAACGTCAACCTTATTTTCTTGACCATGGATACTAGTCCTTCAGTCGTATTATTAGAGTTCATTGATTATGCTTAAATTGATGATAATGATGAGTGATGTGATGATAATATTAATTTATTTTTATTTTTTTTGCTAAATTATATTCCCCCCAAATCTCTTGAGTTCCAGTAAAGATGTGGGACTTTACTGAGATCTCGCACGGACTTCTTGAGAGAATTTGAAAAGTGATGTTGCACTGTTTTGTTTTATTTGCCAAAGAACGTCAACTGCACAATACAGCAGACTACAGTAACGTCAGTCAGTGAGTGACACAGCACCGCATATTAGTAAAATTCACCTCATTGGAAAAGCAAAAGAATCTTAAGTCGACTAACGTTTACTGTTTGGAATAAAATGCGATGTATCGTATTCTAATGATGCTTGGAGTATTTGGCACTAGGGATATCTAGTCAGCCATGCATACATAATGTTATTACTTAGGTTTGTTTGTACATATTATAAATGGTCACAAACCTAATTCACTGGCTGAATGCACTGAACTCTCAATGCCCAACACATAATAAAAAAAATATACTCAATATTAATGTCCAAAAAGTTTTCTTTAATAATGGTTACTTATCTAAAAGTGTTCGCCAAAATCTAAATACTGTTATCTGTCGTAAAAAATAAGCTAAGAATTATCATGTATGTCATGTTTGTGTTGGTTCTTAGGCTAACTTCAATAATGTCCTTTACAGTCTACACCACCGGAAATGATAAGTGAAGCACAAAATGTTATTGAAAGCCTATTACCATCTAATTCCAAAGAAAAATATATGTTGGCTTACCAAAGATTTATACACTAGAAAAACAACAGAAACACGCAGTAATTTTCAGAAAATGTGTTTTCCTTACAAGTGTGTTGAAAAACGTCGTATGAAACGCGTGTGCATTGGTAATTACAATCCTCGGCTCCATTAGGCCCTTGCTTTCGGCTCGGGCTCATAACTCGCCTCGATTGTGGTGACCAACATAGCACACTGGTATCATATTGTACTATTTGAGAAGCTAGTTGCAACTACAAACGACACCTAGCGTTTCTTCACGGAGTTACGAGCTACCGCCATGCACGTGCTGTGGCTTTTGCGTCACAATTGATGCCTTTAACCACTTTAACTTCGTAAGATGGCGCTGCTAACATGTTCGGCTAACGACAAAATATAAAAAAAAACTTTTTTCAAAAGTGTTACTCTACCTACGCTCAGAATAATATCTAAAGCAGTGTTACGCGATATTTGTTATGGCAGTCTTAAAGCGGGAATGTATCCAAAAAGCTTTTAAATGCAAGTAATAGGTACCTATTTTGACGTAGAAATAAAGAACATTCTAAGAATAGAATATTCATGTAGTTAGGTATTGTGACAAGAATGTGCATCAAAATGTAAGCAGTTCATGGTCAGCCTTCAAACGTTCCACAGCTGGGCTTTAGATTTCGCACACGACCAAAATAGCACATAGCTTTTGACTTTCATCTCACGTCACGGCAACAAACGGCTGACGTGCCTCCCGACCCGCTACCCTATCGGCTAAAAAATATGAATATGGACATAGGCTTCATTTGACATTTGAAGGCCATAATATGCCCTTAAAGGGACAAAATATGGGCTTCAAATGTCAAATGAAGCCCATCCATATTCATATTTTTAGCCGATAGACACGCCGAAACCCGTAGCGCGGACGAGCTTTAAATAATTTTATGCTATAGGTAGACTAACAGTGACCGACGACCGGCCATTGCAAAATTTGCTAAACTTGCTAGATCCCAACCTGAAAGCACAAGCCGTGCTATAATAAAGTTATTTTTGATTTAAGTAATGACATTGTAACTGTTTTAGGCCCGAAATTAAAAACGTACCTTTAGATTTTTTAGCCTGACTTATTTTTTTTTACAATTTATTATTTTTGCTTTACAATACAAATGTACCTACATAATTTAGTTACATAGCTAATTAACCGACAAAAAACGGGCCGGTTTATCTGCGGTAACGTGAGTCATTCGCTAGATCGCATTAACATTTACTTATTATAATATTTCTCTAATGCACATTGTTTAAAACTGATTGTTTGAACTGGTCTCTGAAATTCGGTCAGAGATTTTGAACCCGATGACGACAGCCACTAAGGCCTTAGCTAATTTGGGCCTGCCTATTTACCAGTGGTCATATATATTATTTTATATTGTTCTCGGTTGGCTCCCAGTGGACATGCAGACCAGATTCGAACAGCAGCGTACCGGGGGCAACGAAGGCCTTCCTACGTTGACTGAGTTGCTGTCGTTTTTGGAGGGAGAATGTAGACGGGCTGACAACGTGTCAGTAGGACCACACCCCTTGGGGCCACGTGACTCTCGGAGGGGTCGCGTGATGTCGGGTGCCTCAAGAGAGGGTGGACGTACGGGACCTACTCAGCGCTTGCATGCGCTAGTGACACAGGCGGAGTTCATTAGGTGCTCGTATAGTCGGGAGCCTGGGCATGACGTCACTCGGTGCGACGAGGTCGATGCACAGCGAGTGCAAGGTCGTCAGATTATTGTACGGCAACGGGGCTGGTGCTACATGTGTTTAGGTCCACACATGGCACAGCAGTGCTCACAAGCTGGGGCTTGCAATTTTTGTGGTGGTCGGCATCATGACCTTCTCTGTCTAAATATGCCCGGGTTGTCAGACCACCAGCAAGGACTTAGGAGTCCTGTACGGGAACAGCCACAGGCTGACAGAAGTAGATCCCCACCGGGGAGGTCTTGGTTGCGAGCGCCTTCGGATGTGCGCAGGGGTCAGAGACCCACGCAAGGACGGTTGGAGGAGAGGTCCCATCGGGGGACCCCCTACCATGTTGGGCCTGGGGGGTCGACCCCAGACGGTTCGGGACCCAACCAACAATATTATGATGAGGGGCCCGATTGGGGGGCCAATTCTTGTCTGGTGACGCATGCTCCTGTCCCTACGTGGAGGACGTCAGTAGGGGCGAAAATCGGCCTGCAGCGGGCGGGTGCCATTGGGCACCGTCAACTTACGGTGGGGTGGTTCGGTCACCACCCCGTACGCGCCCATGCTCGTGGCATGGGTCGGGAGAACTCCTTACCTTCGTCGCCGCCACCTCTCCCACCGCTGGGACTCAGGAGGGCTCGGGTCCACAATAGGAAATTGTTGCCCAACCGCGCGTTGCTCCCAAACCAAGAGACTGTTTTGCTTCCACTGCGCACTGGCACACGGCAACACAATTACCAAGTAATATTTTAATAAAATATTTTCATTTATACGCGTTATCGAGACGTCGTACGGTTCGGAACGTCGTGTTTCGGCGTGCCTTGTTGTCGGCTCAAGGCAGCCACGACGCAGCCTGCCACCCGTTTGTCTGTCTATCTACCAAGGCGGTTCATCTCGAAGTAGTTGCTGATCTGACGACGGAAAGCTTTTATTGCTAATTTGGACAGATTTGTTTCCCGTAGAGGACTGCCGTCGCGGATCCGTTCTGTTAACGGAACCAATTATATGTGGGTGCGGAACGTTACTTACGAGAGGTAGTTGAGTTTTTAATGTAAAACGGGTGGATATCGGAACAGTCCTCTCCTGTCGGGGCATCAACTGGACCGTCAGCCCTCCGAGATGTCCCCACTGTGGTGGGATTAGAAAGCTTTGCTAAAATCGACGAAGACAGCAAGCACATGCTTCTTTTCGTTCATGCACTTGTTGACCTCATCCGTAAACTGTGACATGAGTTGGTTCTACGGAGCTTAATTAAAAAACCGTGTGCGTAGCGGTGAAAGGATACTTCCACCCCCACCTCTTCCCTTGGGTTTCGTAAAAGGCGGTGTAACGGAACAGAATGGGTGGTATCTGTTCCTTAATAAGGAATGTATGAGTATTGTACTAAAATCAATATTAATGCGTTGCACCACTATTGTGATAAGCATAAAAGGAGAAAGTAAACTAGTTTAAAATAATTGCCATGTGGACGAGTAGCTT
The DNA here is from genome assembly GCA_963921215.1 of Scoparia ambigualis. NCBI lineage: Eukaryota > Metazoa > Arthropoda > Insecta > Lepidoptera > Crambidae > Scoparia > Scoparia ambigualis. Next base: position 7,360,814 of record OY992508.1, on the reverse strand, counting down.
AAGTTTAAAAGTTATAAGGATTAGTCAATAGACCACTGGCTTTATTTATTTGAATTTCGCGGGGACTGTTCCGCGTTATCAACTCGCGTCACATACAAATAGGCGCCATCTACTAGCTTTAATTATTTGAATTTCGCGGGGACTGTTCCGGGTTATCAACTCGCGTCACATACAAACAGGCGCCATCTACTTTGCTTTTATTTATTTGAGTTTCGCGAGGACGGTTCCACGCGATCAAATCGCTGCACATACAACCAGGCGCCATCTACTTTCCTGAATACTAACTAACCTTAAAGTAAAAGTAAAGTCTGCCTAAAAGTAAATTGTTGATGGAAAACTGCATCTAGGCATCCAAACTTGTAATATAATCGGTAATTATGTACTTAAATAACAGCTATCTAAGGAGATTTGATTAATTCATGTGGGCACTAATTCACGCGGCAGATCTGTCACGCTAGAGAGCTCTCTTTTCTGATATTATGTCGTTACTCTTTGTATGGCACACCGTGGAGTGGGGATGGGTAAGCGGAAGTAGAGATAGAAAGATAGAAAGAGCGAGGGGATTTGTAGTCAACATGTGTTATTGTGAAGTTAGTCATGTAAGCCATGTAAGCGAATGTGAAGTAGGATGCAAATGGCCTGTAGGGCGAGCGAGGAGGTGAAAGAAGGGCAGAGGGGTAGCGCGAACGGAAGTCAGGCGAGCGAGGGGGTAGAGGGCGAGGGAAAAAAAGACGCGAATTGGGGACGCTTTGGGAGCTCGGAACGAAAACGCGGGACATTTTGATTTTGATGATTGTGTTGATAAACTTTACCATATTTTAACTAAACTGCGCAACACATTTATACCTCACAAAGTTGTTTCTGGTAACACATTTCCCATTTGGTACAATTCCGCCCTAAAAAAGGTATTAAAAGAGAAATATAAATATTTTAAAAAATTCAAAAAATATGGTAATAACTATGATTACGATACTTACTAATTTCTTAGAGACCGGGCCCTAAGATTGGAAAATGAATGATATCAGTCATACATAGATAAGGTAGAAAAATCTGTTACAAGCAACCCTCGCTTGTTCTGGTCTTATACTAAATCGCTAAATAGATCCTCATACGCGTTACCTTCTGTGATGAAATATGATGATCACGTTGCTGATACTGGAGTGTCTGTTTGTAACTTATTTGCTAAATACTTTCAGTCAACCTTCCTCGCTCCTAACGCTGACGGTAGTTTGCCTAACCTTGACAATCAGTGCCAAAACAATTCTGACATAAGTGACATAAATATAATTCCAAAAGAGATCGAAAATTTGCTGATAGCCACTAATTTAAACAAGGGTGCCTGGCCAGACAGTCTAAGCCCCTTTTTCATAAGGCAGTGTGTAGATAATTTAGTCTCTCCACTTCATATAATTTTTGAACGATCAATAAGTGAGGATACTGTACCTGCAGTCTGGAAGTCTGCATTCGTAACACCTGTGCATAAAGCGGTGACCGTTCAAACATTAAAAATTATAGACCTATATCTAAATTATGCATCTTTGCCAAAATATTTGAGAAAATTTTTAACAATCAGGTTTATGCTGCACTTAAGTCATCTTTTACTCCGGAACAACATGGATTTTTAAAGCAAAAGGTCAACGGTATCCAATCTTTTGGAATTTAATGATTACGTCTCGTCACACATGGACTCAGGACTGCAGGTGGATTGTATATTTACTGATTTCAGCAAAGCATTTGATCGCATTGATCACTAGCTACTACTTGAAAAACTATACAAATTTGGTATACACGGGAACTTGTGGTTTTTGTCGTACATCAGCAAAAGATCTCAAGCGGTTGCAATAAATGGGTTCACATCTGCTTGGATGCCAATACCTTCTGGTGTACCGTATACTTTTTGTCATTTTCATCAATAACATTGCCTTGTGCTTTAAATACGCGAAAGTTTTATTATACGCAGATGACACTAAAATGTCCATGTCTGTAAACAGTTTCATCAACTGTGATCAGTTACAATGCGATCTAAATAATTTTGTGCAATACTGTACTCAAAATAAGCTAGATCTAAATGTTTCCAAATGTTTTGCAATGACTTTTTCTCGTAAACCTAAGCCTATAAATTATTCGTACGTCATCGATAATCAGCCACTTTCTAACATTACATCTATAAAAGATCTTGGACTAATACAATATTCTAAACTCTTATTTGACAAACACATTGATTACGCAGTTAAAAAAGCCTCAAAATCAAAAGGTTTCATTATAAGATCAACACATAAATTTAAATCTATTAAACCGATAAAGGTACTTTTCTGCGCTTATGTGCGCAGTATCCTTGAGTATGCCTCGGCGGTCTGGAATCCACAATATAACATATATATTTCCCGAGTTGAATCCGTACAGAAAAGATTTTTAAGATATTTGCAGTTTAAATGTAAAATAATAGATCATGGTTATGAGACGAGGTGTAGGAGATATCATTTCTTACCTTTACAGAAAAGGCGACAAGTAGTTGACATAATCAGCCTGTTAAAAATTGCAAGTGGTTCTATTGATTGCCCTTTAGAGTTACAGCTTTCCAGCACTAAAGCGGTCGTGCTGTGATAAAAATATTTTATTTTATTTTTGTCATTATTTTAAATTTTGTTATTTTTGTTTATAGTTTTCGTTTTTTATATTTATTAGCTTGTGTTATTTATGTTTTGTATTACCTTATATATTTATGTAAAAGTAAAACTATTTACGGCTTGATGTTATTTTGATTTTGTAGGCCTAAACTTAAATTTAAGTTTATGTCTGGAGCTGCGCCTCCCTCTTACTGGTTCCACAGAATACCAGCGCCATGGCATGTAAATGTCACGGCACAAGCTGAGTGGCGACCATTTTGGTTGCATAATGTCCACGTTTTTATATCCTTATTTTTAATTGTCCTATTTATGCTCCGAATAAACATTTTTCATTTCGTTTCATTTCTATTGGAGCAAGTTAACATCTAAGTACCACGCAAACTACCGGTTAGACGAACTCAACCACTAGTATTACCCAGAGTTTATACTAATTATCGCCGTAACTCTTTCTTTATTCGAGCGAGTACTTCTTTTAATGACCTGTCAAAGAGCAGCAGCGAGTTAGAATTGTTTCGGACTAAACCCAAAAAAATTATTAAGTTTTATATACTAGTAGTGTATTATTGGGCATTCTGGCCCACCACTCGTCCGCTTCGCTACCGATCGTTCGCTTCGCTCACTGCGGTTGGCCAGAAAGCCCAATAATACACTACGAATCAGAATTCTAACTCAGCGTCGGTTGAGAGACCCGTGGTAAGTATCTCTTGCGAGCCCGTGGTAAGATCACGCACCGAGCATCGCCTGTCTGTTTATATAATATCTATGTATCATGATTTTAACCCATTCAATTGAAAACCTCATAGCTCTATAGTCTTGTGCAGCTATCAACTGATGATGAAGTTCGTGAAACAAAAACAATCTCTAAAATTAGAGTGCCTTTGTTCTCCTTTACCGACTGAGTCAAATCGACATGGTAGATTACTACCCAATACAATTCGTTGTGTCGTTTGCGGTCCGTCAAATTGTGGGAAAACCAACTTAGTCATAAGTTTATTACTGCATAAAGAGGGTTTACATTTTCGTAACCTGTATGTTTATTCAAAATCCTTGTACCAGGCAAAATACGTATTTATAGAAAAAGTTTTAGATATGGTGCCAGGAATTTCATATAATAAATACAACCATAACAGTGAAATATTGAGTCCACATGAGGCTTTGCCTGATTCTATTATCATTTTTGACGACGTTGCATGTGAAAATCAAAATAACATAAGGGATTATTTTGCTATGGGACGTCATAAGAACATTGATTCTTTTTATATCAATCAGACTTATACGAAAATACCCAAACAGCTTGTAAGGGTCAATGCAAATCTCATTATATTATTTAAACAAGATGACATTAATTTAAAACACGTTTATGATGAGCATGTTGGTTCTGATATTTCCTGGTCTCAATTCCGAGAAATGTGCTCAGCTGTTTGGAATAAGCCTTACAATTATCTTGTGATAAATAAAGATTGTGAAAGAAATAACGGATGCTACAGGTTGACATTTGATACATTTATAATACTAGACTAATGTACATAATAGGTTGTTACACTATGAATGAATTACTCTCATTCGTGATTCAGGATCAAGCAGTACCCTATCTAAAATGGAGAAAAATTTGAAACAACAAATTATAAAATCTGCTGCAGCTGTAAAAAGAAAAGTTGAGATGATAAAGGAAGCAAGAAATTCGAATAATATGGCTCTGGAAACCATATTTAAGCCTATAGTTAACCCTCTTACCTTGTTAGTTAATAAAAATGAAGAAAAACATCAAGAGCATAAAAATCAATCTATGCCTTCTGTGAAAAAAATTAAGAAAGATCAAAGCGAGACCTTGTCCTCTTCTAGTGAAGACTTCAATGATATATATAGTGAAGAAGAAGAAATAGAATCTGACAATGACTTACACAAAAACAAAACAATTTCAGTATCACCATCCGTAGACCACAATGTCAGCGAGGGGTCATTCAAGTCCTTTCAGTCATCACCAAACGTTAAAGATCATACACTATCATGGTCAACATCATCGAGTGTAATGGGTAATATACCTTTTGGAATTAGAAATGAACGAGGGAAATTGATGCTTGGTAAAACCCGCGTTTATGATGATGGGAAAATCCTAAAAATAGGAACGTACAGATTGAATAAAACAGATGGATTGAAAGAGCTCTTGTTTAAAATGAAACCAAATTTAAAAATTACTACAGAGGAAGATTTAAATAATTATAAATTACTTTTATCAGAAACTAATGCACACAGACGCAATTATGATTCATCTAAACCAATAAAAAGCAATAAAGGATTTAAGTACATGAATATTATAAAACCTTTATTTAAGTTTGCTAGAAATGCAACTACAAGTGTGGAAAGTCTTTCACATGGAGAAGGTATTAACGTACTAAAAAAAGTTTAAAAAAATACGGTCTTGGTTTATTGGGATGATCCGAATGAGTTAGTAGAACGTTTGAAAATACTATTCGCCTCACGAGATGCGGGTAACACTGGCTTAGATAATGAAATTATCGCAATTATGGAAGAACTGTGGGAAGCAGGAATAATCAAGAATATGAAATATAAAGAACGTTTGACAGGCAAATAGTTCACTTTGAAGAACGCATCAGTGCAGCAATGAACATTGACAAATTTGGTCATCATGTTCATAAGCGTCTACGCTTAGCGGAATATATTGATACCTTCAGCGATACATTGGTGAAGTCAGATACAGGACACTACGATTTGAAATCATCAAAACTGAAAGGTTTAACGGCTCCGGAAGAAGACGACGAAGCAGTAAATAAAGCTTATTTAGACAAAACAATTCAAGAATTAAGAGACGAAATAAAAAAAGTATCCCTTGATGTTAAGAAATACCTAAATAGCTTGGAAAAAGCGACATCAAATCGTTTTAGTAATTTATATTATACTAAAACAGAGATTGATTTTTTGATTAACCAAAAAAAATAAAAATGAGTAAAAAAGACATCGTCAATGAACTACACAAAGCAGCAAGAAGAAATTTCCCGCGTCGATGTACAATCATAAAAGGAATAGATGATTTATGGCAAGCTGATCTTATGGATTTTCAGAAATATTCACATTTTAATAAAGGATTCAAATACATTTTGATAGTTATAGATACTTTGTCAAAATATGTGTGGGTGAATCCTCTAAAATCAAAAGAGAAACAATGTGTTACACATGCGTTGCAAAAAATACTAACCAATTCTTTACGAATACCTAAATATTTACAAACTGATCAAGGCAAGGAGTTTTATAATGATACTTTCAAAAAATTATTAGTAAAATATAATATAGTCCATTATTCTACCTACTCTGTAAAAAAAGCTTCTATTGTAGAACGAGTAATACGAACGTTAAAACAAAACCTTTACAAACTTTTCAGTTTGCACGGTCATTACCAATGGCTGGGTCAAAATTTAGATTCGGTTGTTAAAAACTATAATAATACTACTCACCGTATAACAAAATTTAAACCTATTGAAGTTAACAAAGAAAACCAGATGGTTGTAAAATCTAACATAATTAAAACACAAAAACCTAAAATAGTTCGTAAACCTAAGTTTCAACTTGGTGATCATGTTCGTATTAGCAAATATAAAGGAGATTTTTACAAAGGTTATACTCCTAACTGGTCAACGGAGATATTTGATATAGTTAAGGTAAATAATACGCATCCACCTACTTACCATTTAGAAGATAAACACAAACAGAGGGTTTTAGGATCTTTCTACGAATATGAAATACAAAGAACTAACTTTCCTGATCTTTATCTCATTGAAAAGGTTTTAAAAAGAAAAGGTAGAAAACTTTTTGTTAAATGGTTAGGTCTCAGCAATGAAGAAAATAGTTGGGTGGACAAAAATGCGCTTGTTTTATAGTATAAATAAGGCATTGCTATTAGATATAACTCACTCGAAAGACCTCAATGAAGGAAGGAAGTGGTATTATTAACAACTTAATAAATAAATTACCGTTTGAGTTACATCTCCCTGGTTATCAGTTTTGTGGTCCCGGGACAAAACTTCCAAAACGGTTACAAAGAGGTGATCGAGGTATAAATAAATTAGACGAAGCTTGTATGTATCACGACATTGCTTATAATAACAGTGATTTGAGTGTTCGACATAAAGCCGATTTACAACTTTTGAATATGGCTAAGAAAAGGTTGAAATCAAAGGATGGTGGAAAACGAGAAAAAGTAGCTTCATGGATTGTAAAAAAAGCAATGCAAGCAAAACTTAAGGCTGGAGCCGGAGTTCGGTCATTTATGTCAGTTGTAAAAAAAATACAGTCACAATTAAAAAAACTAAAATCTAAAGACAATCATACTGCTATAAAATTGGCTCATGCAGCTGCAAAAAAATTGTTTATAAATAAAAAAGGAATACGGTTGCCCCGGTGTATTCCTATTCCGAAAAGTGGTGGTTTCTTACCTCTGATTCCAATTTTCGCTGGATTATCAGCTCTTGGTTCACTTGCTGGAGGTGCAGCCGGTATAGCAAAAGCTGTCAATGATTACAAGGCAGCTCAGAAAAATCTTCAAGAATCTGAACGACATAACAAGATGATGGAAGCTGTGGCTCTAGGAAAAGGATTGTATATCAAGCCCCATAAAAAAGGAACTGGTTTATATCTGAATCCTTCAAAAAACTAATGAAACGGCTACCCAGACGCCCTCTCACTAATTTCGATATATTGGAGCATGCTACTGATATTCCACACTTTCGAGGAGTTTTCATGAGAGATGCACTTCCTTCAAAACCAAGAAAGATCGAGTGTGCTATTATAAATTTAGATAGTTCTGATAATCCCGGAACCCATTGGGTAGCCTACGTTAAACATAATGACTACTGTGAATATTTCGATAGTTTTGGCAATCTAAAGCCACCGTTAGAATTGATTAATTATTTAAGGTACATAACTGTAAACTATAATTATGTACAGTATCAAAAGTTTGGAACTATAAACTGTGGTCATCTTTGTTTGAAATTTTTAAAAGACTATTGGAAAAAAACATTTAAAATGATAATGAAATAAAAAAACTCATCAGTACAAATATGTCTTTCACTGTGTCAATAACTGGCAGAGGAGAATCGTTGATAACAAATTACTCGCCAACCTTACAATTACGTGGAGAATATGAGTGTGGACTCTTATATTTTTCAACTTTCAATTCTATCCCGAACATAGATGAAAGAAATAATAAATTTTATTATGGCAAAGACAAAGTAATCGAAATACCTGAAGGGTCCTATGAACTTCAAGATATTTGTGATTTTTTGAAAAGTAATATTATGAATGCTGCACTAAAATTAACTTGCAATAATAATACATTAAAAACATGCATTTACTGTTCTGAAAATGTGTATTTCAATAAAAATTATTCTCTTGGTAAAATTTTGGGTTTTGGTATGGATACAATAACAGCTAATATAAGCACCGAGTCTCGGTATCCCGTCAGCATTTTATCAACAACTGTAGTGCGCATCGAATGTGATGTAATCAGCGGGTCATTTGTGAATGGGAAAGCAAGTCATATAATTTACGAATTTGTTCCTAACGTACCACCAGGCTATAGAATCATTGAAATACCTAAAAACCTAATTTATTTTCCCATAAATCAAAGTTCAATCAACTCTATTAATATAAAGTTGCTAGACGCTGAAAATAAGCAGATCAACTTACGCGGTGAAGAAGTACAGCTGTATTTACACTTTAGAAAAAAATGTTAAGTTTTAATAAAACCCCATCTACATCTACTGTTCAAGTCATTTCCAAAAGATCCTCTCAGAAAAGAACACCGCTTCGGTTAAAGAAGAAGCTAACTAAAAGCAATAAGGAATTTTTAAAACTACTGGGTTTGTTAAAATGAATATTTTAAATATTACTCAACCGGCATCGTATGATAACAGCATCGAAAGTTTCGAATATCATTCGTATAAACCATATGTAACAAGTTTTAACAAGAACGATGAAATTCGAATACCTATTAATCAACAAGATTTGTATGTGTTGCCTGCACTCAGCAGTTTGTACATTGAGGGCAACGTCAATGTGTATAAATATGACAATACTACGAAACAAAAAGAAAGAATAACAAGTGTGCATTTTGTTAATAACCCTGCATTATTTCTTTTCCAAGACATTCGATATGAGTTGAATGGTGTAGAAATAGATAAGGTAAAAAATGCGGGGATTTCCACAACTATAAAATCTTATCTTTCGTTGAATGAAAACGAATCGAAATGTGCAAAAGTTTGGGGCTGGTCACCTACAGGTACGACCACCGGCAACAATGGAGTATTCTCCGCATCAATACCTCTGAATAAAATATTGGGTTTTGCAGAAGATTATGAAAAAATCATAATTAACTGTAAGCATGAGTTAGTACTGTTGAGGAGCAACACAAATCTCAATTCTTTGAAACTATCTACAGATGAAATCGTGGAGGATATAATAATAAGTAAAATTGTTTGGCGAGTTCCTCATGTTAAAGTATCAGACCGTGAAAGAATTAATTTATTAAAGCATTTAGAGAAAGATCGTCCCATTACAGTGGCATTTCGTAATTGGGATTTGTACGAGTATCCATTATTGCCTAAAACACGTAAGCACGCTTGGTCTATTAAAACTTCATCACAGATTGAAAAACCACGATTTGTAGTTATTGCTTTACAAACTAACCGTAAACATAATGCGACAGAGTCTATGGCAGAGTTCGATCATTGCTTTATTCGTGATGTAAGAGTATTTTTAAATTCATCTTATTACCCTTATGAAGGACTGAATATTAATTTTGCTGACAACAAATTTTCATTAATATACGAACAGTATGCAAGATTTCAGCAGTCTTATCACGGCCGCAGACCAGAGCCGTTGTTGAGTTTGAAAGAGTTTAAAGAAGTCGCTCCTTTATTTGTTGTTGACTGTTCTCGCCAACATGAAACGTTAAAAGGATCGATTGACGTACGTGTTGAAATAGAAGCAGATCAAGAAATACCTGATCAGACGGCTGCATATTGTCTTATACTGAACGACTGCATATTTGAATATAAGCCTCTTAGTAACATCGTTAAAAAACTATCATGAATAACGATACGATAATAGTGGACGTGCAAGGTTTTAAAAGTGAGAAAAATGAATTTATATTAAAAGAATTAGTTATATGCACATCCGAACACACTCAAATCTTTTTAATCAAACCTCCATATCCATTCTCAACATTGACTCTCGAAGAAAGGAAACATGTTTGGTGGATAGAAAGAAACCGAGGATACCGATGGAGTGATGGATATATTGACTACAGAGAATTTAAAAGACTCATTAAACCTTACTTAAGAGAACGTAAAATTATAGTGAAAGGACAAGAAAAAGTTAAATGGGTGCGAGAATTATGTGGGCATGAAAATGTTTTAGATATAAGTGATAAAGGTATACCTAATCTCGAAACCCTAAGTAAACTTTACTGTAAAGATATGTTTGCATACAATTGTTTTAACCACATAAAATATTGTGCATTGAAAAATGTTATTTGTATAAGAAAATGGTTAATAGAAAATAATGTATCATTGTCAGATTTTTTTTTAAATAAATAAATTAGTGTACCTGCCTGTAAAATGTGTTTTATTTTTAAATATTCTCAGTAATTAAAAGTAAAATAATACAACATAATATAACAGAGTATTATTTATTAAAAAACTAAACTAAAATACATTAATCAAATTAAGATTATATTAGACACTTTTTTTTTTTTTTAAATAAATGTTTCTCTCTGTAGGTTTTATACGTGACTAGAGATGTTACGTAAAAAAACCTACTCGAGATGTTTAATTTTCCAAAAAATATATATTAATAGCTTTACAGACTATAGCTATATCCACATATTTTTTTTGATATATTATTGACGAGACTTTCAGTCTGGTCCATAATTTGGTCCACGTGTTCAACCACCACATACTGTGCAGACAAAAGAGTTGAGTCATCATCATCGGATGCTGCGGCTTCTTGTTCGAGGTCTATAATTTTTATTTTTATTAGGCGGCGTCCTTTGGCCGGCGCACTTTTCACCACAAATGATTGCTGTGGGTTGTGGAAATGTTTGAGGAAGGATTTTTTCTTTATTTTTCTCTTGCGAGTATTTTGCGCATTCCGAATTTTGAGCTGCAACGGGGACTCTTGCGGCTCCACAACCCAGGGTGGAAACATCTCCGATCATCCTGCTAGAGGATCTTGCGCATCTTGTAGTTCAGGAGATGGTGAACGTTGTTCTTCGCGTGATAGGACGGTGCTATTTGACATATTCTGAAAATAATAATAAAATTATACATTTAAAATCAAAAACTGCGTATGCAAAATATAGCGCCAATAAAAAAATAACTTACCATATTCAACGTTCGTGGGAAAATAAAATTGTATTTTAGCAAAAATACAATATTTATACCTTAGGAACTTGTTCGTGTGTGTGTAGTAAACACATCACATAGCTTATACAGCAATATGCCTGCATTGACAAGTTGAAACTCAGACAAGTTAAGACTTGAACATGAATCATAATGCTGTATAATATACTAGCGGCTAGAGGAGCTCGATGACGCAGAGGAGTTCGATGGCGCAGTGGTTAACGCGCCCGGTCTGTGAGTGCTGAGGTTAAGCAACATTCGCAAAGGGTGGTCATCGGATGGGTGACCAAAAATGTATTCTCGAGATCCTCCATGCTTCGGATGGCACGTAAAGCCGTTGGTCCCGGCTGCATTAGCAGATGTTAACAACCACCAACGCACTGGGCCCGCGTGGTGGTTTATGGTTCGTTCTCGAGCTGATGATGATGATGATGATATTAGCGGCTACCCACGGTTTCATCCGCGCGGTAACAGTTCCCGTGGAAATATCGAGATAAAATGTACCCTATGTACTAATTCAAGGTCCTAGCTATCACCATTTCAACTTCAGCCAAATTAATTCGGCCGTTTTGCCGTGAGAGAGCAACAAACAACTAAACTTAGAATTTTTATTTTTTATAATATTAGTTCTTACTAATTTTACTTTTTTACTTTTTTTTATTTTAAGTGCTAATTGCTACACTTAAGCTGAATTAAATATTTATATAAAATACAGTGAAAAAATTAAATGCCTACCTGACCCAGCCAGGAATCGAACCTGGGTCTTCCGCAATCCGGGCGGCTGCACTGGCCGCTATGCTACAGGGAAGGCTGACGTAAGTACTGAATTTTTCCACTGTATTTTATATAAATATTTAAAATATATATTTATGACTTAGTAATGTTTGAAGAAATAAAACAAAATTTGTTATATATTTAATTATCTATATTTATTTATGTTTACCCACACGTATCGAACACATTACATTACATAATTTTAAAATATTTTTAAAATGTGTAGTCGACCATAAAATAGCTTTATCACCCTTAGGCTGAAAGCCATTTGCATAATTATCACAAAACAACAAAGTCAATTTTTGCTTACAAGACCAAGTCACATTAACAGATAACGTTTACGGAACAGGTGACGTTAATAGCACATTGAACATTAATTTTGAATCTTAGTGATATTTTATTTGAATTTAAGTTTTTTCAAAAGTGGTAAAGCTATTTTATGCTCGACTATACAAATACCAAATAGCGATTAATTATGTATACTACAAATACAAAATAGGTACTACAAATTATTTATTGTGTAACTAATAATTGGTTCCACTTTGATGTGACGTTCACTCACACCATTAAATGTTAAGTATAGATGCATGCCCCCAAGCTTTTGTGGACACCTTATCGAGCGTAACAAGTCGCTTATCATCGTTGCAAGATAACGCTATTTTATTTAGACTACGCGTAAAAATATCGTGTTTGATTGATTTAAATAAAACGTTTGTCTTTCGTATTATATCCCCGTGATATAAAGTCCTTTTATAATCCGATAATGTAATTTCACGAACGACAGATGTTTTTACACCCTTTGCTTTTTTAATAGTGTTTTCAATCGTTTTTATACAATATAATTTTGAACGTAGTCCCACAAATTCAGTAATGATATTCCCACCCATTTCGTCCTTAAAGAGACCGGGGACCTTTTTATTTAAAAGCGGTAAATTATATGAATTTTGTGTAGAAAAGTTACTTGTATCAAAATAATTTAGAAAATATTGTTTCAAATCTTCATAAAAGTCTCTGGTTTCGATTTGGTAAACAAAGCTATCTGTATCCGTATAGCACATACGTAAGCGATTTCTATATGACGGTTCAAAAATTGAATAATGGAAATCGTACATGTGGCTTTTAGACAATTCTAATACTGTAAATCCGATGTATATTGGCTTATCTAAAATTACACGTTCCGGTTTTGTTTGTATTGCAGCTAAATTTTCTGAAAAAACTGTAACGCTATGGAAACTGGAGTTCGCGATTAACTTAGCAGCACTATTTCTTTTTTTCGTTTTGTTATTCTGATCACTCCATTCATTAACTAAATGCACATTAACCCTTTTCTCATTGTTTTCCTATTTTTTGCCAAAAATACTATTATTAAGCAATTTAAAAAAGTCTTGTTCAAACGCAGACTGAGCTTTTTGTCTCAAACTGGTATTAAGATCGATGTATTGTTTTAAATAAGGACTTTGTCGGAATACTATAACCCGGTGAATTTTTTTTAATGTCAAACCATGTTTTAAACATGTCTTCAAATGAACATAATGAATGACGTAAAAATATTTATCATAAAGATTAGGTACAAGTTTAGGAGCTTTTCCTCCGGGAGGGATGCATTTTTCAGGACAAAATGGTAAGTCATTATGTCTATCGTGTAATTCTTTCGGATAGCTCAAGTCAACTTCCAAAATGTAACCGTATTCCGCGTCGTCGGGAATATTAACGAAATCAAGCTTATCAATTTCTTCACTTTTTAAAAATCTAAAATTTGATAATGGCAAAGACTGGCACATGCTGAATCCATACAAATTATTACAATCTATGTAAACTACATAGGTATCTGGTTTGAGGGGGTCATATGTGAGTGTGTGAGCACATACATACCCCTCCTCTTATACCAGATTGGATCATACGCACTATAGCAAGGTTATCGATGAGTTCTAATTCAACCCCTGTTTTGAAAAGCATCGCATCAAAAGACAAACTAGGTGCAGTTATATAGAAAGCCGGATCTAATTGATAATTAAGCTTACAAGTTTGTCTAAACTTTTCAAAAATATCTGTTAATAGGAGAACATCAGTTTTTAAATACAAGTCGGTGTATTCACCTAAGTTTTTTATGTTAAATTGAGTCCATACTGATTGTGCATGTTGAAAATCTTCATCAGTAATGTGCTCATTTACAAGAGAATTAAAAAACATGTCCTTTTCTGGAAGAGATCGTTCTTCAAAACGCTCCCAACAATTAACGTAGCCATAAGGGTAGATACCTTTTCGTGTAAGTAAATTGAATTGTGTTTGAATAGGAAAATGCGTTCGTAAATGTTCAAACTCTTCTTTTTTTATAGTTTTGCTTAACTTTTCTAAACTAGCCCCTAAGAATTTGAACGAGTCTACAAACCGTACCTGTATAAATTCCCCATCCAAAACAGGAATAAATTTCGTAAAAGACACATAATTTTCTTTCGTTTTAGGTATAATCTTAATATTTCCTCGCAATTTACCTAGTTCTTTAATAAACAAATGGCAATCATAACCACCCAAATTATGAAAAAAGATAGGAATAAACTTCGGTGTTTTGTATTGCAGATTACAATATTTATGTGCTGCACCCCGATATAAACCGGTTATATGACAATGATCACGCACTTTATCAGAAAACAAGAAATGCTGACAAATATGACACCGAGTGGCTTGCTTATAATCTGCGGCATCTTTTTCTGTAAAAATCATGGGAGAATTTTTGCACAAAATTAAATAAAGCTCTTGAACATCGCGGTAAATACACTCTATAAATTTACTATCACAGTCTTGACCTCGATACGTAACATAGCGATTATAACTTGCGTCCGTAGAACATACTATGTTATATGCAAACGCGGCTGGAATATGCCGTTGCAGTGTTTTTGTGTTTTCCGTATCTGAAATTGTATTATTGTCTTTATGTTCTACTAAAATAGTCTCAAAATCAGCATATATTACGAAAGGAACGTTTTGTTTTCGGCCATAATTTTGAAATTTAATTACTGACCCTTTTTCTGGCAAAACGGTAACGATTCCGCTACATACATGATTTTCAATTTCTTCACATGTAGTAAAAAAAACTAAACACGTATCACAAAAATATAGTTTACCGTGATGAGCAGTAATTTGATTTCTAATAAGCCGAGATAAATCTTTGATAAGACAGTAATGAGAGGTCTGTCCGTTTTCTAACAGTAACAAATAAATAGTCTTTTTATTTTTATTGCTTTCAGATTTATACAAAGGTCCTATAATAGTTTTATTTTTCTTTAAACCAAAAATAACGAAACATAAGTTTGGATTGTTTTTTTCAAAAACATTAATGTCTGCAAACGTAACAGGAAAAGTTATGTGCTTGATATTTAAAACATCTCGGAAGTGAGGATAAGACGATATCCGCTCAGAGTGTTTTTGAGTTGGATACAAAGCCGCTGTTACGCTCCATAAAAAACAAAACTGATCCTTGTTTTTGATATTTACACAAGCTTTCTTATTTTGTATACATTTAGGTAGTTCTATGTAAGACGATCCTCCTAATGGCTGGTATTTGTTTATATTAATTTCCAAATGTGAATTACTCAAAAATGCCCAACCGCTATCACGCTCTTGAAACTCTTCTATTTTCTTTTTCAATGAATTAACTACTGTTGAAAATATACTACTAAAATCATTATAAGTGTAAATTATAAAATTTTTTGTGTTAAAGGATTTCATTTCCTGTAAACCATTTTTAAATAGTACGAAAATGGCAAAGAGTTCAAAATTTACTTTTAAGCACGTATGTTTGTTTAAAGTTTCGTCTAAAAGGTGCTTTATTTTAATAGAAATAGAATTTAAAAAAGTATCTAAAGAGACTTGATTTTCAGACTCGCAGGCGGTGATTCGGTACGAAATGATACGAGAGCGAAATGCTGAACCTACAATTTCCACACCATCGCTAATCAGCTGGCTAGAATTATTTTGTTTGTGTACACGACTCCGTAAATGTCCTATCCATGACTTCGAACAGACAGATGTGTTACAAATAGCGCAAAATGGCATGTTGCAGAACCAAAAATTAGTTACTAGAATAACAAATTAAAAAGAGTACCTACCTAATTTTACCTATTTAGTAAATATTGACATACAAAAAAAATAATTCAAAAGTATTAAATTTATTAAAGTGGTAAAATGGTATGTTACAGAACCATAATCTAGTTAGTAGAATAACAATTTAAAAAATAATTCTAATTTTTCCTTTCGGAAATAGTTACGAATATCAATACAAAAAATTTAAAAGTAAAAAATTGATCAAAGTAGATACTAAGTAAATAAAATATTTTGATAGCTTATATAAATTTAATAGCGTTGCTAAAATAAGTAGGCTCGCTGTCTTCAAATATCAAGTATGCCTGAACTAGAATAACATATTACAAAAGTGTACGTACCTAATTTTACCTATCGTAAATAGTTACATACTATAATCATTACAAAAATGTTAAAAAATTTATTAAAGAAAATAGTAAAAAGAAAAATTGATAATTTATTTAAATTTGATAGCGTTGCTGTAATAAGTAGGCTCGCTGCCTTCAAAAATCGTGTAAGCCAGACCCAGAAAGTCTTGCAGGACTTCCCACTCACGCGATTGCTCACCGCACTGTAGCTTCACAGATGCTAGCGCCTTCTTGTAACGCTCTTCTGCAGGACTGCTTCTCGCGTCGTCAGTATGGTAGATCTTCAAGTCCACGTAAAACTTCCCGGAAGTGGACGCGACGCGGCGACATTGGCCCGAAGAAACCCGGGATGTAAAACTCGATGCCAGCCCGCGACTGGTGTCCTTGATGCTCGACGCCTGCTCGTCCTTACTTATTATCGAAAATAAGTTTTTCGTTTTTTTCGCTCTGTGAACAAAAAAGTTTTATTAATATTACTTCGTTTTATTAATATTACTTCGTAAAAATATTTGTTTAGGATTAGGTTTTGTAGCATTCTAATTACCTATGTAGGTACATTAATGATTTTAGAATTATAAAATTAGACCACATTGCTTTATAATGTTAATAATTTTTAACAAGTTTAAATATTTATACGTAGTATCCATAACACAAGTTCTAAAGAAACTTGGGTTAAGATAAATTAGCTAGGCAGTAGTTGGTGGGATTGTAAGAAATTTATTATATTAGTACTTAAAAGTAAAGATAAAAATCATTTTTAAATATTCATATAAAAAATTACCTAGGAGCAGGAGACGTTGACAGAGCTTGGGCATTGGCGACTGGAGCAATGGTTGTCTTGCGTTTTCTCGGCTTGGGCACAGCCACAGGGACGACTGGACTGGGCGGACTTGTTTTTTTCTTGCTCGGCCTTGGTGATGGCACCTCAACTGGCGCTACCTCTTCAGCACTAGAAGTGTACTCTGAGTCCGACCTATGTATGGAAAAAACACGTCAATATTATAGTAGAATAAAAATAATTAAAAGAAAAAAGTTATATAAAATTAAAATATATACTTACTAACATTTTAATTGGGAAGCTTCTCGACTGCTCACAAGAAAATCACAGAAATTAATGAAATTATTGGAACAACATCCGTAATTTATGTGATCAATAAATAAATCGTTAGCAAAAATTTAAATCAGTTTTTTAAAACCTAATTACTATGTAATTTCGTACAAATTTGTTACTTATTAATTTCTACATAATATAAAATTAAAAAACAAATTAGTAAAGCACTTAATACCTTTTGAATCAGAATATTGTCGTTCCTTTGATGCTACCTTCCGAGGAAACGTTTTGTATTACACCATGTTGCAGTTTGAGTAAAAAACAAAACTCCCACGTGTATGACAATTTCTTAAATGTCTAAACAAATCCTGTGGTGTTATTAGGTTTTGTTGAGTAGTGAATTAACATTACACAGTACAACTAATTTTTTCCAAACACTAAAGAGAGGAGCTCGATGGCGCATTGGTTAACGCGCTCGGTCTGCGAGTACTGAGGTTAAGCAACTTTCGCAAAGGTCGGTCATCGGATGGGTGACCAAAAATTTATCACCTCGAGCTCCTCCGTGCTTCGGAAGACTTGTGCCCCAGCAGTGGGGATATTAAATGAGCTGATGATGTTGATGATGATGATGAATTAGCATTTACTACTCGGTCAACATAACTTAACCTGCAGGTTACTTGGATAAAAACTTATTATTATTATCAACTTCAATTATCAACTTTGAAAGAATTATTCTAGATTTATATAGCAAAGATAATATTACTAAAAACTCTGTCTCTCTTGCATCATGTTTTTAACCACACAGCAACGAAAACCATCTCCACCAAGTGGTGGAGATGGATGTGCAAGTGCACTATCGGACTCCACGAACTAATAATTCACCTTAATTAGTTGAAGTTATTTTACCAAATTCAAAATCATATAAGACCCTGATAATTATTTTCATCGCTTAAAATGCTTACATTTAGGCATTTTTTATATTGTCGGATTTATAATATCCATTACAACACGATGTAAATAACAAAACTCTAAAATTACAATCCTTACACACACAAACGTTCAATTAACGCTGAATCTGCTATAATACAATGTTAGACCAAGAGTCATCGTAACTGAATTAAAGCTTTCGTAATGTTATCATTACTATTATTATCATTTCATCGTATTATATCAGTGATAAAAAAAAAAGATATGTATTATATAATTATTAATTATTATTTATATTATATTATTTAATAAATAAATTTACCACAACTAAAATCTATTGTATATACAAACGATGGATATTTATAATAATTGTGTTATAACGAGCAGAATGATCAAGCCGACTTTTGAAGAAATAAATAAATAGTACCTAAGTAATACTCTTGTCTCTTAAAGCAGTTCCGATGAGACTCAAATACTGCTAAATGTACTTGGTATTTAGTTTGTCTAGGCATTTGTAAGTACATTAAATTAACCATTGATATATTTTATAACAGTATTAGTGGAAATACATGTTATTATTGGTCCGCAATTGTAATGTTCATATAGGTCTAGCTCTTGGTCTAATCGCTGCAGTGCACATTCCCACGACCGCGTCATTGTGCATGCAAGCATCAGTTGGAATACTTCTTCTTCTTCAAAAGTCACTGCACTTGTGAACTGTTTAAAATATATTGTTGGTGTAAGTGAAAGTTGGTGGTTTATGGCCCGTTCCCCTATCCAACCATGGGGAAGGCTCGTGCCCCAGCAGTGGGGACATAAATGAGTTGATGATGGTGATGATGAAGTGAAAGTTCTAAATTTGAATAAAAAAATATGAATTCAAACAAGAAGACCAGAAAATTGTGTAAGTAAACCTTTATACATTAGTTTAGTCTCAAAATAATTTTCTCTATGTAAAACCTTTTTTCTAAAAAAGGGCTCAAACAAGGTCGTATGAATAACGTCTATTATTGATTGAATAACTTTACACAATTGTAAAATGTGTTTAAAAGTTTTAAAAGTAAGACTTTGACTGAGCCCTTTTTTAGAAATTGGATATATTTAGAAGAAATAAAATTAAATCGATTTGTTGAGCTAGTTGGCTCTAGTCAGCCACTTAAGTTACTATTTTTTGCAATAAATAAAAAATAAAAAAATAAAAAGAGCTTGTTTTTCTTGTCAATGATAAAAGAAAAAGAAATCATAAAGTAATTTTTATTTCCAGGTTCTCAAAAAACGCTTTCATGTGTCTGAAGAAGATATTTGACCGTGAACATAAAATGTGAGTAAACATTTATAAAAAAACATTTTTAAAAACAAATTTTAAGCATTTTTTTATGTGATCGTTAAAAATACAATCTTTATTCTGTTATTTGCTAATAACTTATATTTTATTAACTTTTTATTTATCTTTTTGAGATTTACATTCTAATTTTAATTCAATAATTATTTAAATTTTAACTTTTAAGCATTCACAATACAATTTTTATTTTAAAATAATGAAAAAGAAGTACCTATAAGGAATCACATAGAAGTTGTGAGACGGCTCCACTATTTCGTAATACTTAATTTTCAATGTTTCAATACAATCATTATTTTTATTTTCAGATTTTTTCACTGACGAGCTCTGCAGAAATTTGTTTAAGACCACGACAAGGATATAAGTTAGTGATAGCTAAGGTAAACAAGGTAAGGTAAACAAGCTAAGGCAAACAAAACAACAAACGGTTATGCAAAAGGTAATTTTTGTAGTAATTATTTTAGTAATTAGCTAAACGAGGTTTGAATAGGTTGGTCGGTGCGTGATCTTACCACGGGCTCGCAGAGAGATACTTACCATGGGTCTCTCAACCGATACTGAGTTAGGAGTCTGTTCGATGCGTGATCTTACCACGGGCTCGCAGAGAGATACTTACCACGGGTCTCTCAATCGAACAGCTAGGCAGTGCTCGGTGCGTGATCTTACCACGGGCTCGCAGAGAGATACTTACCATGGGTCTCTCAACCGATACTGAGTTATGAGTCTGTTCGATGCGTGATCTTACCACGGGCTCGCAGAGAGATACTTACCACGGGTCTCTCAATCGAACAGCTAGGCAGTGCTCGGTGCGTGATCTTACCACGGGCTCGCAAGAGATACTTACCACGGGTCTCTCAACCGACGCTGAGTTAGAATTCTGATTCGTAGTGTATTATTGGGCTTTCTGGC
The DNA here is from genome assembly GCA_963921215.1 of Scoparia ambigualis. Taxonomy (NCBI): domain Eukaryota; kingdom Metazoa; phylum Arthropoda; class Insecta; order Lepidoptera; family Crambidae; genus Scoparia; species Scoparia ambigualis. The sequence goes on along the minus strand of OY992508.1, from coordinate 7,340,328 downwards.
CAACCGCAGTGAGCGAAGCGAACGATCGGTAGCGAAGCGGACGAGTGGTGGGCCAGAATGCCCAATAATACACTACTTATACTGCACAATTTTTTACATCCCACTCTGAAAGTGCTGCCGTCACTTAACAATGTTTTATTCCTTTTTAGTTTTTATATTATTTTAGTTTTATTACTGTTTAGTTTTTCTATTATTATAATTTTATATAAGTAGTGTTCTGTAGAAAGAGCTTATGTGGTCCATGTAAGTACATCTTATTTTCCATTTGCGAATACCTGTTAATGGCTAAGTAGATTTATATAAATGTATCCATATATTGTTTAAGTGCTGTTGGTGTTCTGAACAAAATAAAATAAAATAAAATAAATAAAATAAGACATTAAAGGACAGTCGGTCAAACACGAGAGTTGCGGTAAAAATCTCATTCGCGGTAATAGCGTCTAGCTTTTAAAGCGCGCTAAGTTTAAATTCGAGCTGCGATACTAACTGGAATTGTTTTGTGGAATTGAAAGTGACTATTAAAGTAAATTTATTGCGATCGCAACTCGAATCTGTTAACGAAATGAAGTATTTCGGGATACATGAGTGGACACTTTTAACGGTGCCAACGAAGCTTCTGTATCTATCAACTGGGAAACCAGAAGCCATTTGATTGTATTCTATAATGCCGGCGTTATATATTACAACGCTTAAGAATACACTATCTACGACAGAGTAACAGAAATGGCATGGCCTCCTTAGTGAAAATCGAAGATAGGTCAGACACCAGCTAGCTGATAGGAGACTTGTGTGACCCAGTCCAACTTCAGGTCTTCCATGAAACACACAATGGATATGCTGGTCCAACTTTATAGTTCATTTAGCGGTCTGTTGCTTTAGGGGCGACTTGACCTCCACGATTCACCACACAATTAAGCTTAAATGTGGGCCTTGCCCTAAGTTGCAAAAGTACCACAAGTAGGGACCGATAGTTAGACAAAATGTAGGGAGGTTTCGTGTAGTGTTTGGAATCTTGTCAGAGGAGGGCAGTCTCCTTCTCGGGTCAATTTTCATACCTTGTTGAAGTTAAAGCCAGAACTAACTTGATGTGCCGCCATGGTAGAATTGTGCGCAAGCCGATTTAATACCAGGTGGAGATGGTCTTTTGAGAGTGGAGTTTGTCTAGACTAGCAGGGGACAGGATACTAATTAAAAGCATACTGTAGGCTAGGCAGGCGGCTTTAGTTAATTATTTACCTACTAGGTTAAATAGGTGCTTATAGGTCATAATATTTCGAATTAGGCAGGCAGTAGGAACCTATAGGTAGGCGTCTATATATGTTATTAGGTAGTTGGGGATAAAACAGTATGTACATACTTATGTCAACAGTAGGCTAGGTATTTAGGCACGCGAAGCTAGGGGCTAGATTAACTTCAACTATTAAATGTAATGATAATTAAGTTATAGTAAATAGACATAACTATGATGTGATGTTTGATTATGAGCACTGTAATAACCAATCTAGGCATTTAAGCTGTTACTAGAGCACAATAAGACTTGCTTTCTTCAAGGTGTTACAAGTTAACCATCCATTTTAAATACTTAGCAAAATTAAAGTAATATTGAACCGTCAGTAGTATGGGAGGCAGGATTACCTAAGAGTCTAGACTGATTTTCTACTACAACAAAAATATTAGTAAGTTATAGCAAATAAAATGTTTGATTTCTGATACTGTAAATGACCAAACAGGCATTTTTAGCTTTACCTGAGGTAAATTAAATTGCATTCTTCAATGTGTTATAAGCACAGACCACTTATCCCATAGACGTCGCTTTCAGCGAGTTTTACTAAAAGATGCAATCGTAAAAATTCAGCGGGGTGCGGGGGTGTAACTCTGGCTGTGATTGGATATTTAAAGGTCAAACTAGTGACACGTAACACACCATTATCAAATGTATTCGAATTAGTAATGTGGTAGGAGTCGATATTGATATCGATGGACTTTTTTCGTACTTGATGATTAATATAACGGTGTTAATAAGTTAATAAAACAATTCTTCTTATTTAATAGGTACTAACTTTTATATCAAAACTTAAGTTAAGATAGATATTATATTTTGTCAATAATCTGTTTGCCATAATCAGTTTCGGTGTAGTTTAAAAAAATAAATATGTAATGGCCGGTTTTTCAAAGGTCAGGCAAAACTTTTTTGGTAGTTAGAGTTAAAACAACCATTTTGAAAATCTTTTGTAATAATATCATGTCATTCATTGTTTTACAAGACATTTTTAGATTGGTCGCGTAATGTTTTATCAGACGGATAAGTTTAACGATTAAGACGCTTGTATCTTGGAAAAAATCTTGTAAAAAATATCTCTAACAAATCGGTATTTGTACTTGGTTGGTTAATTGCTTGATGTTTTATAGTTTTATTATTGGAGAGAGAAATATCGGAGATATCCATATCTGAAGTCGTTGGTATTTCTTGATAATTTTGAGTAAAATCCTGCAACAACAAGTATAATGAAAGTTTTAAACGTATCAAAAAAAAATAGAAGTTAGATTAGATTAGATCTTTATTCTAAGTGACAAAGAAGATATCATCGATGGTCTGTGCTGTAAGGTGGTAACTGGCCTCATTGGTGAACAATATGAAGTTGTGGCTGAAACAAATTCACCTTGTGAAAAACCCTAAAACATTAAAAAAGGTTAAAATGTATATTTACCTAGTCGCATTATATTGAAATGCATATTTAAATTGTAGGTAGTAGGTAAGTACTTCATAGTTAGTTACTTCGCAAATTGAACATAATTACTTACCACAGTTGGAAGCATAAGCGTGGGTTCAGCATTACTAAATAACAGTCGCCGCTTTTTCATTAGTTGATAGCTATCCGCGGCAAAATGTCGTGAGCATATAACGCTATATTTGCTTGTAGCTTCTATCCATTTTATTTTCAAGTTTGAGCATTTTGGAAACCTTTTACAACAAAAGTTAGTTATCTTTAAATAATAAATTAAAATAAAGAAGTTAAAACAAAAAGTCAGCATTGAATATTTTGATAAAAAGATAATAATAATTTTAAACCAACTAAAACTGATTATACAATGCCAATAACAGCCTAAAAAACTTTATTTTTAGTACATATACACTAAACTTTCCGTTCGGTTACGAAAACTCGAGGTATAGAAATGATATTTTGCTAGAAATTGCTAAAGTCAACATTACATTTTACGTGAAAGCTTCTTATTGTTATTTTTGAATTTACCAAAATACACCAGCGAATTTGATTTCGTTCTCATAACCGAATAATGTCATAATGGTAAAACAAAGTACTAAAATTAATAAAAAATTATCGATATTTGTAACAAATTTATCGTCAAGTTGTAGGTTCTAACTTAGGCAACACTCACCAAAACAGAGGGAGATAGTGCTTTATGCATTTACAACAGAATGAAAGGGACTTTTTAAAAGACATCAACGCGTGCATTTTTCTTAATTTATAATTGAATTTTTACACCATTTTAAAATTTATTCTTTTACGTCATAAAATTGTACTTACCGATGAAATAAAATATTATCTTTTTGTAAGCTAGAAGTTTTGCTTCACTTTCCACACTATTTAACAGCACAATACGGCATATTTATATTATTAATAGATTTTTGAATTTTAGCGTGCCGCGGCGCTGTCAAACTATGACTGAATCTAGGTTTGGGGGCGTGTCACTTACATATGCAATGGATTGCATATGTAGTATGAGTGACGTTACCCTCGTATGCGGAGTCTATGGGATAAGTGGAAGTGGTCTGTGGTTATAAGTTAACCGAGTTTTCAGATACCCGACACCTAGAACGCGTAGTGCCTTTGCAAAAAGACACTATGAATATTTGGCTCCACACTTGTACAGCAAATTGCATAGGGAGAATAAGTATCTATATAACTACAGTAACCACCAAATAAAATCTAAGATCAAAGAGTGGCTCAAGAATCTTGACTACGATGGTACAGAGGCTCTTATAATATGAGTTGTAAAGTCTAGTAAATATGTATTTTATACTCACACGCACACACACATACACACACACGCACTAACACACACATACACGCACTCACACACACACACACACACACACACACACACACACTCACACACACACACTCACACTCATACATTTTAACAAAAGTAAACGCTAAAACTTAAAAATGTTAAAGTAAAAGTTTTTTTTTCTAATTCAAATGTATTTATTTTATGTCAAAATACTTTCTTAAAAGTGAGAAAAATATTTAAGTCTAGTTTAATTTAGTATATTTAGACCTTTGTTTTAACTTACCTTAAGGGAGGTACTGGCTCCTGAAACACAGATTTTTCTAGCTCGGGAGTCAGGGCAACAATGTATTATTGTAAAAGGTTATATTTTATTAATAAATAAAGTTAAATAAAATAAAGTTAACCATCCAGTTTATTAGTAAAAATTAATCTAATATTGAGCAAACAGGAAGCCGTTGAGAACATGGGATACTCTGCCTGATAGAATGCACATTGGTGGTCAAGGACCTTGCATGTTATATTATGAAAATATATACCTAAACAATTGAATAGGTAATAAACCTGATCATTAGACTAATAGTAGTCTGCTTCTATACCTATATTCCTATTAAAGTAAGTGGATAAATAACTTCTTAGTATAATTGACTTAATTAACGACAAGTTTGACTGTGGATATTTACATGATACCTACCTACTTAAAGTATACTAAACTAGAATTTAGTAGGATACTAAATAATTACCCAGTCTAAGAGACAGGTGTAGAAGTAATTAACCTTAGTTCGCTTCCTAAAAGAAATAGGTCGTTGAATAATTTAATCATCTTATTAATTAACTTAAGATGTAATGTTCTGCTTAGGCAACAAATACAATCTGGTTATATTGGTACATTATGAGATCTCTAAAATAAACACTAAGGGTAAATAAAAGTAATTTTACTTTAAACAATAGCATTCAATCTTAGTTCACTTCCTAAAGAAATAGGTCGTTGAATAATTTAATCATCTTATTAATAAACTTAAGATGTAATATTCTGCTAAGGCAACAAATACAATCTGGTTATATTGGTGCATTATGAGATCTTTTTAATAAACACTAATGGTAAATAAAAGTAATTTTACTTCAAAGAATAGCATTCAATGTTAGTTCACTACATAAAACAAATAGGTTATTGAATAAATTAATCATCTTGTTAATAAACTAAAGATTTAATATTCTGCTAAGGTAATTAACACAGTCTGTTAATATTGTTACTTTGTAAGATCTTTATAATACGCACAATGATCAAGGAAGTAAGTTTCCTTGAATTATAGCTTTCCACCTCTGTTCACTACCTAAAGACATAGGTTGTTCCATTGAATAATTGAATAATTTAGTTTGGAATGTGGTATTAAGATTTAGGAGGACAGCAAGCTCCTAAAGTAAATTCTATTGATTTATAAAGAAATAATTTAATATAAAACCCAGTGAATAGTAACTTTCATAATGTAATATGAAATTAAATTAAAGGAGTGATGTTAATCCTCAGTTTAATAGAATTTGAAGCCACAGGCTTATTAATACCAAGAGTAAATGTTAAATTTCTACAATCTGGGCAGGGCTGATATAAAACAATGAGTTGTTCGGCATGCTAAGAGCGGGGCAGAGCTTTAAATTCCCAGGTCCCACTAATGTGTAATAAACTTACTTAAACTTCTAAATATTAACTCTAATAATACCTGCGAGCTATGCTGTCTTTCCTATTATCTTAAGAGTGGTTTGGCATTCCTTTCTCACAGCTGCTGTGATGGATTTAGGTTTTGGGTTCGGAAGAAGACACTGATAGGGTTAGGTACAGAAGTAATAGGTTGGTAGAAAATAATTCAACACGGGGATAAGCCAATTACTAAACTTTCATGAAAAAGGCTGAGTGGCTTTAGACACGGTTCATAACGTAGGTTCCATTAGACGATCTGGCCAAATTATGATCTTATTATTCTATTACATCGCTTGACTGAAGTTTGTTACTAATAGGTTTAAGTAATATTAGGTCTAGATTTAGGTCCCATTATCATTCAACAACTACACACTATACAAAACATCAACTACACGATCATTAGTTAGAACTAGGTCTTAGTATAATTTAATTTAAGTTGAGAGTTAGGGAAGACTTAGTTGATGGTAAGCTAGCACAGGCTGTGTGTTGTAGGTTAATTTGTTTTAAGAATTAAAAATAGTAATATAAGTTAAGGCAACGGCGGTGATGTATGTATGTAGTTAGATAAATACGGGGGAAGAGTTAAGAAAGGGTGAGAGGTTACAGCGGCTAACAAACTAAAGATTGCACATACATCCAACAATATAAAGCGGCGATGAGCTCTCCACCTGTCACACTAAGCACATGTGCAGTCGCTATATTTGGTGTGCCGTGGACTATGGCAGAGTACTGCTTTTGCGGTCTTCATTGCCTACTCTCTGTCTATCCCTTCGGCGATAATTGTTGTGATTATATGTATGTAGTAAAGTACGTTAATTTAAAAAAAAATAGAAGGCTAAACAATTCCTGACTCTTAAATAGAATTATTAAGCAAGAATTACGCAGGAATCTGCGTTAGGCAATAATATACTTAACTCAATGATAAAAAAAAACGAGTGGACGACGACGACGCGACGCAAAAAACCGTTAATGAAATGCGAATGACTCACAAACGGAATGATTATGTAGTATGTATGACTTCGGCATGCTGAACACGTATCTGATATGTATGTTTTCTGTAGGTCAGGAAATATGTGCATAACAATCACATTTAGATAAACTCAGATACAGACAATGTTATTGTCTGTATCTGAGTTTTGTATTCTAAATTCCGTTACATGCACGCACAAAACGACAATTATTCATCCTCTTAGAGTTAGTCAAAGACTAGACAATGAAGACCGGTCCTCTGCCATGGTCCACGTTTTACCAAATAAATATTATAAATGTTTAGGATTGCGTCACAATTATAGAAATTATGAGTTGGATCGGATCCAACTATCAGCCAACAAAGTTCATTACCCCAAGTGCAAAAGGCATAGGGTTGCCAATCAATTAAAATTTTATTTATTATTTTTTGTAGAAATATATTTAGAAAAGAAAATGTCAGCAGTTAAATGTACCAAATTTAGTGGAATTTTAGCACTTATCAAATTAAATAACAGAACGTCATGTTTAAATTTCTGAAGAAGCCCAGTATGATTTCAACAAAATTAGGAAATTTCCCCAAATTATACTCCCGGGATCCGTGGTCAAGTGGTTAGCACGCCCGCCGGATTTGGCTTCGCGCCATCTCTGAGGTCCCGGGTTCAATTCCCGGTCGAGTCAATTTAGAAAAAACTGTTTTTCAAAATTGATTTCGGGTCTGAGTGTGATTCAGAGAAACCATGGACCACCAGGTCACCGATCATGGGTTGCCTGAAGTTAGCTGCGCTTTGCAGCGGTTAGACTTATGACTAAAATTACTTAGTTATGCTATATACTCACCGAATGATGCGATGGCTGACCCGCCTTGCAACCTTTGGAGAGGACAGGGGTGAGGAAGGAAACAGGATGTTTGCAGCCCAGCTGCTGTGATGTGGCTCCTGGCCTCTGGCAGCGTTGCCACGACGGCCGACTCCGAGAGGCTGTCCAGATCACACCGTCCCACTCGCCGAGCAGTCGCCTCCTCCACAATATCGCCGCGAACCGGTTCCCACTAGCTCACCACGCGAGGCTAACAATGCCTGCTAAACGCGAGGTAATGTTCGTAATATACGCGCTGCCATCGCGTTTATTCGTCCGATTAATTAAACACCGCAGCCTCCGATGGCTGTTTACAAGGAGATTGACGAGATTTAAACCGATTTCTTGACTTACAACTCACGCCCGAAACATGTACCGATATGAACAACTTCTTCCAACTATCGCGAGCGCGTGTCAGACCGACAGGACTACAATAATGCGCGTATCTTAATCGCGGTTGTTTTTACACCATATACTGAGGTCTGAGCTGTCCCGTACCGTGGACAAAATCAGCACCGAAACTTAACAGACCTCTGCCATTACTGAAAACAAACCGCAGCATTAATGAACTGAATGACATTGTCTATTATACCGCCATGACACTGTCTATTTTACCGGTCCGTCAATTTTTAATAGGCCAAACTGCCACACCCATACGGCTTTAGAATCATTCGACCGCCGGCGGTCACGAAACAACAGAATTTCAATTGTATTTGGCTTCACGATCCTCAAGGGGTCCAATTGATTTTAAACAGGGTGTTTTTCTATGTTTCTATATATTTATCCGTTATCTAGTTTAACCATATCAACGAGTTTCAATAGAAGCTTAAAACTTGGGCTAGATAATAGTAGTAGTGTAAACAAATTTTATTTATTATTATAATATCATAAACCTAGCAATCATCCATTATTAAAGATCGCATAAGGATAATCGGAAGCATATTTACCAAAACTTAGTATTCCGTTTTATTATTAAAAATAGCCAAATGTTACACCTCTGTTTAATGTGACGCTGTCTCGTTTTTGTTAAAGGAGACAAATAGAGACAGTGTCAATTGAATCTTACAAGTGTAACTTTAATCAACGTTTATTAATAACAGGAGTGTTACATATTAAAGAAGCGGCTTCTCAGAATATTTGTATTAATATAAATTAATCTTAATAATATGCAAAAATGAATCATCAAATGTGTGGTCGGCCGATTTGACAGATTATTTAGGTATTGTTGGGTTTGTAATGGCCAGACCAAGGCATATGAAAAAAAAATGTAAATCGTCACGGGATACGCAGTGTTCACGCGGACAAAGTCGTGAGCGGGCTGTTAGTTTAAAATACTCACTAACTACTTGAACCAAAGAAAATGTATTTTGTATTATTTCTTATACTTGAAAGAGACCGGCTAAAATTTGCTATCCGCACCAAGCCATTATTTGAGACAAAAAAAAACAAGTTATCTGTTATTTCTTTCAAATTAGGTTTATTTCTATGATATTTTATTATTTATTTTTATATGATTCTTTATATTTCTATATTTATTCAGACTATAATTTATTGCACTGATATGGGAATAGCGAGATGTTTTTGAGAAAAAATTATTTTCACTATACAATAGCCCACATCTTAACTTTAGGTGATTATGGATCCGAATATCCGATCTCTATCCATTACTATCCAGAACTGTCAAATTTCTTAAATCAATATTGATCCTTAGACCCTTTGTCACTAGGGAGTGATAAAGTTCAAAATACATTGAAGACATTTGATGTTTTGTGGTGGGTGAAGTGCTGGCGTCTGTACTAAACCACAAAAAAGCTCGCGTTGGAATTATTCTACTGTTAATTATCTACAAAATTGCATTGAAGAATAAAATATTTACTAGAAAAAAACAACCAGTCTCAGGAAACAGGACCGCTGGCTTGCAGCGAATCACAAACTACTCGAAAAAATTCAACGAGTCTTCTGGGGTCACGGTTGCTTAGCGGTTACAGCAGTAGACCGGCAATCCAAAGGTCATGGGTTCAATTCCCATTCGAGCTTTTCTGAGACTGGTTGTTTTTTTCTAGTAAAAAGTTTTATCCTAACTAATAATGAATATAATTCTTTTAGTTACCGTGCGCAACCCTACGTTATAATGGCATGACCGCGTCGCATACTAAGATATCGCTACTTACCGTGAATGTTATATTCGACCGTTTTGATGAGGATTTAAGGCGCATATCACAGTGACATGTGGGTGTCCTACTTTTGAATTGATTTGAACTTCTGAAGGCCGCTTTGCGCCTTCTTGTTTATTTAAATGGCATACATGTTAGGATCGGAAATGCTTCCTCCCGTGAACTTGCCACGCTTTGGAGGTCAGGTTGTTTGGTTTATGAGGCAGACTTTTACCATCCGTAGATTCAAGAGAGTTACATAAATATGAGTGGTAGAAGGAATGTATACCTACCTAGATGCGTTAAGCCCCATGTATCTATTTTGCATAAAGAGTAAAAGTACATTCCACTATTCAAGATAATATGTAATATTACTTAGAAGAGGAATACCAATAACTATCTGACTCATGCGACTTAAAAACTGCGGGAACACTGTGTACGACCGTACCAAATAAAATATCCCGTTTTTTTTCATGACCTGAAAAATCGAATATGAGCGGTTTCGCACTAAGTCCGATCTGAAACCGTGAAAATACGGACCGGAGTTGTCGTAAAGCTGTTTCTAAGGGTTTACGCACTAGATCAAACTTCCGCCATCCGATTTTTTCCGTCATCCGTGAATCTCCAATCCGGAGAAGATATTTGACAGACTGAAATAGTCATAGTATTCTAATGAATCCGCGTAAAATGACGTATTATAGATGGCTTATGAATTGTTTGGATTTGTATCCATAGGGTGTGTAAACTACTTTATCGGATGGAAGAATTTGACAGTTTCGGATAGGTTGATCAGCAGGTCTGTGTAGCAACCTCAGAATAATAAGGTAGCAACTATCATAATATACATGTGGCGTTATTATAGCGTGGCAAAAATGTCTCATTTCTCAAATGCCCATTAATATGAGGCGCCCAACAGGCGCGTTGACCTCGCAAACGGAATTGTAAGGGGCACATCTGAATATGCTAGCGATAAGTGGAAAAGATGTCGTATAAAAACTTTTTGTTTTTCATTTCTTTACCTGTATCATCATCATCAGCCTATAATCGTATTACTGCTGGGCACAGGCTTCCCACGTGGACAATAGCACGTGAAGATATTGGGCCATAACCCACCACGCTGGACAAATGCGGATTGGTGGGTTTTAGAGACTGTCATCTTACGGCAAGAACCGGGACCAACGGCTTAACGTGCCTTCCGGAGCACGGAGGAGCTCGAGATGTTTTTAATTTGGTCACCCATCCAGCGACCCGGCCTTGAGAAAGTTGCTTATCGGGCAGGATCGTAAACCGAACGCGCTAGCCGCTGCGCCACCGAGCTCCTCGTTACCTGTAAAGCTACTTTATTTAATCAATTTACTTATTTATATAATTTGTACAAAATGTCACTTAAAAAACTACAATAGCTTATATTTAATGCTACTTGTGGCGGCTAGTTTGCGGTTAAGTTGTATAAGATAGGAAAATAAATTTTCAAGGTGTGTGTGTGTGTGTGTGGGGGGGGGGGGGTGTTTGTATGTGTGTGTGTGCACGTCAAACTTTTATATTTTCTAAGTATGTTGATGAACTACTACTATAAGTTTAGGTTTGCTCTTAGACAAGTTGATTATTCATTTATTTCCCGATAGGGGTTGGTGGGTGGACAAAGGCACATGTTGAGATAACACTATTAATTGCACTTAAAATATACTCCAAGAATGAAACAAAAGAAAGAAATAAAAGACGGTGGACTTTATCTTGATTAGAGATCTATTCCAGCTAAAACTGTTTTGTGTACAAAAAGACACCAAATTCGTGAAAGGATAAAAAAGTAAGTCTTATAAAAGTAATTTATTGTTACAGAAACGAATTTATAATCTGTGGTAATAGTAGGTAAGTACTGCCTTGTACCTACCTACTCATGAAGAGAGCGTTTATTTATAACTCAGCATGTAGCCACGCTTTACACTGTGGCAGAGCGATGTACCACCTATATTATTCTTTAAACACGTGTTTTACGACTGCTAATGAAACGACAATGGTTTTACAAATATTTGTGACGTTTCATAGAGAATGTGCAAGCTCCTACTCATCCTCAAGTTCTGCTGAGTGCCTACTGAGTTTATAGCTCAAGAACGTTATTTTAATGTCTGTAAGATAAAAAATTTAGTCAGACGTTTTTGCAACAATAAAAATAACATTTCATTTATAGTATATTTTGCGCCATGTGGTTATATTATATATACCTACATACATTTATAATCACGACTATTATCCCCGAAGGGTTAGTCAGAGACTAGGCAATGAGGACATCAAAAGCAGTCCTCTACCATAGTCCACTTTTTAGCAAATAGCGACTGCACATGTGCTTAGTGAGACAGGTGGTGCGCCCATAGACGCTCTATGCTGTTAGAAGTATATGCAGTATTTAGTTCTTAAGTCTTTATACGACACCCAAGGGAAGAGAGAAGGTGATAGTATTCTTTCACCGCTACGCAACACGGTTAAAAGAATACTATGCGACTGCCGGGTTAACGACTTCACAGTGCACACACTAAACAGCACAAAACGGCGATGAATTCACCACCTTTGACGCTGAACACACTGTGCAGGCAACGCACTGCTTGAGTGTTTGTACGTATGAAGCTCATTTGACAATTAACTAGCTAGATCTATGCGATTTTCTACAAGCAAAGAAAAGTTCATTACAATTAGCTTTTTGGTTTGATGTGTTAGGTATCGAATTAATTTTTAAGTATTTATATATTTACTTTAACGCTTGTGTTAAAATTCCCCATTGGATTTTGACCCTGTTATGAGAATACAGTTTAAATAATGGTGTCCAATGTGTAGACACTTACAGGGCTCTTATTTTTGAAATATTTGTAAATAAATTTAAACAGCCTCACCATTTAATCATTCGTTAAATGTAACAGTTCTTTTTTTTATTTCCCCGAGCTGAAGCAACGACGCAAAGCAACCGCGACAATGGGCACATGGCGTCAGTCATACAACTCATACATACATATACTCACGACTATTATCCCCGAAGGGTTAGTCAGAGACTAGGCAATGAGGACCGCACAAGCAGTGCATTGCCACAGTCCACGTTTCGCCATATGATAAGTGCACATTGGGCTTAGTTCTCTCTATGCTGTTGGATGTATGTGCAGTATTTGGTCCGTTAGTCGCCTTTTACGACACCCGACTTTACAGATCTTGAGTTCCTGTTTCGGAAGGCACGTAAAGCCATTACAATAATCATTTAGTTATAAAAGCGTTCATATTCACAAAGCCATCCAAAATTGTCAACATTTTCCAATCGACATTAATCCTTTTACCCAAAGCATAAAGTTCAAAATCTATTTTAGAAATTGTTTGTTCCTACTCCAGACCCATAATAAATGATAAATTAATGATACCCCTTTGCCCTTAGTAACAGTACCTCAAATATCCGTCGTCTATGATGGTATCCGAGTAATATCGACGTCGGCCATCTTAGTCACGATACCGCGCTCCTGTGTGATTCAGCCGTGGCGGCCTTAGTCACTCATTTGTTTATCTCAATAACCTGTCTGCGGTCATAAAACTCATTCAAACAACCAGCAAGAGAGTTTTATAATACAAAATTGAACTCTGTATTCATTTCTGAAGTTTAAGCTAGCTTCATTTTAAACCGTCAACTGACAGTAGGTAACCACCAAAATCAATGAGCAGCACCTTCGTCCGTCAGGGATTCTCTAAAGAAATAAATATAATAAATTCAACCAAATAATTTTTTCTACAAAATATGTTTTCTGCTACTATAAAATTTCTACGAGTATATTTTTATTAAAATTAGCTGCTATTGGTTGGTTGCTGGTTGGCTAAATTTGAAAGTTTGTATGGGATACTGGAATATGGAAACCCTCGTAATAAAACCACACATTAACTTATGATTACGCATAATCGGTAACAGAGTGACAAAGCCGAGCGATGACCCATTTGGCAAGCGCGGTGATTAAAACCATAATCATTGATAGTAGCAATAGTTTGATTTTAATGCTGGAGGTCTTTGCCCTCTAAGGACAAAGCGAGGCAAATAAGAGATGTTTACTTGTTTAATCATTTATTTATTTGAGGGAAATTTTTAGACAAATAATTTTTCTTCCTTTTCTTGTCATGCATAATTTCGGAAACAGTTTTTCGGCATTTTTATATCAGTGTCCATTAAGCCTGAGGGAAGGCGTTAGCGTCGGTCATACATTTTTAATAAACTAGCACAGGCGTTATCGTTCAACCGTATCTTGCTATGTTTATTCCCATAAAATGTCACATTAAATAAGTAAAGATACTATGTTTTGTAGAGAAATGAATAAAGATTATTATTATTATTATATTATATAAATAAAGCTATAAACAATCAGCTGATAACAAAAAAAAACACATAATAGCAGTAATATAGATAATACTATGAACTATAATTCACTTATCAATTAAGTACACATTTAGAAAATAAAAAAGGTAGTTTGAGGACATCATAGGCCTATAAACGTTCCACTGCAGGGCACAGACCTCCCACGTAGCGTAACATGTGGGGATAGTGGACCATAACCCACCACGCTGGCCCAATGCAGGTTGGTGGCTTACTTGCTTAGTGTTTATTACAATCGTTTTTATCTTATAACAAGCGGCCGCTCGCGGTTTCACCCGCGTGGTTCCCGTTCCCGTGGGAATATTGAGAAAAAAAGTATCCTATGTGTTAATCCAGGTTATAAACTATCTGTATGCCGAATTTCATTCAAATCCATTTAGTAGTTTTTACGTGAAAGAGTAACAAACATCCATCCATACAAAGTTTCGCGTTTATAATATTATATTATCTTATAATTATACAGTGTAGTTTATTATCTGACCCCAAAATTATTAATAATAATATTAACTATACTACTACGTCACAGTTCAGCAGTGGGAAATTTGTGGGCAATTATTTTGTTTGACTAAATTGTAACATAATTCTTAAGATTTTAATTTCAATCTTACCTATAGGGTCTTACCTTGGGCTTCAGGAATATCGGTGACATCATTTGACGCTTTGCGGCACGCTCATCACTCCAAAACGTTTTCCCTAACAGTTCTCTACAGCATTCCCCGTCATGCGATTAGTTAACTTCAGCTCAGTCCGTTGCACCTTTATCTTTTTTTTTATTTTTTGTCTATATATATATATGAAATTCTTGGTTTAATCATGGTTTAATGAACAATTTTATCAAGCCAACGTTGTCACTCTCATTGTTGTGATGTTGTCATTAGTTTTATGATATTCTCCTAAAACCCATTGAATTTCAGCACAGAACAGCTCTCTCTTCTGTTATGTGTTACATTAAAGATGTAGGACTTTCGCTAAAATATCACACAGATTTATTGAGAGAATTCGAAAATATACCTACCTACTGTTTAGTTTTATTTGCTGAACACTCAAGCACGTTCACGAATACTGAACGGTTAATAATCCACTATTATTTCACATTAATTTACAAATAAAAAAAAAACAAATCTGCAATGACAACTCTTTGAACAATTCTCTACTCTTTCGGATGATTAAAAGGTTTTTTTTAAAAATTTAAGTTGATTGATCAAATACATTTTGACGTTGACTTTGACTTTTGACTGCACTTTCGCAAGTTACTGGCACACACCATCAGCGTTGATGACGGCCAACATTAAATTAGCGCATCGATAATCTTCGATCACAGTGATAGACGACGATAATAGTCTTTTCTAGAAAATCATGTTCACAACATGGCTAATTAATGCCAAACCAGATTCCCAAAACAACAATAGAACAAGAATTTATTTAACCGAACTGATTATTGTCACACAATAAATCCCTTTTTGTTTTAATCTAAGCATTCAATTGATAGTAATGGTGACATCATTTTGTTGGTATGAGACACCGTATTGGTGATACATTTTTTATGAAACGAGGATGTTACTAAAAAACGTTTCACAATTCTTATAGCTATCATTGCTTCACTTATAAATTATAGTGATCAAATAGCCTAACCCTTATAATAAATAAATAAACAAATAAAATTTCCTACATTCACACCAATTATCTAGCCCAAGAGAAGCTTCGTTATAAAACTCGTTGAATGGTTACTGGACATCGGATAAACATACTTAAAATACTTAAATACTTACTTATTATACATAGAAAACACCCAGAGACGGGACAATTCAGAAAAACAATAATTTCTTAATTGACCCGAAAGGAGATCGAACCCGGGACCTCAGAGATGGCTCCGTTAAGATATTAGTGGCACATTAACCTGTATTCGCTTGGAAAACGGTAAGAAACCATCTTCAAAAATATGTTGTGCCCCTTACTAAAGGTTAACAGCCAAGTCCTTTAAAGCCACCGAAACTTCTAAATAAATAAGTAAGTAAGTAAGTAATTCTTTATTTCCAATTTTAAATTTTACATAAGTAATTTACAAGCCCCCACACTAGGCATCGCCTGGCCTGTGGGATAAGATATCTAACATGAGAATTGTGTATGCCATAATATGAATATTACTATTCACGTAACATCGCAGTTATTGACCTACTGGTCTTACCGAGACTCTCAGCTGTTTCGATAAAACAATTCTATTTTTAGCTTTGTATAAACGTGGCTGGTTGAATGAATGTGTAATGATAAAACGTCACGTCGCGTCATGAGAAGGACAATATATATAAGTAAAGAGACACACCGCCAACGTTACATAGACTGAATATAAATAGGGAAGGTGCTGGTTAAGTAGGAAGGAAAAAAGGAAAGCGAATATGCCAGATTTTCGCTTTATTCTTTTCCTTCCGGCAACTTCTTTCCTTTCCTTTTTCAACTGGCTATATTTATTCGAGGTGTTGATAAGGAGTTCACTGACACTGAGGAATTGCTTGCTTTACATCCGCTTCAAGGAACCACTACAGGAGAGGATATTTTTATTGAAGATCAAAAGGTATTCACAAGTTTTGACTTGCCATGGTCAAAATTAATTGGAGTATGCACTGATGGTGCACCTTCTATGGTCGACTTACGTAAAGGTTTCATCGGAATTTTGAATGAAAAAGCAACAGAAATTTTAACTTCCGTTTTATTGTTTCTGAACCAGCAAACGGGAGTACGGCGCGCTCAGCCTGGTGGTGCGCGGCACCGAAAGCACACGCCCTAAGGCTGATTTCACAGTCACGCGTTTGATCGGCGCCGGCCACACGCGCGCGCTACACTGCATAGTAGTTGCGCGTTTGAACTAAGTGATGACTATGAAACGCTACTACTGTCTAGTGTAATTGTAACCGCGCGCGTGTGGCCGGCGCAGGTCAAACGCGTGACTGTGAAATCAGCCTGAAGGCAATGCCCAGTAATTTAGCTGGATCTAGTTAGTACCCTTCAAACCGGAAAGCAGCAATGTTAAAAATGCTGCTTGTATCCGGTCTATCCAGACGGATTCTGGACCCGGTCTAGCCAGATGCCTACCAACGTGCTACTGTATTCATGCGTGCCAATGTATGGTGACGCATGAATTAACTATTTGTAGTTGTATCTGTGTGTTACAAACCCTTTTTGTAGTTTTGTTCAGTTACAATATATTTTTATTCGTCAATTTCATTATCTATATCGGTACATACTTATAATCAACTATCTTACGCTGTCATTAATTAACTTGCTCTAATGTTACAAACACTTTTTGTAGCTTTCTTGAGTTACAAAATTTTTTTTTACTTACATTTCATATTATAACGCTATATAGGTACACACATGGTCAACTATCGTGCTCTGTTAATAATAAATAATCACTAAAGTCTGTGTACTTATTAACCACAGGACAGAAGTTTAAACTGAGGCTATCTTGTTTTCGATAATAAAAATCTCACCTTGTCTCTAAACAGCGTCAGTTTATGCCCATAAGTAAAAAATATGTAATAGGGCTAATGTTTATAACTTATACTTTATTACATTCCGTGTTCCGACAGTTTGAATCAAAATAAATTAAATGAATTTGTTTACGCTCATACCATTTATATAGCCAAAGATAAGCTTCTTTTGAAACTCCTTAAAATGGTTAAACTAGATAACGGATAAATGCACATAAACCTAGAAAATCTTAGTTGTATATATAGTAAGTATCTAATTTAATTTAATAAATATCCTATCTTTCACGAAGTGTGAATTTTGGGAATTGGAAAGGAGTCAGGAAACGCGCAGCGAAACGATAAATATTGAGTATTGAGACTAGGCAATGAGGACAGCAGAAGCAGCCACTGCCATAGTCCATGTTTCACTCAATCACAACTGCGCATGTGCTCAGCGACATAGATGGTGAGTCCATCGTCGCTCTCTGCTGTTGGATGTATGTGCAGTCTATATTCCGATAGTCGCCTATTACGACACCCAAGGGAAGAAAGGGGGTGGTAAGTATTATTCTTTCACCGCTACGCGACATTTATTTATATATTTATTTGCATGTCATATGGTATTTGTTACAAGGTGGTATAAAAATATGGATTACAGTATACATGTGAAACCCTGTAAGGGCACCCACAGTATCGTTGCATATACATGCCGATTTGCGGTTGACGGCATTTAAGATATTTTCAGGTAACAACATTGTATAACAGGCACTATTCGATTACATTATAATTATATTATCAAAGATTTAACCAGGTTAAACCATTTTTCCAAAGAAACTTACTTGTCATTATACAGTTATTTTTAAATGCATTATTCAAACAGGTTGTGGAATACTTTATTAAGCAACTACTTTTTTAAATTAAAATAAAATATTGGCAACTCAAAAACTTTAATGTCTAAAAGTACTAGTTAGTTAGTTGTACTACTAACTGACAGGCTGATATCTGCCGGCTAACGGTTAGTATGTAGGGCCCTTAACGGTAGGTGATTGAAGTATTCAATGCTATTATGCTAGTTATTAGCTTGTTGTATTCTATTCGAATGCATATTGTATATTATGCGTAAACATCTTTCAAACACAGGTTGCGCGATAAGGAAACATAATTAGATGCGTCGTCACACGAATACAAATCGCGATGCAACGACACATTCGGAGCTCTACAGTACAAAGATTACGTCATCTTTCTGTTTTATATCAATTAGAAACGAACCTTATGCCGACGCGGCTTAAAATTTAATAAAGCTTGCTTTTCTTTGCATTCATGTTGCGTATGAGATAACAGGATCATTCGTGTCGTTAATAAATTATGCTGTTGTATATCAATCGCCTGTTGTCACGTGATGATTAAATACTCGTAATTTGTTACGATAAAAAAATCAAAATAAATAATTTTGCTTTCCTTGCTTCTTTAAGACTACTACCACTAACACAATATGATTGAAGGACTAGTACAAATAAGACCTTTAAAAGTAAGTTCTTTTCTGCTCTGTATGGTACTACTGTGTGTGTTATATGTACCTATAAAGTCTACAACTAAAAACTATAAACGGTTTAAATATTTGTGGTAATAAAAACAGTTAAACGTATGAAATACATGATTTTCAAAATTTAACTTATTTTTTTTCTTTCCACAAGAAATGTTTATTTGAGGGACAGAATTTATGGCAACACTAGGTACATATTTTTGACATCTCTTATATTTTTCTTGCTCATTTATTAACGTTTATCTTATTCAACTCAAATGTGATTTTAACTTCGTATTGATACGATAGCACGCGACATATATTTTAATAATGGGGAAATTTGGTGATTTACTATATTTTTAATCAATCTATCTGTGCTTTTGCCGGCTAGAATGAGGAACTTGTTACAAATTAGGAAATGACTCTTACTGTAGGAGGCAAACAACAGTAGATTGAATAGGAATTTCGGCTGTAAGCAATACCCATTAAGTTTTTGGCAAGGTTGCACACTGCGAAAACGGTTTGTCATATAATTATAATACAAACATACATTCGCAGAAGTAGACAACTCAATTCAATTATTACCGAGAATATGGTGTAACTGCCATAGTCTACGTTTTACCAAATTACATCTACACATGTGCTCAGCGTGATAGGTGGTGAGCCTATGCTGTTGGATGTATGGGCAGTCTTTAGTCCGTTAGTCGTCTTTTACTCTTATAATAAAGAGCCGCCACCACAGTCATCCATTTATAATAATATGTCCATATCCGGCCATCCGGTCGGAGGCGCGGCGCGCGGAGCGAGTGACGCGCTCGCGCCCGACCAATAGGCGATCTGTAATTAACGATTCTGTTCCGATTGCGCAACCTATGATCCCACATTCTGAACCTAAAACTGACACTAAAAATGAAATAATAGAGGCGTTAATAAGCTGATGATGACATCCATAGTGAAATAATTCACAGCGATAACGTTGACACGTATTGTGAACGCCATCCACTCACCGCTACTTATGAATGCGCTGGAATCTGGCGAGACGCCAGCATCGTGCAATTAAGACAGCCAATTGAATTTCGCGTTCATGCACGTGTTATGTATAGGAAAGCTATGACGTCACAAGAAGAAAAGCTGATGCCGCACTATCATAAGCTTTACGGCGTCACCAGAATGCAAACATGAAGAGCTCAAGCCAGATAGGAACAGGCACTCACAAAGCTTGGTCGCATTTCAAATACTTGTTTAAATGTACTTACTTACCTTTTTTATATGTACTTCGATATTTTAAATATAAATATACTTTTTAAAAAGAACTTTATTCATTTAAAAAGTATAATTGGCACAGTCTTGTGGATTGACGAAAAAACTACTTTTACATTTCAAAGTCGCTTAGTTCGTCAGAACCTTGAACTTCAAACTTGTGAATGGTGTAAATGTACCAAGGAAAATAAAGATAATTATCTGTAAGTGCCAAGTCCCTTTCATATTATTCTTATCTCAATATATAATTTAATTATTTTTATTTCGTTTTGAAGACTAGTACTAAAATCGTCTAATTCTTCCTAACTTTATTCAATCAGTGTTAAATTAGCTATACACCTAATAATTTACTTTATCGTTTTATGAAATATTTGCAATATGGAACTAAATGTTTTTAAAACTGCTATTAACTTTGTTCCTGAATTCGAGGGAAATCCTAATCCACTATATAAATTTATAACTACGAGTACATCAGAGGCTATTTTATCTCAATATTATGTTGAAAATCAAGCTGATGCCTTTCAAAATCAAATGGTATTATTTAGTATACTAGGTAAACTCAAAGGAAAGGCGGAAGAAGTTGTTTGTAATCGAGGCGCTTCTACTTGGGCCGATGTAAAAAGAGTTTTATTACAACACTTCTCAGATCAGCGAGATGAAAATTCGTTGACTAGGGATCTGATATGTATCAGGCAAGAAAATGATAACCCACAAGAATTGTATGATAAATGCATGCATATGTTAAATACTATTATTAATTTTGTTAATTTACACGAAGTAGAAGAAACTGTGAAAAGGTGTAAACGCGATTTTTTACGTCACAAACATTAAAGACATTCCTTGCAGGATGACGTAAACCTCTTGGATCTACAATCAGAGCCATGAGACCCACTGACTTACCCACAGCAATTGAAATGATTAAAGAAGAACAAAATATTTGTATTCGCAAAATAAGAATAGATCAAACTACAATCAGTTTGTTAATTTTAATAAACACCCACAGTTGCTTCACCTCAAAACAAAAGTAATATTTTTGTAAAACAAAGTTTTCAACAAAATAACCCTTTTTATCAACAATATAATCCTTTTTCACATAAAAATAAATTATTTTCACGACCATTCAATTATCAGCAAAATAACCAATATAATTTTGAACAAAATCGTCAAAATAGTTTCCCTAAAAATAATTATAAAAACAATTATTTCCAACAAAAAAGACCGCTTTGGTCACAAACGCAAAACAGACCTATGTATAATAATAATAATTATCAAAATACATAATAATAATCGTGCTGTACCTCAGCCGATGAGTGGTATTTCTTATAGATCGCGAGATGTACCGTTGAGACCATTGAATAATAATCATTTTCAACCGGTACAGCAAAACCCGAATTTCACTTTTAAGGAATTATATTCTGAGGAAACCGCCGAGTTGCAACAGCAACAGTTTCTTGATGAAAATATGCAGCAATACAATTCAAACGAAAATGGTTCCTTAGCTAATATCGTAGAGGACGTTTCCGAATCAAATTTTTGCGAAGTCACAGACCAAATGACTCCCAGAAAACAGAAATAAATATTCACATTAAAAGAGAGCTTCCTTATATTCAAATAAAAGAACCACCATTAAAGTTATTGATTGATACAGGTGCCAATCAATCGTTTTTGTCACCGGAATCAGTAAAAAGATTTTACCCAAAACTCAAAGTAAATTATGATCCGTTTACTGTAACAAATCTACATGTAACGACGTTAAATAAATATACAATGGATATTCCAACTTTCCCTGAATTTAATGACAAATCGATTTCAAAATTCCATATTTATAAATTTCATAATGTGTTCGACGGACTCATAGGTTTAGATAATGTTAGAACGACTACAAGCAAAAGTTGATTTTTCCTAACAAGCTATAACTAAAAACCAAAAACGCATCGATAAAATACATATGCTAAAGTTAGGTGTAAATAACCTTTTCGAAGCCTTAGTACGTGGTAACAGTACTAAACAAGTAGATTTACCAGTCTCAATTGACGGAGGAGAAATATTTTTTACCTCAAACTGAGATAAATCGCTGTTATATACCCGAAACAATATCGAAAGCATCTCAAAGTTATGCCAGTGCAGTAATAAAAAACCCTACAAAATATGACGTAATCGTTAGTCTCGTATCGCCTTTGCAAGTACATGCATTAAAAGAGTCTAAAATACCCAGAGCTGTGCTAATTCCGTCGCAATTTCTTAAATATTTGTTATTTTGCGGCGCCATTCTAGGTATCTTCAAACTACATTATAAGCTACCACCAGGCCCAGTACCGGTCCGTTTCCGCCAGGCGTTTGCGCAGGAAGGACGCGTAAAGTTAGTTTGGGTCGATTCGACCCACATGCGATGGTTTACGTAAGTGTTAATTTCAAAGCAGTGTTTTTTAATATTGATGTTTTTATAAACAGAATGTTGTGAAAACGCGTAGCCGACTCTGTTATCAAGGACATTTTGGCGGAAGAAGGTATTTCAGAAGGTGACTACTCAGAGGAAGAAGATAACCTAGAAATGGACTCCGATAATTCAGATTTTTGTTGTGTTTGGTGAAGTGCGGAAGATGATTACTCTAAAACACCTACGGTTTACGTCGGTTAACTTGGTGCAGAGACATCTTTACGTGACGTTCTACTTTTATACATTCGCCAAGGTTATAACATTGGCAAGGACAAGATCACACAGTGGCATATCCATGATCCACCGAGAGCTGTAAGGACAAGGCGACACAATATTGTTACAGAAGCGTGCGTGAAGCTAGATATGCGGAGGCACCCATGTGTTGTTGGAGTCTGATGTTTCCCGCTTGGAGCTTTTTGGAGAAGATTGTTACTGAACTACTGTTCCTAACCTACCTAAGCACATTCGTACCCGGATATCTGTAATACTCAGTGGTGAAGAAAGCACTAATCAGCCAGTAGAAGGCCCCGCACTTGGCATTCGCAGGATGTATGTGCCCCACAAAGGACAGAAAGACAAAAACATCTTGTGAATATTGCAGAGGGTCTATATATATGTCGTGAACACAATAGTTTTTTGTGTAAAAGGTGTGACGAAGACCACAGGAAGTAGTCTTATTAGCCATAGTTGCGTTATAGTTGCCTTATAAAAAGAATGTGCTTTTTTATCTCTATTTTAAAAATAATCCTATAAAAGTTGATTATTATTTCGTTAATTTTGAATATAATATTTTGTTTATTGATAATTAAAAGTTATTTTGCATGTTTATTATGAGAAAATAGAAAATTTCTATTTTTTTAGTTCCTACTGCCAAAAATTAAGAAACTTTTTGACCTCAGCTTGAAAGTAGTTTTTATTAATATGTTATTTAATAATAAATGTACAAAAAATGTCAAAATGTTTTTTCGTTAACACTTATCCATTCTGTTATAAAGAATACTTAAAAGTAATTGGGTTCACATTAGTAAAGAGATTTAAAATCTGGGTCTTTTAGACCCACGTGCGACCGTCCTCGCTAGAAAATGAGATGCGAGTCCTCGCGGGTTAAATAATTTCGACGTCTGTAACTTCGAGTGCACAACCTCTATCTCGAACGATATCAACTTAGAAACATTGTTGCAAACTAACCACCTAAACAGTGAAGAGAAAGCGAACTTAATTCGCCTTTGTAAAAATTATAATGATGTTTTTTATACGGAAAACATAATATAAAAATTACCGATCAAGAACCCGTATTTTCGCGTAATTATCATTATCTAGAAATTCACAAACAAGAAGTTTAGGAACAGATACAGAAAATGCTTATTCAAAACATAATCCGACCATCAGATAGCCCATGGTCATCCCCGATATGGATAGTTCCAAAAAAATCTGATTCGTCCGGAAAAGAAAAATGGCGTCTAGTAGTTGATTATCGAAAATTAAATGAGAAAACAATTAGTGATCGATATCCGATTCCAAACATTAGTGACATTTTAGATAAATTAAGGCGATGTCAATATTTTAGTGTGTTATATTTATTTTCCGGATTTTTCCAAATTGAACTTAATGAAAATGACATTCCAAAAACTGCATTTAGCGTCGACTGTGATTTTCGTGGTCACTATGAGTTTTTGCGCATGCCCTTTGGGTTAAAGAACGCACCACCTACATTCCAACGCGTTATGGACTCTATACTGCGTGGGCTAGATAACGTTTTAGTCTTCTTCTTTCGTGTCGTTGGTTCGTACAACAAAGATACAACTATTATTTATGTGATTGGCCCAGAAAGTAGCCAGATCTATCGCTGCATCCGTGGCTGCCATAAGCTCATCTGTGCTGCACGCATGTGGGGCCAGCGGGCAAGAGAGCAAGTGCTGCAATAGTCTGCTCGGCGACACCGCACTTACACGGAACCTGGGACATGTCGGCGTAACCCATGAGCATGAAACCATGAAAGGACCATGGAAAACCATGAAAAATAGACCATGAAAATAGACCATGGAAGGTCGTGACCGGCGGGAAGTTCTTCTGCAGGTTCAACAAATCCAGACGGGGGACTGTATTTTTCTTTCCACAATTTGACTCTTGTATTGCTAGGTTGTGATAGTAGGGTTTTTGTGGTAGCAATAAAGCTGTGGCGGCTATTGAGTCGAGCTTTTTGAAAAATATGACCGTAGAGAGGATGCCTGTCGTCATTCTCTTGTTTAGATTTCTCTACGGCGCTAGCTATTTCTCGACGGACTGCTGGAGGAGCAATGCCTACAAGCGGGTACAGCATAGAGGTTTTTGCAGGCTTGAGATACCCCGTTAAAATGCGACAGGTCTCGTTCAGGGCTGTATCTATCTCCCTTGCATGAATAGAGCGATGCCACACTGGGCACGCGTACTCACCCGCCAAGAAACATAGGGACAAGGCTGTAGTCCGGAGGACCTGTGGGGAAGTGCCCCAGGATGTTGATGTGAGATAACGAAGCAGGTTGTTCCGAGAGCTAACTTTTTGCTTTGTATTTTAGCAGTGGTTTCTGAGAGATAGAGTCCTGTCAAGAGTGACCACAAGGTATTTGGGGTGATTGTTGTGCTGAATTTGAACGCTACACCACGAGATATTTAACTTACGTCCTGCTTCACGATTTCGTAGGTGAAACACGCTTGATTCGATTTTTGATGGATTAGGTCGTAGTGCGTTGTCGTCGTAGTAATCAGCTGTTTCTTTTAAGGCCTCATTCAGCATTAGTTCCGCTTCCTCGAATTTCTCGGTTTGTGCAGCTAACGCTAAGTCGTCAACGTACAGAAACTTAGCTGTACCTAGGGTGTAGGGTTGGTCGTTCGAGTATATGTTAAAGAGTATCGGTGCCAGCACGCTACCTTGAGGTAACCCGTTTTTCTGTGTGCGCCATCTGCTTTTTGTGAGTGAATGTGGACTTGAAAGCGACGGTTCCGGAGCAGTTAACTAACTGCTAACGTTTTAGTGTACATGGACGATATAATTATATATAGTAGCTCGCTACAGGAGCATATGAGTAATTTAGAGGCCGTATTCCAACGATTACGAGAAGCTAACTTAAAGTTGCAACTTGATAAATCGGAATTTTTAACAAGAGAAACCACGGTTTTAGGACATATAATTACACCGGATGGCGTCAAACCTGATCCAAAAAAGGTAAACGCAATATTAAATTTTCCACTGCCAAAAACACAAAAGGAAATTAAATCGTTTTTAGGTTTACTCGGTTACTACCGAAAGTTTATACCCAACCTTGCTTATTTAACTAAACCATTAACGAAATGTCTGAAAAAAAGCGCAAAATTTGATCTAAACTCCGAATACGTAAGTTGTTTTAAATTATGTCAACAGATATTAATAAACGATCCAATATTACAGTACCCAGACTTCTCAAAAGAATTTAATCTCCAAACAGACGCATCGAACGTAGCTATAGGAGCTGTATTGTCTCAAGGTCCCATAGACTCAGGTAAGCCTATCGCCTACGCATCGCGTACCTTGAACGATAGCGACAGTACGATTGAAAGGAGTTATTAGCCATTGTTTGGGCGACAAAATATTATAGACCGTATTTGTTTAGAAGAAAGTTTAATATAATCACGGACCATAAACCTCTGCAATATCTGTTTAATATGAAAGAACCCAACTCACGACTTATTCAGTGGTGCTTAAAATTAGAGAAATTTGAATACAATATTACTTATAAAAAGGAAAAAACAAATCTAAACGCGGACGCCTTATATCGAATACAAATACAGAATAATAATACGTCACTATTATTTAACTCTGATGACGAGGCCGTAGGTGACCAGAATATTTCAATGATTAGTAATCCCGGAACCGAAATCCCCGAATTGTCTCATTTAGAAGACTTGTCTACTATTCACACAGAGTTCGAAAACCCAATTTTAGAAATCACCATTACGGAAAACCCTGTAAATTCGTGTAAGCATCAGATATTTATTTATTTTGTTCATCATTCGCCAGCAAAGCCAGCGATTTCCGAAGCATTTCCCGGAAAGCACAGAATTGTTAGCCAAATATCAGTAAATAATATTAACCCGGAAATAATATAATTATTTATAGAGTTGACGGCGCGTCCACAAAAAAGCGTTACAGTACCATAGATAATTAATGGTCTAGACCTTAGGCTGAATGAACGAACACCAAGCACTGGATAGGCGGCCATCTTGTGAGAATGTCAATTTGGATTGAGTCGTTCTGGTGGGCGCACGCGTTCACGTGCTTGGTGGAGGTTAATCTAAATCGGGTTTAAGTGTAGCCATCTTTTATAATTTCTTGTAACGGATAATTGTATTTTGATTGATTATAAGTGCAGTGAGGGTTTAAACCGTTATTTTATTAAAATATTCTCTATCTGCCCGCTATTCCACGCTCATAAAGAAAATGAACCATCCTGATAACGGTCCTGTGCCTTCATCAGAAGTGGGATGCGAGGGGCTTAACTCCTCAGTGGAGAAGGTTCATAATAATATGAATCAAGAAAATAAAAGCGCCTGCGCCAGTGACGTGAATACTTCCGGTTTTCTCGCGGGAATGGAGTCAATCTTTACACGACTGCTTGCTGCAACGCAAAACCCGCCGACCCAGCATAATTCGACACAACTAATAAAATTCGACCCCGACGATGCTGAAACCGACATTGAAGGCAGCCGACATTGAAGGCAAAATTACCGGCATTATAGTAACTAGCCGAAAACTATCGGGCCCTGAGCTTCTTCTCGCTTTGATTCATTCATTGAAAGGCCGGGCTGCTTCGTGTCTTACTAAGTTAAAGACTACAGATATAGAATGGCCTCCGATTAAAGAGATGCTTCTTGCCAAATTTGGAAAGCCGATGCTTATGCAAGACTACTTTGATAACATCATGAAATTCGATATTAGTGCTCAGGAAACAGCATCAGAAGCGGCTATGCGTTTGTGGAACCTCATCGAACGTATACCGAAAGTTGAGATGACCGAGGTGGTTATCACTGGATTCGTTACATCTGTCCTCAGTCAACGGAATGCTCTGATACGAAGAGAGCTAAATTCATACGCTGTTACAACGAGAGCTCAGTTATGCCGTGCTCTTAGTGGGGTATCGTTGATCTTAGTGGGGTATCGTTGAAAAGACGCAATGAAGACATTGACGACCATGCTTTCAACTCGAAGAAACCGCGTACTGTTACTGAAGCAAGATTCAGTGGAACCTGTCATTACTGCGGCAGCCGTGGTCACAGAATAGATGAGTGTCGTAAACGCCAATACAACGCCGCAAGACCTAAAGCTGCTGAAGTAGAGAAGACGATCACATGTTTCACATGTCTGAAGCCGGGACACATAAGTACAAGCTGCCCGAGTAACAAAATTGAAAAGGACCAACCAGCTCGGAAGGAAGTTCATATCTGCGAGCGCAGATTGGCAAAAGGTACTCTAACTACGTTGACTGGTAAGATGATTTTGTTTCTATTTGATAGTGGCTCAGCATGTTCATTGATTAAGGATTCTCTAGCCGACCAACTTCTAGGTTCTACACACAACGACACCGTTTATTTGGCACGCATCAGTGGTGAAGACAAAAAATGCACAACCCAAATACTCGGTTCTGTTCAGATTCAGGGCATTCAATTAAATCTTTTATTTCATGTAGTCCAAGAAGATATTCTAACCGAATCTATCATTATAGGGAGGGATATTTTAGAGCAAGGTTTACATGTTGAAATTGATAGTGACTCTATAAAATTTTCTTTACGAACATCTATTAACACTTGCCACACAATTAACACTTTTGATTTTAATTTAATTGATACTGATCTAGAAGGTGGGGAAAAAGAGCAGTTGCTAAATGTGCTACGTAAGTACAGTGAGTACTTTATAGATGGCGTACCCACTCGACGCGTATCCACAGGTGAGCTAAAAATTGACCTCATTGACCCGCATAAAACAGTACAGAGACGACCTTATCGATTGTCCCCGGCAGAAAAGGTAATTGTACGCAAAAAAAATTAAATCACTGTTAGACGCCAATGTCATCCGCGAGAGTTCATCTCCCTTCGCAAGTCCTATCTTGCTAGTGAAGAAGAAGGATGGTACGGACAGGATGTGTGTTGACTTCAGAGAACTGAACGCGAACACCAGACCCGAACATTATCCTCTTCCTAGGATAGATGAACAGGTAGACCGCTTAAATGGAGCTCGCTTCTTCTCCTCACTTGACATGGCATCTGGCTACCATCAGATCAGGGTCAGCCCAGGGTCAGTTGAGCGAACAGCTTTCGTAACCCCGGAAGGGCAATACGAATATCTAGCTATGCCGTTCGGGTTACGAAATTCTGCATCCGTATATCAGCGATGCATCAACAGGGCTCTCCAGTCCCTTAAAGACACCATAACCCTAGCTTATATGGACGATGTACTTTGCTATTCAACCAGTGTTAGCGAAGGGTTAGGGCGTCTGGATGCCGTACTAATGGCTCTGGCCAATGCAGGATTTTCCTTCAACATAAACAAGTGTAAATTCATGAAATCCGAAATCAGCTACTTAGGTTATGTCATACGTGCAGGTGAAGTTAGACCTAACCCTAGTAAAGTCAGAGCTCTCGTTGAGGCTCCTTTACCAAAAACTGCGACACAGGTTAGACAGTTTCTAGGGCTAGCTTCCTATTTTAGGCGGTTTATATCCAACTTTGCCAACCTCGCTAGTCCCTTGTATCCCTTAACAAGACTAAAAGATCCCATTACTTGGACACAGAAACATTCAGAAGTACATAAGAAAATAGTAGAGATTCTTTCATCGGAGCCAGTGTTAACGATTTTTAATCCAGATGTACCCGTTGAACTGCACACCGATGCCAGCTCTGAAGGCTATGGCGCTATCTTAATTCAGAGGATAGAAAACGTGCCCCACGTGGTAGCTTATTTCAGTCGCCGTACAACTGAAGTTGAGTCTAGATACCACTCGTACGAGTTGGAGACTCTGGCGGTTGTGCATGCGGTTGAAAACTTCCGCCACTATCTTTATGGTCAACATTTTACAGTATACACTGACTGCAACTCCTTAAAGGCTTCTAAAGCTAAAGTAGATCTCTCACCTCGCGTTCATAGATGGTGGGCATACCTCCAAGCTTACGACTTTGACATTATATATAAGGAAGGGCGCAGCATGGGACTCGCTGACTTTCTATCCAGGAACGCATTGCCCTCCCCAACGAACACAATTGAGGTAGCTAACACGGTCCAAGTAGACACTCGCAAATTGGTAAATTTTGTTGAACTTCACAGCAGTTGGATCCAGGTGGAGCAGAAAAGGGATCCCGAAATCCAAACCCTGGTAAGGCAACACGAAAATGGTGAGTTGCCTGAAACAATTGCCCATACTTACGACGTCCGGGACGGTATTCTCTACCGCAAGGTAGAGCGGAATAAGATGAGAGCTGGCTTCCTATAGTTCCACGTTCTCTAGTGTGGACACTCATAAATCATGTACACAATGAGATCAAACACCTGGGTTGTGATAAAACTCTTGATAAGATGTACGAGCAATATTGGTTCCCTCAAATATCAAAAAATGTACGTAGATTCATTGATTCGTGCATAGTATGCAAAGCATCTAAAGGCCCATCAGGCGCACAGCAGATAAGGTTACACCCCATTCCCAAGACTGCTGTTCCGTGGCATACTATCCACATTGATATCACAGGAAAACTCAGCGGGAAAAGTGACCGGAAGGAATACGCTTCCGTCATCATAGACGCATTCACAAAATATGTCCTTTTAGAGTACACCCAATCTTTAGACGCAGCTTGTGCAGTAAAAGCATTAAAGAGAGCTGTAAGCCTTTTTGGTGCCCCTAAAAGAATAATAGCAGACCAAGGTAGATGTTATATTAGTGCTGAGTTCAAGCAGTTTTGTAGTGAGCATAATATTGAGCTACATCTGATTGCAACTAGCTCCGCCAGAGCCAACGGGCAAGTAGAGAGGGTTATGCGCACTCTGAAAAACTTACTAACGATTATTGAGAATGATGTAAACAAGGTTTAGAGAGAGGAACTAGACGAAGTTCAATTGGCCCTGATTAGTGTAACTAGGTCTAGGGTTACAGGGTTCACACCGACTGAGTTAATGTTCGGTGTGCGCGCACAATCTCTTGGTATATCCCAAATCTCTCCCAACGTTGATACTCCAGTCCGAGCGAATCTGGACGTCATAAGAAGTAAAGCTTCTGCTAATATTCTTAAGGCGGCCAGTTCACAAGAACAACTATTCAATCGAGGTAAGGCTACTCTGAAACCATTTGAGCGAGGCGATTATGTCTTCATCAGGGGTAGTGAGCGTAACCAGACTAAGCTTGCAAAGAAGTACAAAGGGCCATTCATTATTAAAAGAGTTCTAGATTATGACAGGTACGAACTTAAAGGCATCAATAGATCTAGCCGTGTTTATAAGTACTCTCACGAAAATTTGCGTGCAGTACCTAGAGGGTTTGAGGGTCTGGTAGAAATATCTTCATCGTTGAACAATGATGAGGCCGAGACGGCGGTCAATGGAAACGAAATCGAACAAATAGAGTCTTCCGATAACGACGGTGAAACAGCTTCAATTGCTAGTGAAGACACTTTGGCTGCTAACTCTGACACTCTCACAGCGTCGTCCGAAGACGAACGTCGTGTCATCGTAGAACACGCTCTAGTACATCGAAGTAAGTAATTATTTTTCTATCTTTCCCATAGCTAGTTGTTAGAGCCTAGCACGCCCGCTACAAGTTGTAATGCAAAAGCTGGTTGAAGGGGCCTCGCACGCCCGGGCCACGGCTTGGTAACTGGTTGAAGGGGCCTCGCACGCCCGGACCACGGTCTGGTAACTGGTCGAAGGGGCCTCGCACGCCCGGGCCAAGGTAGAGTAACTGGTCGAAGGTGCCTCGCACGCACGGGCCACGGTTGGGTAATTGGTCGAAAGGGCCTCGCACGCCCGGGCCACGGTTGAGTAAATGGTCGAAGGGGCCTCGCACGCCCGGGCCACTATTTGGTAATTGGTCGAAGGGGCCTCGTACGCCCGGGCCACTGTTAAGCTAACTGGTTGAAGGGGCCTTGTACGCCCAGGCCATGGTTTGACAACAGGAATAAACTAGGTCTTTGTCAGGAATGACCGAACGCGTGATAATGTGTTTCCTTGTTCGTCAGGTAGAGAGGAGTAACGGCGAAGGCTAACGGGATGCGCGACGGGATTACCCGCACGAGGCCGTGCGACTGTCAGGGTTGGCCGTGACGGCGCATCCACAAAAAAGCGTTACAGTACCATAGATAATTAATGGTCTAGACCTTAGGCTGAATGAACGAACACCAAGCACTGGATAGGCGGCCATCTTGTGAGAATGTCAAAATGGATTGAGTCGTTCTGGTGTGCGCACGCGTTCACGTGCTTGGTGGACGTTAATCTAAATCGGGTTTAAGTGTAGCCATCTTTTATAATTTCTTGTAACGGATAATTGTATTTTGATTGATTTTAAGTGCAGTGAGTGTTTAAACCGTTATTTTATTAAAATATTCTCTATCT
Source organism: Scoparia ambigualis (assembly GCA_963921215.1). NCBI lineage: Eukaryota > Metazoa > Arthropoda > Insecta > Lepidoptera > Crambidae > Scoparia > Scoparia ambigualis. The sequence goes on along the minus strand of OY992508.1, from coordinate 7,307,952 downwards.
GCCCGCTATTCCACGCTCATAAAGAAAATGAAACATCCTGATAACGGTCAAGTGCCTTCAGAGTTTTTACGACCGAAAATAAATTATGCAGTTTCGCTTTACAACAATCGATTTATTGAGCAAATCACAAAAACACTTCAGGAAACATTTAGTATCTCTGCGTATAAACTAACTTTTCATAAAACAAAATTAGAAGAACTTATTATTGGCTTCAATTAACTAAATTTCTCACGGAATATATAAATAACTGCGAAATATGTCAAACAAGTAAATATGAGCGACATCCAAATAAACAAGCTTTTCAAATTGTGCCAATTCCAGAAAAACCGTTTGAAGTATTGCACATTGACACATTAACAGTAAATGCACAAAAATTCCTAACTATTGTTGATACTTTCTCCAAATACGCTCAAGCGTACCATCTTGACGCTTTGACAGGTGTTTGTGTACTCAACGCATTACCTATTTTTATGACTCACCACGGGTTACCCTTATGAATTACAGACGATCAAGGGACAGAATTTAAAAATTTGCCACTAATAGAATTTACACAATTACACAAAATAAATTTGCATTTTATCAGCGTACATAATTCACAATCTAATGGAGCTGTCGAACGCTTGCATTCGACATTACTTGAACATACGAATCTTGACTCAAACTCGTTCAGAACTTGCTCCAAAAGAGTTGATGTTGTACGCTTTACTTGGCTATAACAATTCGATACATTCAGTTACAAACAAAAACCCATAGAAATAATAAACTGTCATTTAGATATCAGAGATCCGTTTGATATCAACTTGGAGTCAACTTGTTTACAAAATTACGTTGATAAACACAAAGAAATAACCTCCACATTGTATGCTAAAATAAATCAAAACTTACAAGAAAAACAAACAAAAACTATGACTAAATATAATGAAACACGATCTGACCCTAAATTATATATGGAAAACACACAATTTTACTCTAAAAATCCTCATGCATTGCGGCACAAAACCAAACCGCGCTATGTGACTCGTAAGGTTAAGAAAGATTTAGGTATAAAAATATTAGATATTAAAGATGTTACTTATTATAAGCAAAATGTCCGGAAGCCCTTATCTAAACAAAAACAATTTCAGGATGCTGTCGATCCCGGTGATGGCCCAAGCACACCACATCAGCCTGACACCCCTGAACAATAACCCTGGCATTTTACAATTTAAGTTAGGATTATGTAAGTTAGAATGTAGTAAACACACTTTTATTCATTATTATAATTTAGATATATTTAGCGAGCAGATAAGTAGCATAGAGAGAGAGTTATATCGCTACATTGGTGCAATATTTAAGCTCAGTCGATCCAGCCACTATCGGTGACTCTACAGTCGTCCGCCAGACGCTATTAGATAAGTTGGACATAATATATACAAAGTATAGTTCGTTAGCTGTTCACCGTAGAGATAAGCGAGCCATGTTAAACGCACTTCGTTCAATAGTTAAAAGTATCACTGGTAACTTGGATTATGAAAATGCTTTAAGATACAATAACGATATTTCCATTTTGCAGAAAAATGAAAAACGTATTACAGACAAATTAAATTATGGTATAAGTTTAAATTACGAAATCTAAGGGTGAGATTTATAGAGCGTGCTTACGAGTAACTTTGACTTTACTTATTGGGGAACTTGGCTCAGTGCATCCTAAGTACGAGCTTTGATTTCGAATTGATAGTCATAACTGTTTTGACAGAATAAGATCTTGTTTTGACAGAAAGATAACCTAGAAAATTTAAAAAGGCACGGAAACGCGGCCGTAGATCTGTTGAGGTAGTGTGCTATTATTCACGTTCGGTTAATATCCTGAGTTTTTCGTAAAGTTAACGATTTCGGTGACTTAAACCGTGCTAAGCCTGTGCTGTGACAGTGTCGAGGCATTGATTATAAATTCCAATTTTGTCTTAGCTCGCTAGATAAGTCTGAGTAAAGTATAAGGACGCTCTATAGATCTCAGCCTTATTCATTTAACTCTACTATGTTGACAATTGCTTTAAATCAGTTTAAAATATATCGCAAAATCAATGAAATTATAACCGACGTAAACATGACAAATTACAGATTGTCTGATTTTATAAAAATAAATAGTTTGTTTACGCTTTTAAATAGAAACTTGGATAGTTTGAGCGAACAGTTAATTTCTTTAGAAAATGCAATAGCCTTTTCGCGGATGCATATAACACACCATAGTATTTTATCTCGCGAAAATATTATATATATTTATACAATCAAAATAATAAATCAAATGAACTTTTATTTGACGACAACACAGACCACAGATATTATTATGAAGTAACAGAGACAGGCTCATATTATACTGATAACACGATAGTATTTGTTTTAAAGTTTCCTACTATGAATAGCTATATGTATGATTTTTATCACCTTTATCCTACTCCTACCTTTAAGAATACTATAATTATCCCTTCCTTACCTTACTTGCGTTCATGGCGAACGAAGAAAGATATTGGTACATGGAAAAAGAATGCAATAAGTTTCAAGAAAGAAAGATATATATATTTTACTATTGCGGAAAGATGAGTTTTACTAAGTTACACCAACACGATGACTGCATTTACTCCTTGATCCTGAAACAGAAAATAACAGATAAATATGTTTACACAAACTATAAAATTACAACAGAAATTATTGACAAAATTGACGACGCTCATTACATACTTACCTGCCCAACGGTAACGAAGATAAAATATATATGCACTGAAGAAAGCTACGAATCAATTCATGGTACCTGATAGAGATACCCAAAGGTTGTCGAGTAAACACGGAAACAAACACTATGTCCAATGCTTAAAATAAACTACGAGGAAACCTTGTAAAAATGCTATCTTTTGAACTATCAAATATCACTATTATGAACAAAAATGAGGCGCTGAAAATATAGGAAATACAGAGTAATCTCTACAAATTGAAGGATTTATTAGAAAAGGAAACTCCCATATTATTGGAAAACAATTCGACTGAACATTATTTTTGGACAACGCCGTTATACATTATTACTTTTATATTATGAATACAAGAAAATTTCAGAGAAAATAAGAAAACGGAGATCTACACCAACAACAAAAGATGTAGAGTTGAAAACCACAACGAGCCAGCCATTTTTTACAAGAAATTGAAAAAAAGGGCTTCATACTCGGCGGGGAGGTGTTATGTATAGGAAAGCTATAACGTCACAAGAAGAAAAGCTGACGCCGCATTATCATAGAGCTGTACGGCGTCACCAGAATGCAAACATGAAGAGCTCAAGCCTTTCAACTTTTTTATATTATTATGTACTTCAATATTGTAAAATTAAATACACTTTTTAAAAAGAGCTTTATTCATTTAAAAAGTATAATTCACGCGTGTCTTAAATAGTTTACTTCCATAAGTTTGGTTTGTTTTCGTTTTACAATACTTTTGTTGCACTGCTTGTTTCACATTTATATGATAGTCTAAGATCTGAGTACAGAACGACCTTCACCGAAAAAGTTAATGGATGAAAAGTATTTTATATCAAATTTAATATGTTAAATAATATATCGCGAGTGGGTAGGCTGAAAAATTTCAGTCCAGTATCGTTAATGATTAATTTAATATTAAAAAAAAAAAAAATTACATTGCACTGGTTTGGTATGTGTGTGTTTGTAATGAGCTTATCTTTATATAAACATAAATTTTATTTATTTAACCAGTCGGTTGCAAATTACTAATATTGACTTGCCTGTTTACACCTGCCTAAGTGCCTACCCAATGTTACGACAGGAAAAAAAGTCAACCTAACGTTTGCATATTCTATAGGCTTCATACTTTCGATTGGTACCTATTTAATTTATCTATTATCGAAACAAGTGCAATATTTAAAAAAAATATTTTTAAATATTTAATTAATCATATACTGGGCTGAAATTTTTCAGCCAACCCACTCGCAATATATTTTTTAACATATTAAATTTGATATAAAATACTTTTCATCCATTAACCGCTCGGTGAAGGTCGTTGTATACTCGGATCCTCTACTATGACGTTTTATCCATATTTAAAAGCTCACAACTGTTAGTAGTTTTCCATGAACAGATTTAGAAGTTCGCTCATGTAGCTTATTCGTAGTGTTTACTAAAGTCATTGTTCAGACCTATAGTACCTGTTTTAAGTACCTATCGTCAAACAAAAAACAAAAATACCGTCAACCGCAAATCGTTTCGTTTATGAAATGATGCTGTATAAACGGGTGCCCTTGCAGGGTGTCACATGTTTACTGCAATGCATATTTTTATACTACCTTGTAACAAATACCATGCAAATAAATAGATAAATAAATTTCGCGTAGCGGTGAAAAAATTATACAATCCCTTCATTTGGGTGTCCTAATAGGCGAGTATCGGAATAAAGACTGCACATACATCCAACAGCATAGAGCGACGGTGGGCTCACCACCTATCTCGCTGAGCACATGCGCAGTTGTGATTGAGTGAAACATGGATTCCTGGATCCGCATTGCCTAGTCTCAATACTCAATATTTATTGATATACATCTGATACGGAATGGTGTGTAGAAGAGGAGAGAAAGGCTATTATTCAATTCAATTGCATAAAGGTTTAAATTTTTTATCATTTACGTTATATAATAACCTTTATTAATAAACGACATTTAAGAAAAATATGTCTGTGCTGCCTTGCCCCTGGGAATTACAGGCCACTGGCTTAAATTACACTCTAGCGTGGGGCAGACAAGTGTACGTGGTGTCAGTTTTGCCGCAATTCGTTTCTGTCACTGAATTTTTAGCACAACCTCAACGAAAACCCAACGTATTATCTTTCTAAGTCAATATTTGAAATCGATTTAGGGTTAAATGCTATTTTTATTTATAAGCAAAAATTATATCAAATGATGTTATAGAATATGATTATTCTACCAATATAGCTTTATAGAAAAAATATATCAAATTGTACTAATATTATAAACGCAAAAGTTTGTAAGTATGGATGGATGTTATGTTATGTCGTGAAAGAGTAACACTCTTTCACGTAAAAACTACTAAATGGATTTGGATGAAATTCAGCATACAGATAGTTTATAACCTGAAATAACACATAGGATACTTTTTATCCCGATGTTCTTACGGGAACGGGAACCACGCGGGTAAACCGCGAGCGGCCGCTCGTGAATAATATACGTAATGTTGTTATAGGAAGTGTATTTAGAACAAGTTAAAATTATATCCAATGAACGTTATGTCCTTTAAAATAAGTTCATTTGTCATTATATGAAATGATACGCACCCAAATTTTATACCTATCAATTCCCAAAATTCACACTTCGTTTATATGGGGTACATATTACATTGGACACTTACTGAAAATGTTCATTTATTAATAACCACACTGTCCTCAAACTACTATTGCGAATGATTCCTAAACTCTTTATTTATTCACTTTCTTATAATCCCATTTTTTAAAAACACCACTCTTTATAAACTCTAGTACTTCCTTTGGGGTTACACACGTAATATGGAAAGTTGCCATATCGAATGTCGCGATATCGACAACGGTGTATCGATTGATTGCTGCATCTACGCTACGGTATACGCCACATCGAAAAGAACGTTATATCGAAAGTTGCAAGATTAAAGGACAATTCAGTAAGTATCATAGATAACAGGTTATATAACCTATTGCCAGCCAGATAACCTATTGAGTGGTAGAGCCACGCTGCGTTGCAGCACACATTGGGCCGGCTCGCCCGGCGTAATACCACCCTCTCACTAATATTCGGCGTGAAATAATGGCACTTGGTGCTGTTGTGTTTCGTCTTTATAGAAAAAATATATCAAATTGTACTAATATTATAAACGCAAAAGTTTGTAAGTATGGATGGATGTTATGTTATGTCGTGAAAGAGTAACACTCTTTCACGTAAAAACTACTAAATGGATTTGGATGAAATTCAGCATACAGATAGTTTATAACCTGAAATAACACATAGGATACTTTTTATCCCGATGTTCTTACGGGAACGGGAACCACGCGGGTAAACCGCGAGCGGCCGCTCGTGAATAATATACGTAATGTTGTTATAGGAAGTGTATTTAGAACAAGTTAAAATTATATCCAATGAACGTTATGTCCTTTAAAATAAGTTCATTTGTCATTATATGAAATGATACGCACCCAAATTTTATACCTATCAATTCCCAAAATTCACACTTCGTTTATATGGGGTACATATTACATTGGACACTTACTGAAAATGTTCATTTATTAATAACCACACTGTCCTCAAACTACTATTGCGAATGATTCCTAAACTCTTTATTTATTCACTTTCTTATAATCCCATTTTTTAAAAACACCACTCTTTATAAACTCTAGTACTTCCTTTGGGGTTACACACGTAATATGGAAAGTTGCCATATCGAATGTCGCGATATCGACAACGGTGTATCGATTGATTGCTGCATCTACGCTACGGTATACGCCACATCGAAAAGAACGTTATATCGAAAGTTGCAAGATTAAAGGACAATTCAGTAAGTATCATAGATAACAGGTTATATAACCTATTGCCAGCCAGATAACCTATTGAGTGGTAGAGCCACGCTGCGTTGCAGCACACATTGGGCCGGCTCGCCCGGCGTAATACCACCCTCTCACTAATATTCGGCGTGAAATAATGGCACTTGGTGCTGTTGTGTTTCGTCCGACCAGTGAGGGTTCCGGAGGCCCCTTCCCCCCCCCCCCTCCTCCCAATTCCTATTCCTTCCTTAAACCTATTCCTCCCTTAAAGGCCGGCAACGCGTCTGGGATTCCTCTGGTTTTGCGGGTGTCCATGGGCGGCGGTGATTACTCTCCATCAGGTGACCCGCCTGCTCGTTTGCCTCCCTCTTATATAAAAAAAAAAAAAAAAAGGTCAAATACAGAAAATACAGGTCAAGAAATCACATAAAAGGTCGTGGGTATGTAAATAAAAAGTGTGCATTTGGGGAACAGTAAAGTATGTAATTAATTTGAAAAAGTGCCCATTTCAGGAAAACGAATTTTATAAGCAGTAGAAAATAGGTAAATTGGATAATTTACTAAAAGTGCACATTTCAGGAAATTGCATATAGAGCCAGTAGAAAATAGGTGAATTTATTGGGTAACACCCAAACAGCTATTTTAGTCAGTGTGAATTTTGGGAATTGATCATTGATCATCAGAGGAAACGGAAACGTGCACCATAACGGGTAAAAGTATAGATGCGCTACACCCAGATTACCTATACATAACAATGCTGTTAAAGTTTTTATAACACATTTGCTCGTAAAGAAGCTCTTATTACACCGATTTCAGTATCGTAATGTAATAAGTTTCGCACTAGTGCGGTAATGGAATTTAAAAATTAGTAATCATTTGAATCTATGGACAACATAGGCCTTTAGCCCGTTAGTAGCTTTTACGACACCCAAGGGAAGAGAGGGGTTGGTAGTATTATTTTGATGAGTCCATCGCCGCTCATGCTGTTGGATGTATGTGCAGTCTTTAGTCCGTTAGTCGCCTTTTACGACACCGAAGGGAAGAGAGAAGTTTGTAGTATTATTTTGATGAGCTTATCGCCGATCTATGCTGTTGGATGTATATGCAGTCTTTAGTCCGTTAGTCGCCTTTTACGACAACCAAGGGAATAAAGGGGTTGGTATTATTATTTTGATGAGCCCATCGCCGCTCTATGCTGTTGGATGTATGTGCAGTCTTTAGTCCGTTAGTCGCCTTTTACGACACCCAAGGGAAGAGAGGGGTTGGTGGTATTATTTTGATGAGCCCATCTACGCTCTATGCTGTTGGACAAAGAAAAATATATGTTGGCTTACCAAAGATTCATGCACTAGTAAAACAACAAAAAAGGCAGTCATTTTCGGAAAATGTGTTTTCCTTGCAAATATGTTATAAAACGTCGTATGGCATACGTGCGCTTTGATAATTACAGCCTCTGCTTTCTTATAACCCTCGCCTACGGCTCGGGCTAGCAATATCGCCTCGGCTGTAATTTTCATCTTACCGCACTTATATCATAATGTACTATTATAACACATTTGCTCGTAAAGAAGCTCTTATTACACCGATTTCAGTATCGTAATGTAATAAGTTTCGCACTAGTGCGGTAATGTAATTTAAAAATTAGTTATCATTTGAATCTATGGACAACATAGGCCTTTAGCCCGTTAGTAGCTTTTACGACACCCAAGGGAAGAGAGGGGTTGGTAGTATTATTTTGATGAGCCCATCGCCGCTCTATGCTGTTGGATATATGTGCAGTCTTTAGTCCGTTAGTCTCCTTTTACGACACCCAAGGTAAGAGAGGGGTTGGTAGTATTATTTTGATGAGCCCATTGCCGCTGCATGCTGTTGAATGTATGTGCAGTCTTTAGTCCGTTAGTCGCCTTTTACGACACCGAAGGGAAGAGAGGGGTTTGTAGTATTATTTTGATGAGCCCATCGCCGCTCTATGCTGTTGGATGTATATGCAGTCTTTAGTCCGTTAGTCGCCTTTTACGACAACCAAGGGAAGAAAGGGGTTGGTAGTATTATTTTGATAAGCCCGTAGTTGCTCTATGCTGTTGGATGTATGTGCAATCTTTAGTCCGTTAGTCGCCTTTTACGACACCCAAGGGAAGAGAGAGGTTGGTAGTATTATTTTGATGAGCCCATCGCCGCTCTATGCTGTTGGATGTATATGCAGTCTTTAGTCCGTTAGTCGCCTTTTACGACACCCAAGGAAAGACAGGGGTTGGTAGTATTATTTTAATGAGCCCATCGCCGCTCAATGCTGTTGGATGTATGTGCAGTCTTTAGTCCGTTAGTCGCCTTTTACGACACCCAAGGAAAGAGAGGGGTTGGTGGTATTATTTTGATGAGCCCATCTACGCTCTATGCTGTTGGACAAAGAAAAATATATGTTGGCTTACCAAAGATTGCACTAGAAAAACAAAAAAAATCGCAGTCATTTTCGGAATTTTTTTTTTCCCCACAAATATGTTATAAAACGTCGTATGGCATACGTGCGCTTTGATAATTACAGCCTCTGCTTTCTTGTAGCCCTCGCCTACGGCTCGGGCTAGCAATATCGCCTCGGCTGTAATTTTCATCTTACCGCACTCATATCATAATGTACTATTATAGCGACAGACTTAGATAAGCTGGTGGTAGTTAGCTGCAGTTTTACTAAAAACAAGCTTTACCATTAAATAAAACGAGCCTAATATGTATCTTTTTTTTTAATGTAACACGTCATAGTGACTACATCCTGCCTGATGGTAAGCAGCCGATGTAGTCTAAAATAATGAGAGCGCTCCCCATCGTGGAACAAGCACGGTAACAAGCGCACCCATTCATGACGGCCTAAATAGTGAATAAATGCCGTTTCGTGCCCCGTTTAAAAGACCCGGGATTATAGGAACTGGGAAACACATGCGCCGGCAGAGAATTCCAAAGCAGAATGATCTTACAGAGGAACGACTTGCCAAATTTTTTGGTCCGAGTGCTGATATTCTGCACAGTATGATGGTGGTTCCTAAGACCAGCACGCGTAGTCAGGGACAGGAAAGGAGAGCGCGGGATTAGATAAAAAGTTCTTCAGAACACTCCGTAGTAATTTCGGTAGAAGAACTTAGAGAAGCAATCCCAAGTAACACATAAGCAAGATAACAGTACACACTTAGAACTTTTAACAGTTTAAAGATGAATATGGTTTGTGTAAGAGCTTTCGGAATAGCCAAATACTGAATAAGGTTGAGCACGGACCCTTAAAATACTTAACGCTTAATAAATTCTGCATTTCAGTCCTTCCCTTCTTTACACTTAATAACCAATCTCCGTAAGATTATTAGACAGACGTTATTAAACATTACGCATTCCAGGTGGCTTAAATCTGAAAAACAGAGCCTTCGGCAGCATTCGACGTAGCTGAATAACTGAGTTGTAAAAGCTTAAAAACACAATGTGTGCAGATATTCAACAGTTATTAAGATAATTGAAATGTTATAAAGCTCCTACTCAATTGTTACTCAGATGTTATTCAGCCTTAAGCATTCAAAATTGGGGCCCTTTTTGCTTGAATATCAGCTGAATAGACGGTACTCAGGCGTTTTTCAGCTTAGTATTCAGCTTATTCTCTTGATGAGTGCTCTTAATCAATCTTTATTCAGTACGTCTCTGTTACTTGGGATGTCTCTACGCAGCCGGAGGTCCTCAAGTGAAGCTGTAACCTCAGCATCTCCAATAATGCGTACCGCTCGCCTTTGCAGTCTATCAAGTGCATCGAGGAGGTATTAGCGGAACTGTCCCATAGATGGGAACAATACTCCATACTCGATTGCACCTGAGTCTTGTACAGCAAACAGCGCTGCTCGGGAGTGAAAAACCGCCTCTTCTTATTGAGAATACCCAACTTACGGGAGGCAATTAAAATAATACTCTCGATGTAGCATTTTGGATTCAGTTCCTGGCCGATGTTTATGCCAAGAATGCTGAGGTCCACTGAAATGGGTAAAGGAGAGCTCTCAAGAGAGTGAGGGGTAAGAAATGGAGTTATCTTGGACGAGAATGCACAAGCCTGGGTTTTTCTGGCATTAAACTCGACCAGGTTTTCAGATCCCCACTTGGAGACACGATCGAGAGTCAGGTTCAGTTTGGCAACCAGTTTTTGCCTTTTCACCACGATATCAGCTTGCTTTGCCGCAGGATGTCCTATGTACCGCTCATGCACCGTACTGTCATCCGCATAACAATGAATATTGCCCAAGGACAACATGTCATTGATATGCAGAAGAAATAGAGTAGGTGAGAGCACCGAACCCTGCGGCACTCCAGCATTTACTTTATAGAACTCGGAGGAACTACCCTCACAAAGGACACGAATCCTCCGCTCTTCTAAGAAGTCTGCAACCCAGACGCAAAAACGGGGCAGCACACCGAAGGCCGGCAACTTGGAAAGAAGGGAGCGATGCCATACTCTATCGAAAGCTTTGGCGACATCAAGGCTAACTGCCAGAGATTCGCCATGCTTGTCAATCGCTTCACCCTCATGTGTGGGTAACGTACGCTAGAAGATCACCCGTTGATCGCTTGGGTCTTAACCCATACTGGCGATCATGGAGCAGCGAGTGATCGTCTAGGTAGTGAATAAGCTGGAAATTAATTATCCGCTCAAACACCTTGCACAGTACAGAAGTTACAGCGATAGGTCGATAGTTGGCTGGATCCAAGCTTAGTTAGATCCAAATTTAGTGCGTAAGCCCTCGTCCAAGCACGATACGCCACCTGCTTGCATTCAGCAGCTTTGGCGCATTCGCGATTGAAACAAGGCCGTTTTCTACCAACGCTGGCTAGATCTGTGAACGAAATATCATATTCCATACCCAACAAGATCTCATCAGCGACGGCAGAAGAGCACTCCGACGGGTCCTTTCTAAGAAAGCAACTCTGGCTTCATGAGACAGACGCAAAGTAATCACGCAATCCGTCCCAATCTGCCGACGAGTAGTGCCACAGACAACGCTTGGTCTCCACCATTTTCGGTGGACCAGCGCTATGCGGTACTGTGGCAATGACCAAGTAGTGGTCTGACGAGCCTAGAGGTGCAAGCACCGACACTCTATACCCTGCAGGGCGACTCGTCAGCATTAAGTCCAACAAGGAGGGCGCGTGACCTACGTTATCTGGTATTTGGTGGGCTGGTCAACCAGTTGTGTAAGGTCCTGTGTCAGAGCGAAGGCATGAGCGACTCTACCAGCGTGATCAGTTTTGGGGGAGCCCAACCATGTTTCATAATGGGCGTTGAAGTCCCCCAAAACCACCACCTCGTCGTTTGGAAATCGCTCTTGTGCGACATCTCCTCCGTTAGAAATCAAACATGGTGCTCCACTAAAGCATAAAGGTGATTGTCTGATCACACTCCAAGCGAATACACGGCTGATAAATTAGAAATGTATAATCTTATCTCTATAATAGGACTTAATGTATAACCTTGATTCGTTAATCTCGGAGATAATGAAAATTATACTGCAGCCTTG